>CAXHLB010000016.1:0-344693 GCA_964017235.1 Sabellastarte sp. h YS-2021 | reverse complement strand
ATCCGCTGCAGGGAGATTCTGCGACTTAGGATGAACTCTACTGGTTGCAGTAGCTCATATATACAGGGGGTCATGTTTCCACCATAACTAAGCCAAATATTGAGATATTATGCTGCAATTTGGTCCAAACACTGAGTAACAATTACCAATAAAGATGGATTAGCTTTGACACCTTCGAATTGGGTTAATCTATGTCACATTGCTCTGTAACCTGCAATTAAGTGGTCTAGCTGCATAAAACCCATATACCTGGGGCGCCATTTTGGCAGCATAACTAAGCCAAATATTGGGATGTAATGCTGCAATTTGGGCCAAAGATTATGTGGGTGACACTAATAAATATGTAACAGCTTTGGGACTTACATCTATAAAGGAAACTCTTGTCGCAAGCTTTTACGACTGGAAATGGGCTACACTGGTTGCAGTATAGTAATATATGCAGGGGTCATGTTTCCACCATAACTAAGACAAACATTGAGCTTTAATGCTCCAATTTGGTCCAGACGCTAAGTGAATGACCCCAATAAATAGGAAATAGCTTTGAGACCTACAGACTGGGTTAAACCCATGTCACATTGCTCTGTAACCTGCCATGGGGTTGTCTAGCTGCATAAAACCCATATACCTGGGGCGCCATTTTGGCAGCATAACTAAGCCAAATATTGGGATGTAATGCTGCAATTTGGGCCAAAGACTGAGGGGGTGGCACCAATAAATATGCAACAGCTTTGGGACTTACAGCTAGCAGTAAATCCGCTGCAGGGAGATTCTGCGACTTAGGATGAACTCTACTGGTTCCAGTAGCTCATATATACAGGGGGTCATGTTTCCACCATAACTAAGCCAAATATTGAGATATTATGCTGCAATTTGGTCCAAACACTGAGTAAAAATTACCAATAAAGATGGATTAGCTTTGACACCTTCGAATTGGGTTAATCTATGTCACATTGCTCTGTAACCTGCAATTAAGTGGTCTAGCTGCATAAAACCCATATACCTGGGGCGCCATTTTGGCAGCATAACTAAGCCAAATATTGGGATGTAATGCTGCAATTTGGGCCAAAGATTATGTGGGTGACACTAATAAATATGTAACAGCTTTGGGACTTACATCTATAAAGGAAACTCTTGTCGCAAGCTTTTACGACTGGAAATGGGCTACACTGGTTGCAGTATAGTAATATATGCAGGGGTCATGTTTCCACCATAACTAAGACAAACATTGAGCTTTAATGCTCCAATTTGGTCCAGACGCTAAGTGAATGACCCCAATAAATAGGAAATAGCTTTGAGACCTACAGACTGGGTTAAACCCATGTCACATTGGTCTGTAACCTGCAATGGGGTTGTCTAGCTGCATAAAACCCATATACCTGGGGCGCCATTTTGGCAGCATAACTAAGCCAAATATTGGGATGTAATGCTGCAATTTGGGCCAAAGACTGAGGGGGTGGCACCAATAAATATGCAACAGCTTTGGGACTTACAGCTAGCAGTAAATCCGCTGCAGGGAGATTCTGCGACTTAGGATGAACTCTACTGGTTGCAGTAGCTCATATATACAGGGGGTCATGTTTCCACCATAACTAAGCCAAATATTGAGATATTATGCTGCAATTTGGTCCAAACACTGAGTAACAATTACCAATAAAGATGGATTAGCTTTGACACCTTCGAATTGGGTTAATCTATGTCACATTGCTCTGTAACCTGCAATTAAGTGGTCTAGCTGCATAAAACCCATATACCTGGGGCGCCATTTTGGCAGCATAACTAAGCCAAATATTGGGATGTAATGCTGCAATTTGGGCCAAAGATTATGTGGGTGACACTAATAAATATGTAACAGCTTTGGGACTTACATCTATAAAGGAAACTCTTGTCGCAAGCTTTTACGACTGGAAATGGGCTACACTGGTTGCAGTATAGTAATATATGCAGGGGTCATGTTTCCACCATAACTAAGACAAACATTGAGCTTTAATGCTCCAATTTGGTCCAGACGCTAAGTGAATGACCCCAATAAATAGGAAATAGCTTTGAGACCTACAGACTGGGTTAAACCCATGTCACATTGCTCTGTAACCTGCCATGGGGTTGTCTAGCTGCATAAAACCCATATACCTGGGGCGCCATTTTGGCAGCATAACTAAGCCAAATATTGGGATGTAATGCTGCAATTTGGGCCAAAGACTGAGGGGGTGGCACCAATAAATATGCAACAGCTTTGGGACTTACAGCTAGCAGTAAATCCGCTGCAGGGAGATTCTGCGACTTAGGATGAACTCTACTGGTTGCAGTAGCTCATATATACAGGGGGTCATGTTTCCACCATAACTAAGCCAAATATTGAGATATTATGCTGCAATTTGGTCCAAACACTGAGTAACAATTACCAATAAAGATGGATTAGCTTTGACACCTTCGAATTGGGTTAATCTATGTCACATTGCTCTGTAACCTGCAATTAAGTGGTCTAGCTGCATAAAACCCATATACCTGGGGCGCCATTTTGGCAGCATAACTAAGCCAAATATTGGGATGTAATGCTGCAATTTGGGCCAAAGATTATGTGGGTGACACTAATAAATATGTAACAGCTTTGGGACTTACATCTATAAAGGAAACTCTTGTCGCAAGCTTTTACGACTGGAAATGGGCTACACTGGTTGCAGTATAGTAATATATGCAGGGGTCATGTTTCCACCATAACTAAGACAAACATGAGCTTTAATGCTCCAATTTGGTCCAGACGCTAAGTGAATGACCCCAATAAATAGGAAATAGCTTTGAGACCTACAGACTGGGTTAAACCCATGTCACATTGCTCTGTAACCTGCCATGGGGTTGTCTAGCTGCATAAAACCCATATACCTGGGGCGCCATTTTGGCAGCATAACTAAGCCAAATATTGGGATGTAATGCTGCAATTTGGGCCAAAGACTGAGGGGGTGGCACCAATAAATATGCAACAGCTTTGGGACTTACAGCTAGCAGTAAATCCGCTGCAGGGAGATTCTGCGACTTAGGATGAACTCTACTGGTTCCAGTAGCTCATATATACAGGGGGTCATGTTTCCACCATAACTAAGCCAAATATTGAGATATTATGCTGCAATTTGGTCCAAACACTGAGTAAAAATTACCAATAAAGATGGATTAGCTTTGACACCTTCGAATTGGGTTAATCTATGTCACATTGCTCTGTAACCTGCAATTAAGTGGTCTAGCTGCATAAAACCCATATACCTGGGGCGCCATTTTGGCAGCATAACTAAGCCAAATATTGGGATGTAATGCTGCAATTTGGGCCAAAGATTATGTGGGTGACACTAATAAATATGTAACAGCTTTGGGACTTACATCTATAAAGGAAACTCTTGTCGCAAGCTTTTACGACTGGAAATGGGCTACACTGGTTGCAGTATAGTAATATATGCAGGGGTCATGTTTCCACCATAACTAAGACAAACATTGAGCTTTAATGCTCCAATTTGGTCCAGACGCTAAGTGAATGACCCCAATAAATAGGAAATAGCTTTGAGACCTACAGACTGGGTTAAACCCATGTCACATTGGTCTGTAACCTGCAATGGGGTTGTCTAGCTGCATAAAACCCATATACCTGGGGCGCCATTTTGGCAGCATAACTAAGCCAAATATTGGGATGTAATGCTGCAATTTGGGCCAAAGACTGAGGGGGTGGCACCAATAAATATGCAACAGCTTTGGGACTTACAGCTAGCAGTAAATCCGCTGCAGGGAGATTCTGCGACTTAGGATGAACTCTACTGGTTGCAGTAGCTCATATATACAGGGGGTCATGTTTCCACCATAACTAAGCCAAATATTGAGATATTATGCTGCAATTTGGTCCAAACACTGAGTAACAATTACCAATAAAGATGGATTAGCTTTGACACCTTCGAATTGGGTTAATCTATGTCACATTGCTCTGTAACCTGCAATTAAGTGGTCTAGCTGCATAAAACCCATATACCTGGGGCGCCATTTTGGCAGCATAACTAAGCCAAATATTGGGATGTAATGCTGCAATTTGGGCCAAAGATTATGTGGGTGACACTAATAAATATGTAACAGCTTTGGGACTTACATCTATAAAGGAAACTCTTGTCGCAAGCTTTTACGACTGGAAATGGGCTACACTGGTTGCAGTATAGTAATATATGCAGGGGTCATGTTTCCACCATAACTAAGACAAACATTGAGCTTTAATGCTCCAATTTGGTCCAGACGCTAAGTGAATGACCCCAATAAATAGGAAATAGCTTTGAGACCTACAGACTGGGTTAAACCCATGTCACATTGCTCTGTAACCTGCCATGGGGTTGTCTAGCTGCATAAAACCCATATACCTGGGGCGCCATTTTGGCAGCATAACTAAGCCAAATATTGGGATGTAATGCTGCAATTTGGGCCAAAGACTGAGGGGGTGGCACCAATAAATATGCAACAGCTTTGGGACTTACAGCTAGCAGTAAATCCGCTGCAGGGAGATTCTGCGACTTAGGATGAACTCTACTGGTTGCAGTAGCTCATATATACAGGGGGTCATGTTTCCACCATAACTAAGCCAAATATTGAGATATTATGCTGCAATTTGGTCCAAACACTGAGTAACAATTACCAATAAAGATGGATTAGCTTTGACACCTTCGAATTGGGTTAATCTATGTCACATTGCTCTGTAACCTGCAATTAAGTGGTCTAGCTGCATAAAACCCATATACCTGGGGCGCCATTTTGGCAGCATAACTAAGCCAAATATTGGGATGTAATGCTGCAATTTGGGCCAAAGATTATGTGGGTGACACTAATAAATATGTAACAGCTTTGGGACTTACATCTATAAAGGAAACTCTTGTCGCAAGCTTTTACGACTGGAAATGGGCTACACTGGTTGCAGTATAGTAATATATGCAGGGGTCATGTTTCCACCATAACTAAGACAAACATTGAGCTTTAATGCTCCAATTTGGTCCAGACGCTAAGTGAATGACCCCAATAAATAGGAAATAGCTTTGAGACCTACAGACTGGGTTAAACCCATGTCACATTGCTCTGTAACCTGCCATGGGGTTGTCTAGCTGCATAAAACCCATATACCTGGGGCGCCATTTTGGCAGCATAACTAAGCCAAATATTGGGATGTAATGCTGCAATTTGGGCCAAAGACTGAGGGGGTGGCACCAATAAATATGCAACAGCTTTGGGACTTACAGCTAGCAGTAAATCCGCTGCAGGGAGATTCTGCGACTTAGGATGAACTCTACTGGTTGCAGTAGCTCATATATACAGGGGGTCATGTTTCCACCATAACTAAGCCAAATATTGAGATATTATGCTGCAATTTGGTCCAAACACTGAGTAACAATTACCAATAAAGATGGATTAGCTTTGACACCTTCGAATTGGGTTAATCTATGTCACATTGCTCTGTAACCTGCAATTAAGTGGTCTAGCTGCATAAAACCCATATACCTGGGGCGCCATTTTGGCAGCATAACTAAGCCAAATATTGGGATGTAATGCTGCAATTTGGGCCAAAGATTATGTGGGTGACACTAATAAATATGTAACAGCTTTGGGACTTACATCTATAAAGGAAACTCTTGTCGCAAGCTTTTACGACTGGAAATGGGCTACACTGGTTGCAGTATGTTAATATATGCAGGGGTCATGTTTCCACCATAACTAAGACAAACATTGAGCTTTAATGCTCCAATTTGGTCCAGACGCTAAGTGAATGACCCCAATAAATAGGAAATAGCTTTGAGACCTACAGACTGGGTTAAACCCATGTCACATTGCTCTGTAACCTGCAATGGGGTTGTCTAGCTGCATAAAACCCATATACCTGGGGCGCCATTTTGGCAGCATAACTAAGCCAAATATTGGGATGTAATGCTGCAATTTGGGCCAAAGACTGAGGGGGTGGCACCAATAAATATGCAACAGCTTTGGGACTTACAGCTAGCAGTAAATCCGCTGCAGGGAGATTCTGCGACTTAGGATGAACTCTACTGGTTGCAGTAGCTCATATATACAGGGGGTCATGTTTCCACCATAACTAAGCCAAATATTGAGATATTATGCTGCAATTTGGTCCAAACACTGAGTAACAATTACCAATAAAGATGGATTAGCTTTGACACCTTCGAATTGGGTTAATCTATGTCACATTGCTCTGTAACCTGCAATTAAGTGGTCTAGCTGCATAAAACCCATATACCTGGGGCGCCATTTTGGCAGCATAACTAAGCCAAATATTGGGATGTAATGCTGCAATTTGGGCCAAAGACTGAGGGGGTGGCACCAATAAATATGCAACAGCTTTGGGACTTACAGCTAGCAGTAAATCCGCTGCAGGGAGATTCTGCGACTTAGGATGAACTCTACTGGTTGCAGTAGCTCATATATACAGGGGGTCATGTTTCCACCATAACTAAGCCAAATATTGAGATATTATGCTGCAATTTGGTCCAAACACTGAGTAACAATTACCAATAAAGATGGATTAGCTTTGACACCTTCGAATTGGGTTAATCTATGTCACATTGCTCTGTAACCTGCAATTAAGTGGTCTAGCTGCATAAAACCCATATACCTGGGGCGCCATTTTGGCAGCATAACTAAGCCAAATATTGGGATGTAATGCTGCAATTTGGGCCAAAGATTATGTGGGTGACACTAATAAATATGTAACAGCTTTGGGACTTACATCTATAAAGGAAACTCTTGTCGCAAGCTTTTACGACTGGAAATGGGCTACACTGGTTGCAGTATATTAATATATGCAGGGGTCATGTTTCCACCATAACTAAGACAAACATTGAGCTTTAATGCTCCAATTTGGTCCAGACGCTAAGTGAATGACCCCAATAAATAGGAAATAGCTTTGAGACCTACAGACTGGGTTAAACCCATGTCACATTGCTCTGTAACCTGCAATGGGGTTGTCTAGCTGCATAAAACCCATATACCTGGGGCGCCATTTTGGCAGCATAACTAAGCCAAATATTGGGATGTAATGCTGCAATTTGGGCCAAAGACTGAGGGGGTGGCACCAATAAATATGCAACAGCTTTGGGACTTACAGCTAGCAGTAAATCCGCTGCAGGGAGATTCTGCGACTTAGGATGAACTCTACTGGTTGCAGTAGCTCATATATACAGGGGGTCATGTTTCCACCATAACTAAGCCAAATATTGAGATATTATGCTGCAATTTGGTCCAAACACTGAGTAACAATTACCAATAAAGATGGATTAGCTTTGACACCTTCGAATTGGGTTAATCTATGTCACATTGCTCTGTAACCTGCAATTAAGTGGTCTAGCTGCATAAAACCCATATACCTGGGGCGCCATTTTGGCAGCATAACTAAGCCAAATATTGGGATGTAATGCTGCAATTTGGGCCAAAGATTATGTGGGTGACACTAATAAATATGTAACAGCTTTGGGACTTACATCTATAAAGGAAACTCTTGTCGCAAGCTTTTACGACTGGAAATGGGCTACACTGGTTGCAGTATATTAATATATGCAGGGGTCATGTTTCCACCATAACTAAGACAAACATTGAGCTTTAATGCTCCAATTTGGTCCAGACGCTAAGTGAATGACCCCAATAAATAGGAAATAGCTTTGAGACCTACAGACTGGGTTAAACCCATGTCACATTGCTCTGTAACCTGCAATGGGGTTGTCTAGCTGCATAAAACCCATATACCTGGGGCGCCATTTTGGCAGCATAACTAAGCCAAATATTGGGATGTAATGCTGCAATTTGGGCCAAAGACTGAGGGGGTGGCACCAATAAATATGCAACAGCTTTGGGACTTACAGCTAGCAGTAAATCCGCTGCAGGGAGATTCTGCGACTTAGGATGAACTCTACTGGTTCCAGTAGCTCATATATACAGGGGGTCATGTTTCCACCATAACTAAGCCAAATATTGAGATATTATGCTGCAATTTGGTCCAAACACTGAGTAAAAATTACCAATAAAGATGGATTAGCTTTGACACCTTCGAATTGGGTTAATCTATGTCACATTGCTCTGTAACCTGCAATTAAGTGGTCTAGCTGCATAAAACCCATATACCTGGGGCGCCATTTTGGCAGCATAACTAAGCCAAATATTGGGATGTAATGCTGCAATTTGGGCCAAAGATTATGTGGGTGACACTAATAAATATGTAACAGCTTTGGGACTTACATCTATAAAGGAAACTCTTGTCGCAAGCTTTTACGACTGGAAATGGGCTACACTGGTTGCAGTATAGTAATATATGCAGGGGTCATGTTTCCACCATAACTAAGACAAACATTGAGCTTTAATGCTCCAATTTGGTCCAGACGCTAAGTGAATGACCCCAATAAATAGGAAATAGCTTTGAGACCTACAGACTGGGTTAAACCCATGTCACATTGGTCTGTAACCTGCAATGGGGTTGTCTAGCTGCATAAAACCCATATACCTGGGGCGCCATTTTGGCAGCATAACTAAGCCAAATATTGGGATGTAATGCTGCAATTTGGGCCAAAGACTGAGGGGGTGGCACCAATAAATATGCAACAGCTTTGGGACTTACAGCTAGCAGTAAATCCGCTGCAGGGAGATTCTGCGACTTAGGATGAACTCTACTGGTTGCAGTAGCTCATATATACAGGGGGTCATGTTTCCACCATAACTAAGCCAAATATTGAGATATTATGCTGCAATTTGGTCCAAACACTGAGTAACAATTACCAATAAAGATGGATTAGCTTTGACACCTTCGAATTGGGTTAATCTATGTCACATTGCTCTGTAACCTGCAATTAAGTGGTCTAGCTGCATAAAACCCATATACCTGGGGCGCCATTTTGGCAGCATAACTAAGCCAAATATTGGGATGTAATGCTGCAATTTGGGCCAAAGATTATGTGGGTGACACTAATAAATATGTAACAGCTTTGGGACTTACATCTATAAAGGAAACTCTTGTCGCAAGCTTTTACGACTGGAAATGGGCTACACTGGTTGCAGTATAGTAATATATGCAGGGGTCATGTTTCCACCATAACTAAGACAAACATTGAGCTTTAATGCTCCAATTTGGTCCAGACGCTAAGTGAATGACCCCAATAAATAGGAAATAGCTTTGAGACCTACAGACTGGGTTAAACCCATGTCACATTGCTCTGTAACCTGCCATGGGGTTGTCTAGCTGCATAAAACCCATATACCTGGGGCGCCATTTTGGCAGCATAACTAAGCCAAATATTGGGATGTAATGCTGCAATTTGGGCCAAAGACTGAGGGGGTGGCACCAATAAATATGCAACAGCTTTGGGACTTACAGCTAGCAGTAAATCCGCTGCAGGGAGATTCTGCGACTTAGGATGAACTCTACTGGTTGCAGTAGCTCATATATACAGGGGGTCATGTTTCCACCATAACTAAGCCAAATATTGAGATATTATGCTGCAATTTGGTCCAAACACTGAGTAACAATTACCAATAAAGATGGATTAGCTTTGACACCTTCGAATTGGGTTAATCTATGTCACATTGCTCTGTAACCTGCAATTAAGTGGTCTAGCTGCATAAAACCCATATACCTGGGGCGCCATTTTGGCAGCATAACTAAGCCAAATATTGGGATGTAATGCTGCAATTTGGGCCAAAGATTATGTGGGTGACACTAATAAATATGTAACAGCTTTGGGACTTACATCTATAAAGGAAACTCTTGTCGCAAGCTTTTACGACTGGAAATGGGCTACACTGGTTGCAGTATATTAATATATGCAGGGGTCATGTTTCCACCATAACTAAGACAAACATTGAGCTTTAATGCTCCAATTTGGTCCAGACGCTAAGTGAATGACCCCAATAAATAGGAAATAGCTTTGAGACCTACAGACTGGGTTAAACCCATGTCACATTGCTCTGTAACCTGCAATGGGGTTGTCTAGCTGCATAAAACCCATATACCTGGGGCGCCATTTTGGCAGCATAACTAAGCCAAATATTGGGATGTAATGCTGCAATTTGGGCCAAAGACTGAGGGGGTGGCACCAATAAATATGCAACAGCTTTGGGACTTACAGCTAGCAGTAAATCCGCTGCAGGGAGATTCTGCGACTTAGGATGAACTCTACTGGTTCCAGTAGCTCATATATACAGGGGGTCATGTTTCCACCATAACTAAGCCAAATATTGAGATATTATGCTGCAATTTGGTCCAAACACTGAGTAAAAATTACCAATAAAGATGGATTAGCTTTGACACCTTCGAATTGGGTTAATCTATGTCACATTGCTCTGTAACCTGCAATTAAGTGGTCTAGCTGCATAAAACCCATATACCTGGGGCGCCATTTTGGCAGCATAACTAAGCCAAATATTGGGATGTAATGCTGCAATTTGGGCCAAAGATTATGTGGGTGACACTAATAAATATGTAACAGCTTTGGGACTTACATCTATAAAGGAAACTCTTGTCGCAAGCTTTTACGACTGGAAATGGGCTACACTGGTTGCAGTATAGTAATATATGCAGGGGTCATGTTTCCACCATAACTAAGACAAACATTGAGCTTTAATGCTCCAATTTGGTCCAGACGCTAAGTGAATGACCCCAATAAATAGGAAATAGCTTTGAGACCTACAGACTGGGTTAAACCCATGTCACATTGGTCTGTAACCTGCAATGGGGTTGTCTAGCTGCATAAAACCCATATACCTGGGGCGCCATTTTGGCAGCATAACTAAGCCAAATATTGGGATGTAATGCTGCAATTTGGGCCAAAGACTGAGGGGGTGGCACCAATAAATATGCAACAGCTTTGGGACTTACAGCTAGCAGTAAATCCGCTGCAGGGAGATTCTGCGACTTAGGATGAACTCTACTGGTTGCAGTAGCTCATATATACAGGGGGTCATGTTTCCACCATAACTAAGCCAAATATTGAGATATTATGCTGCAATTTGGTCCAAACACTGAGTAACAATTACCAATAAAGATGGATTAGCTTTGACACCTTCGAATTGGGTTAATCTATGTCACATTGCTCTGTAACCTGCAATTAAGTGGTCTAGCTGCATAAAACCCATATACCTGGGGCGCCATTTTGGCAGCATAACTAAGCCAAATATTGGGATGTAATGCTGCAATTTGGGCCAAAGATTATGTGGGTGACACTAATAAATATGTAACAGCTTTGGGACTTACATCTATAAAGGAAACTCTTGTCGCAAGCTTTTACGACTGGAAATGGGCTACACTGGTTGCAGTATAGTAATATATGCAGGGGTCATGTTTCCACCATAACTAAGACAAACATTGAGCTTTAATGCTCCAATTTGGTCCAGACGCTAAGTGAATGACCCCAATAAATAGGAAATAGCTTTGAGACCTACAGACTGGGTTAAACCCATGTCACATTGCTCTGTAACCTGCCATGGGGTTGTCTAGCTGCATAAAACCCATATACCTGGGGCGCCATTTTGGCAGCATAACTAAGCCAAATATTGGGATGTAATGCTGCAATTTGGGCCAAAGACTGAGGGGGTGGCACCAATAAATATGCAACAGCTTTGGGACTTACAGCTAGCAGTAAATCCGCTGCAGGGAGATTCTGCGACTTAGGATGAACTCTACTGGTTGCAGTAGCTCATATATACAGGGGGTCATGTTTCCACCATAACTAAGCCAAATATTGAGATATTATGCTGCAATTTGGTCCAAACACTGAGTAACAATTACCAATAAAGATGGATTAGCTTTGACACCTTCGAATTGGGTTAATCTATGTCACATTGCTCTGTAACCTGCAATTAAGTGGTCTAGCTGCATAAAACCCATATACCTGGGGCGCCATTTTGGCAGCATAACTAAGCCAAATATTGGGATGTAATGCTGCAATTTGGGCCAAAGATTATGTGGGTGACACTAATAAATATGTAACAGCTTTGGGACTTACATCTATAAAGGAAACTCTTGTCGCAAGCTTTTACGACTGGAAATGGGCTACACTGGTTGCAGTATAGTAATATATGCAGGGGTCATGTTTCCACCATAACTAAGACAAACATTGAGCTTTAATGCTCCAATTTGGTCCAGACGCTAAGTGAATGACCCCAATAAATAGGAAATAGCTTTGAGACCTACAGACTGGGTTAAACCCATGTCACATTGCTCTGTAACCTGCCATGGGGTTGTCTAGCTGCATAAAACCCATATACCTGGGGCGCCATTTTGGCAGCATAACTAAGCCAAATATTGGGATGTAATGCTGCAATTTGGGCCAAAGACTGAGGGGGTGGCACCAATAAATATGCAACAGCTTTGGGACTTACAGCTAGCAGTAAATCCGCTGCAGGGAGATTCTGCGACTTAGGATGAACTCTACTGGTTGCAGTAGCTCATATATACAGGGGGTCATGTTTCCACCATAACTAAGCCAAATATTGAGATATTATGCTGCAATTTGGTCCAAACACTGAGTAACAATTACCAATAAAGATGGATTAGCTTTGACACCTTCGAATTGGGTTAATCTATGTCACATTGCTCTGTAACCTGCAATTAAGTGGTCTAGCTGCATAAAACCCATATACCTGGGGCGCCATTTTGGCAGCATAACTAAGCCAAATATTGGGATGTAATGCTGCAATTTGGGCCAAAGATTATGTGGGTGACACTAATAAATATGTAACAGCTTTGGGACTTACATCTATAAAGGAAACTCTTGTCGCAAGCTTTTACGACTGGAAATGGGCTACACTGGTTGCAGTATAGTAATATATGCAGGGGTCATGTTTCCACCATAACTAAGACAAACATTGAGCTTTAATGCTCCAATTTGGTCCAGACGCTAAGTGAATGACCCCAATAAATAGGAAATAGCTTTGAGACCTACAGACTGGGTTAAACCCATGTCACATTGCTCTGTAACCTGCCATGGGGTTGTCTAGCTGCATAAAACCCATATACCTGGGGCGCCATTTTGGCAGCATAACTAAGCCAAATATTGGGATGTAATGCTGCAATTTGGGCCAAAGACTGAGGGGGTGGCACCAATAAATATGCAACAGCTTTGGGACTTACAGCTAGCAGTAAATCCGCTGCAGGGAGATTCTGCGACTTAGGATGAACTCTACTGGTTGCAGTAGCTCATATATACAGGGGGTCATGTTTCCACCATAACTAAGCCAAATATTGAGATATTATGCTGCAATTTGGTCCAAACACTGAGTAACAATTACCAATAAAGATGGATTAGCTTTGACACCTTCGAATTGGGTTAATCTATGTCACATTGCTCTGTAACCTGCAATTAAGTGGTCTAGCTGCATAAAACCCATATACCTGGGGCGCCATTTTGGCAGCATAACTAAGCCAAATATTGGGATGTAATGCTGCAATTTGGGCCAAAGATTATGTGGGTGACACTAATAAATATGTAACAGCTTTGGGACTTACATCTATAAAGGAAACTCTTGTCGCAAGCTTTTACGACTGGAAATGGGCTACACTGGTTGCAGTATAGTAATATATGCAGGGGTCATGTTTCCACCATAACTAAGACAAACATTGAGCTTTAATGCTCCAATTTGGTCCAGACGCTAAGTGAATGACCCCAATAAATAGGAAATAGCTTTGAGACCTACAGACTGGGTTAAACCCATGTCACATTGCTCTGTAACCTGCCATGGGGTTGTCTAGCTGCATAAAACCCATATACCTGGGGCGCCATTTTGGCAGCATAACTAAGCCAAATATTGGGATGTAATGCTGCAATTTGGGCCAAAGACTGAGGGGGTGGCACCAATAAATATGCAACAGCTTTGGGACTTACAGCTAGCAGTAAATCCGCTGCAGGGAGATTCTGCGACTTAGGATGAACTCTACTGGTTGCAGTAGCTCATATATACAGGGGGTCATGTTTCCACCATAACTAAGCCAAATATTGAGATATTATGCTGCAATTTGGTCCAAACACTGAGTAACAATTACCAATAAAGATGGATTAGCTTTGACACCTTCGAATTGGGTTAATCTATGTCACATTGCTCTGTAACCTGCAATTAAGTGGTCTAGCTGCATAAAACCCATATACCTGGGGCGCCATTTTGGCAGCATAACTAAGCCAAATATTGGGATGTAATGCTGCAATTTGGGCCAAAGATTATGTGGGTGACACTAATAAATATGTAACAGCTTTGGGACTTACATCTATAAAGGAAACTCTTGTCGCAAGCTTTTACGACTGGAAATGGGCTACACTGGTTGCAGTATGTTAATATATGCAGGGGTCATGTTTCCACCATAACTAAGACAAACATTGAGCTTTAATGCTCCAATTTGGTCCAGACGCTAAGTGAATGACCCCAATAAATAGGAAATAGCTTTGAGACCTACAGACTGGGTTAAACCCATGTCACATTGCTCTGTAACCTGCAATGGGGTTGTCTAGCTGCATAAAACCCATATACCTGGGGCGCCATTTTGGCAGCATAACTAAGCCAAATATTGGGATGTAATGCTGCAATTTGGGCCAAAGACTGAGGGGGTGGCACCAATAAATATGCAACAGCTTTGGGACTTACAGCTAGCAGTAAATCCGCTGCAGGGAGATTCTGCGACTTAGGATGAACTCTACTGGTTGCAGTAGCTCATATATACAGGGGGTCATGTTTCCACCATAACTAAGCCAAATATTGAGATATTATGCTGCAATTTGGTCCAAACACTGAGTAACAATTACCAATAAAGATGGATTAGCTTTGACACCTTCGAATTGGGTTAATCTATGTCACATTGCTCTGTAACCTGCAATTAAGTGGTCTAGCTGCATAAAACCCATATACCTGGGGCGCCATTTTGGCAGCATAACTAAGCCAAATATTGGGATGTAATGCTGCAATTTGGGCCAAAGACTGAGGGGGTGGCACCAATAAATATGCAACAGCTTTGGGACTTACAGCTAGCAGTAAATCCGCTGCAGGGAGATTCTGCGACTTAGGATGAACTCTACTGGTTGCAGTAGCTCATATATACAGGGGGTCATGTTTCCACCATAACTAAGCCAAATATTGAGATATTATGCTGCAATTTGGTCCAAACACTGAGTAACAATTACCAATAAAGATGGATTAGCTTTGACACCTTCGAATTGGGTTAATCTATGTCACATTGCTCTGTAACCTGCAATTAAGTGGTCTAGCTGCATAAAACCCATATACCTGGGGCGCCATTTTGGCAGCATAACTAAGCCAAATATTGGGATGTAATGCTGCAATTTGGGCCAAAGATTATGTGGGTGACACTAATAAATATGTAACAGCTTTGGGACTTACATCTATAAAGGAAACTCTTGTCGCAAGCTTTTACGACTGGAAATGGGCTACACTGGTTGCAGTATAGTAATATATGCAGGGGTCATGTTTCCACCATAACTAAGACAAACATTGAGCTTTAATGCTCCAATTTGGTCCAGACGCTAAGTGAATGACCCCAATAAATAGGAAATAGCTTTGAGACCTACAGACTGGGTTAAACCCATGTCACATTGCTCTGTAACCTGCCATGGGGTTGTCTAGCTGCATAAAACCCATATACCTGGGGCGCCATTTTGGCAGCATAACTAAGCCAAATATTGGGATGTAATGCTGCAATTTGGGCCAAAGACTGAGGGGGTGGCACCAATAAATATGCAACAGCTTTGGGACTTACAGCTAGCAGTAAATCCGCTGCAGGGAGATTCTGCGACTTAGGATGAACTCTACTGGTTGCAGTAGCTCATATATACAGGGGGTCATGTTTCCACCATAACTAAGCCAAATATTGAGATATTATGCTGCAATTTGGTCCAAACACTGAGTAACAATTACCAATAAAGATGGATTAGCTTTGACACCGTCGAATTGGGTTAATCTATGTCACATTGCTCTGTAACCTGCAATTAAGTGGTCTAGCTGCATAAAACCCATATACCTGGGGCGCCATTTTGGCAGCATAACTAAGCCAAATATTGGGATGTAATGCTGCAATTTGGGCCAAAGATTATGTGGGTGACACTAATAAATATGTAACAGCTTTGGGACTTACATCTATAAAGGAAACTCTTGTCGCAAGCTTTTACGACTGGAAATGGGCTACACTGGTTGCAGTATAGTAATATATGCAGGGGTCATGTTTCCACCATAACTAAGACAAACATTGAGCTTTAATGCTCAAATTTGGTCCAGACGCTAAGTGAATGACCCCAATAAATAGGAAATAGCTTTGAGACCTACAGACTGGGTTAAACCCATGTCACATTGCTCTGTAACCTGCAATGGGGTTGTCTAGCTGCATAAAACCCATATACCTGGGGCGCCATTTTGGCAGCATAACTAAGCCAAATATTGGGATATAATGCTGCAATTTGGGCCAAAGACTGAGGGGGTGGCACCAATAAATATGCAACAGCTTTGGGACTTACAGCTAGCAGTAAATCCGCTGCAGGGAGATTCTGCGACATAGGATGAACTCTACTGGTTGCAGTAGCTCATATATACAGGGGGTCATGTTTCCACCATAACTAAGCCAAATATTGAGATATTATGCTGCAATTTGGTCCAAACACTGAGTAACAATTACCAATAAAGATGGATTAGCTTTGACACCTTCGAATTGGGTTAATCTATGTCACATTGCTCTGTAACCTGCAATTAAGTGGTCTAGCTGCATAAAACCCATATACCTGGGGCGCCATTTTGGCAGCATAACTAAGCCAAATATTGGGATGTAATGCTGCAATTTGGGCCAAAGACTGAGGGGGTGGCACCAATAAATATGCAACAGCTTTGGGACTTACAGCTAGCAGTAAATCCGCTGCAGGGAGATTCTGCGACTTAGGATGAACTCTACTGGTTGCAGTAGCTCATATATACAGGGGGTCATGTTTCCACCATAACTAAGCCAAATATTGAGATATTATGCTGCAATTTGGTCCAAACACTGAGTAACAATTACCAATAAAGATGGATTAGCTTTGACACCTTCGAATTGGGTTAATCTATGTCACATTGCTCTGTAACCTGCAATTAAGTGGTCTAGCTGCATAAAACCCATATACCTGGGGCGCCATTTTGGCAGCATAACTAAGCCAAATATTGGGATGTAATGCTGCAATTTGGGCCAAAGATTATGTGGGTGACACTAATAAATATGTAACAGCTTTGGGACTTACATCTATAAAGGAAACTCTTGTCGCAAGCTTTTACGACTGGAAATGGGCTACACTGGTTGCAGTATATTAATATATGCAGGGGTCATGTTTCCACCATAACTAAGACAAACATTGAGCTTTAATGCTCCAATTTGGTCCAGACGCTAAGTGAATGACCCCAATAAATAGGAAATAGCTTTGAGACCTACAGACTGGGTTAAACCCATGTCACATTGCTCTGTAACCTGCAATGGGGTTGTCTAGCTGCATAAAACCCATATACCTGGGGCGCCATTTTGGCAGCATAACTAAGCCAAATATTGGGATGTAATGCTCCAATTTGGGCCAAAGATTATGTGGGTGACACTAATAAATATGTAACAGCTTTGGGACTTACATCTATAAAGGAAACTCTTGTCGCAAGCTTTTACGACTGGAAATGGGCTACACTGGTTGCAGTATATTAATATATGCAGGGGTCATGTTTCCACCATAACTAAGACAAACATTGAGCTTTAATGCTCCAATTTGGTCCAGACGCTAAGTGAATGACCCCAATAAATAGGAAATAGCTTTGAGACCTACAGACTGGGTTAAACCCATGTCACATTGCTCTGTAACCTGCAATGGGGTTGTCTAGCTGCATAAAACCCATATACCTGGGGCGCCATTTTGGCAGCATAACTAAGCCAAATATTGGGATGTAATGCTGCAATTTGGGCCAAAGATTATGTGGGTGACACTAATAAATATGTAACAGCTTTGGGACTTACATCTATAAAGGAAACTCTTGTCGCAAGCTTTTACGACTGGAAATGGGCTACACTGGTTGCAGTATGTTAATATATGCAGGGGTCATGTTTCCACCATAACTAAGACAAACATTGAGCTTTAATGCTCCAATTTGGTCCAGACGCTAAGTGAATGACCCCAATAAATAGGAAATAGCTTTGAGACCTACAGACTGGGTTAAACCCATGTCACATTGCTCTGTAACCTGCAATGGGGTTGTCTAGCTGCATAAAACCCATATACCTGGGGCGCCATTTTGGCAGCATAACTAAGCCAAATATTGGGATGTAATGCTGCAATTTGGGCCAATGACTGAGGGGGTGGCACCAATAAATATGCAACAGCTTTGGGACTTACAGCTAGCAGTAAATCCGCTGCAGGGAGATTCTGCGACTTAGGATGAACTCTACTGGTTGCAGTAGCTCATATATACAGGGGGTCATGTTTCCACCATAACTAAGCCAAATATTGAGATATTATGCTGCAATTTGGTCCAAACACTGAGTAACAATTACCAATAAAGATGGATTAGCTTTGACACCTTCGAATTGGGTTAATCTATGTCACATTGCTCTGTAACCTGCAATTAAGTGGTCTAGCTGCATAAAACCCATATACCTGGGGCGCCATTTTGGCAGCATAACTAAGCCAAATATTGGGATGTAATGCTGCAATTTGGGCCAAAGACTGAGGGGGTGGCACCAATAAATATGCAACAGCTTTGGGACTTACAGCTAGCAGTAAATCCGCTGCAGGGAGATTCTGCGACTTAGGATGAACTCTACTGGTTGCAGTAGCTCATATATACAGGGGGTCATGTTTCCACCATAACTAAGCCAAATATTGAGATATTATGCTGCAATTTGGTCCAAACACTGAGTAACAATTACCAATAAAGATGGATTAGCTTTGACACCTTCGAATTGGGTTAATCTATGTCACATTGCTCTGTAACCTGCAATTAAGTGGTCTAGCTGCATAAAACCCATATACCTGGGGCGCCATTTTGGCAGCATAACTAAGCCAAATATTGGGATGTAATGCTGCAATTTGGGCCAAAGATTATGTGGGTGACACTAATAAATATGTAACAGCTTTGGGACTTACATCTATAAAGGAAACTCTTGTCGCAAGCTTTTACGACTGGAAATGGGCTACACTGGTTGCAGTATAGTAATATATGCAGGGGTCATGTTTCCACCATAACTAAGACAAACATTGAGCTTTAATGCTCCAATTTGGTCCAGACGCTAAGTGAATGACCCCAATAAATAGGAAATAGCTTTGAGACCTACAGACTGGGTTAAACCCATGTCACATTGCTCTGTAACCTGCCATGGGGTTGTCTAGCTGCATAAAACCCATATACCTGGGGCGCCATTTTGGCAGCATAACTAAGCCAAATATTGGGATGTAATGCTGCAATTTGGGCCAAAGACTGAGGGGGTGGCACCAATAAATATGCAACAGCTTTGGGACTTACAGCTAGCAGTAAATCCGCTGCAGGGAGATTCTGCGACTTAGGATGAACTCTACTGGTTGCAGTAGCTCATATATACAGGGGGTCATGTTTCCACCATAACTAAGCCAAATATTGAGATATTATGCTGCAATTTGGTCCAAACACTGAGTAACAATTACCAATAAAGATGAATTAGCTTTGACACCGTCGAATTGGGTTAATCTATGTCACATTGCTCTGTAACCTGCAATTAAGTGGTCTAGCTGCATAAAACCCATATACCTGGGGCGCCATTTTGGCAGCATAACTAAGCCAAATATTGGGATGTAATGCTGCAATTTGGGCCAAAGATTATGTGGGTGACACTAATAAATATGTAACAGCTTTGGGACTTACATCTATAAAGGAAACTCTTGTCGCAAGCTTTTACGACTGGAAATGGGCTACACTGGTTGCAGTATAGTAATATATGCAGGGGTCATGTTTCCACCATAACTAAGACAAACATTGAGCTTTAATGCTCCAATTTGGTCCAGACGCTAAGTGAATGACCCCAATAAATAGGAAATAGCTTTGAGACCTACAGACTGGGTTAAACCCATGTCACATTGCTCTGTAACCTGCAATGGGGTTGTCTAGCTGCATAAAACCCATATACCTGGGGCGCCATTTTGGCAGCATAACTAAGCCAAATATTGGGATATAATGCTGCAATTTGGGCCAAAGACTGAGGGGGTGGCACCAATAAATATGCAACAGCTTTGGGACTTACAGCTAGCAGTAAATCCGCTGCAGGGAGATTCTGCGACTTAGGATGAACTCTACTGGTTGCAGTAGCTCATATATACAGGGGGTCATGTTTCCACCATAACTAAGCCAAATATTGAGATATTATGCTGCAATTTGGTCCAAACACTGAGTAACAATTACCAATAAAGATGGATTAGCTTTGACACCTTCGAATTGGGTTAATCTATGTCACATTGCTCTGTAACCTGCAATTAAGTGGTCTAGCTGCATAAAACCCATATACCTGGGGCGCCATTTTGGCAGCATAACTAAGCCAAATATTGGGATGTAATGCTGCAATTTGGGCCAAAGACTGAGGGGGTGGCACCAATAAATATGCAACAGCTTTGGGACTTACAGCTAGCAGTAAATCCGCTGCAGGGAGATTCTGCGACTTAGGATGAACTCTACTGGTTGCAGTAGCTCATATATACAGGGGGTCATGTTTCCACCATAACTAAGCCAAATATTGAGATATTATGCTGCAATTTGGTCCAAACACTGAGTAACAATTACCAATAAAGATGGATTAGCTTTGACACCTTCGAATTGGGTTAATCTATGTCACATTGCTCTGTAACCTGCAATTAAGTGGTCTAGCTGCATAAAACCCATATACCTGGGGCGCCATTTTGGCAGCATAACTAAGCCAAATATTGGGATGTAATGCTGCAATTTGGGCCAAAGACTGAGGGGGTGGCACCAATAAATATGCAACAGCTTTGGGACTTACAGCTAGCAGTAAATCCGCTGCAGGGAGATTCTGCGACTTAGGATGAACTCTACTGGTTGCAGTAGCTCATATATACAGGGGGTCATGTTTCCACCATAACTAAGCCAAATATTGAGATATTATGCTGCAATTTGGTCCAAACACTGAGTAACAATTACCAATAAAGATGGATTAGCTTTGACACCTTCGAATTGGGTTAATCTATGTCACATTGCTCTGTAACCTGCAATTAAGTGGTCTAGCTGCATAAAACCCATATACCTGGGGCGCCATTTTGGCAGCATAACTAAGCCAAATATTGGGATGTAATGCTGCAATTTGGGCCAAAGATTATGTGGGTGACACTAATAAATATGTAACAGCTTTGGGACTTACATCTATAAAGGAAACTCTTGTCGCAAGCTTTTACGACTGGAAATGGGCTACACTGGTTGCAGTATAGTAATATATGCAGGGGTCATGTTTCCACCATAACTAAGACAAACATTGAGCTTTAATGCTCCAATTTGGTCCAGACGCTAAGTGAATGACCCCAATAAATAGGAAATAGCTTTGAGACCTACAGACTGGGTTAAACCCATGTCACATTGCTCTGTAACCTGCCATGGGGTTGTCTAGCTGCATAAAACCCATATACCTGGGGCGCCATTTTGGCAGCATAACTAAGCCAAATATTGGGATGTAATGCTGCAATTTGGGCCAAAGACTGAGGGGGTGGCACCAATAAATATGCAACAGCTTTGGGACTTACAGCTAGCAGTAAATCCGCTGCAGGGAGATTCTGCGACTTAGGATGAACTCTACTGGTTGCAGTAGCTCATATATACAGGGGGTCATGTTTCCACCATAACTAAGCCAAATATTGAGATATTATGCTGCAATTTGGTCCAAACACTGAGTAACAATTACCAATAAAGATGAATTAGCTTTGACACCGTCGAATTGGGTTAATCTATGTCACATTGCTCTGTAACCTGCAATTAAGTGGTCTAGCTGCATAAAACCCATATACCTGGGGCGCCATTTTGGCAGCATAACTAAGCCAAATATTGGGATGTAATGCTGCAATTTGGGCCAAAGATTATGTGGGTGACACTAATAAATATGTAACAGCTTTGGGACTTACATCTATAAAGGAAACTCTTGTCGCAAGCTTTTACGACTGGAAATGGGCTACACTGGTTGCAGTATAGTAATATATGCAGGGGTCATGTTTCCACCATAACTAAGACAAACATTGAGCTTTAATGCTCCAATTTGGTCCAGACGCTAAGTGAATGACCCCAATAAATAGGAAATAGCTTTGAGACCTACAGACTGGGTTAAACCCATGTCACATTGCTCTGTAACCTGCAATGGGGTTGTCTAGCTGCATAAAACCCATATACCTGGGGCGCCATTTTGGCAGCATAACTAAGCCAAATATTGGGATATAATGCTGCAATTTGGGCCAAAGACTGAGGGGGTGGCACCAATAAATATGCAACAGCTTTGGGACTTACAGCTAGCAGTAAATCCGCTGCAGGGAGATTCTGCGACTTAGGATGAACTCTACTGGTTGCAGTAGCTCATATATACAGGGGGTCATGTTTCCACCATAACTAAGCCAAATATTGAGATATTATGCTGCAATTTGGTCCAAACACTGAGTAACAATTACCAATAAAGATGGATTAGCTTTGACACCTTCGAATTGGGTTAATCTATGTCACATTGCTCTGTAACCTGCAATTAAGTGGTCTAGCTGCATAAAACCCATATACCTGGGGCGCCATTTTGGCAGCATAACTAAGCCAAATATTGGGATGTAATGCTGCAATTTGGGCCAAAGACTGAGGGGGTGGCACCAATAAATATGCAACAGCTTTGGGACTTACAGCTAGCAGTAAATCCGCTGCAGGGAGATTCTGCGACTTAGGATGAACTCTACTGGTTGCAGTAGCTCATATATACAGGGGGTCATGTTTCCACCATAACTAAGCCAAATATTGAGATATTATGCTGCAATTTGGTCCAAACACTGAGTAACAATTACCAATAAAGATGGATTAGCTTTGACACCTTCGAATTGGGTTAATCTATGTCACATTGCTCTGTAACCTGCAATTAAGTGGTCTAGCTGCATAAAACCCATATACCTGGGGCGCCATTTTGGCAGCATAACTAAGCCAAATATTGGGATGTAATGCTGCAATTTGGGCCAAAGACTGAGGGGGTGGCACCAATAAATATGCAACAGCTTTGGGACTTACAGCTAGCAGTAAATCCGCTGCAGGGAGATTCTGCGACTTAGGATGAACTCTACTGGTTGCAGTAGCTCATATATACAGGGGGTCATGTTTCCACCATAACTAAGCCAAATATTGAGATATTATGCTGCAATTTGGTCCAAACACTGAGTAACAATTACCAATAAAGATGGATTAGCTTTGACACCTTCGAATTGGGTTAATCTATGTCACATTGCTCTGTAACCTGCAATTAAGTGGTCTAGCTGCATAAAACCCATATACCTGGGGCGCCATTTTGGCAGCATAACTAAGCCAAATATTGGGATGTAATGCTGCAATTTGGGCCAAAGATTATGTGGGTGACACTAATAAATATGTAACAGCTTTGGGACTTACATCTATAAAGGAAACTCTTGTCGCAAGCTTTTACGACTGGAAATGGGCTACACTGGTTGCAGTATAGTAATATATGCAGGGGTCATGTTTCCACCATAACTAAGACAAACATTGAGCTTTAATGCTCCAATTTGGTCCAGACGCTAAGTGAATGACCCCAATAAATAGGAAATAGCTTTGAGACCTACAGACTGGGTTAAACCCATGTCACATTGCTCTGTAACCTGCCATGGGGTTGTCTAGCTGCATAAAACCCATATACCTGGGGCGCCATTTTGGCAGCATAACTAAGCCAAATATTGGGATGTAATGCTGCAATTTGGGCCAAAGACTGAGGGGGTGGCACCAATAAATATGCAACAGCTTTGGGACTTACAGCTAGCAGTAAATCCGCTGCAGGGAGATTCTGCGACTTAGGATGAACTCTACTGGTTGCAGTAGCTCATATATACAGGGGGTCATGTTTCCACCATAACTAAGCCAAATATTGAGATATTATGCTGCAATTTGGTCCAAACACTGAGTAACAATTACCAATAAAGATGAATTAGCTTTGACACCGTCGAATTGGGTTAATCTATGTCACATTGCTCTGTAACCTGCAATTAAGTGGTCTAGCTGCATAAAACCCATATACCTGGGGCGCCATTTTGGCAGCATAACTAAGCCAAATATTGGGATGTAATGCTGCAATTTGGGCCAAAGATTATGTGGGTGACACTAATAAATATGTAACAGCTTTGGGACTTACATCTATAAAGGAAACTCTTGTCGCAAGCTTTTACGACTGGAAATGGGCTACACTGGTTGCAGTATAGTAATATATGCAGGGGTCATGTTTCCACCATAACTAAGACAAACATTGAGCTTTAATGCTCCAATTTGGTCCAGACGCTAAGTGAATGACCCCAATAAATAGGAAATAGCTTTGAGACCTACAGACTGGGTTAAACCCATGTCACATTGCTCTGTAACCTGCAATGGGGTTGTCTAGCTGCATAAAACCCATATACCTGGGGCGCCATTTTGGCAGCATAACTAAGCCAAATATTGGGATATAATGCTGCAATTTGGGCCAAAGACTGAGGGGGTGGCACCAATAAATATGCAACAGCTTTGGGACTTACAGCTAGCAGTAAATCCGCTGCAGGGAGATTCTGCGACTTAGGATGAACTCTACTGGTTGCAGTAGCTCATATATACAGGGGGTCATGTTTCCACCATAACTAAGCCAAATATTGAGATATTATGCTGCAATTTGGTCCAAACACTGAGTAACAATTACCAATAAAGATGGATTAGCTTTGACACCTTCGAATTGGGTTAATCTATGTCACATTGCTCTGTAACCTGCAATTAAGTGGTCTAGCTGCATAAAACCCATATACCTGGGGCGCCATTTTGGCAGCATAACTAAGCCAAATATTGGGATGTAATGCTGCAATTTGGGCCAAAGACTGAGGGGGTGGCACCAATAAATATGCAACAGCTTTGGGACTTACAGCTAGCAGTAAATCCGCTGCAGGGAGATTCTGCGACTTAGGATGAACTCTACTGGTTGCAGTAGCTCATATATACAGGGGGTCATGTTTCCACCATAACTAAGCCAAATATTGAGATATTATGCTGCAATTTGGTCCAAACACTGAGTAACAATTACCAATAAAGATGGATTAGCTTTGACACCTTCGAATTGGGTTAATCTATGTCACATTGCTCTGTAACCTGCAATTAAGTGGTCTAGCTGCATAAAACCCATATACCTGGGGCGCCATTTTGGCAGCATAACTAAGCCAAATATTGGGATGTAATGCTGCAATTTGGGCCAAAGACTGAGGGGGTGGCACCAATAAATATGCAACAGCTTTGGGACTTACAGCTAGCAGTAAATCCGCTGCAGGGAGATTCTGCGACTTAGGATGAACTCTACTGGTTGCAGTAGCTCATATATACAGGGGGTCATGTTTCCACCATAACTAAGCCAAATATTGAGATATTATGCTGCAATTTGGTCCAAACACTGAGTAACAATTACCAATAAAGATGGATTAGCTTTGACACCTTCGAATTGGGTTAATCTATGTCACATTGCTCTGTAACCTGCAATTAAGTGGTCTAGCTGCATAAAACCCATATACCTGGGGCGCCATTTTGGCAGCATAACTAAGCCAAATATTGGGATGTAATGCTGCAATTTGGGCCAAAGATTATGTGGGTGACACTAATAAATATGTAACAGCTTTGGGACTTACATCTATAAAGGAAACTCTTGTCGCAAGCTTTTACGACTGGAAATGGGCTACACTGGTTGCAGTATATTAATATATGCAGGGGTCATGTTTCCACCATAACTAAGACAAACATTGAGCTTTAATGCTCCAATTTGGTCCAGACGCTAAGTGAATGACCCCAATAAATAGGAAATAGCTTTGAGACCTACAGACTGGGTTAAACCCATGTCACATTGCTCTGTAACCTGCAATGGGGTTGTCTAGCTGCATAAAACCCATATACCTGGGGCGCCATTTTGGCAGCATAACTAAGCCAAATATTGGGATGTAATGCTCCAATTTGGGCCAAAGATTATGTGGGTGACACTAATAAATATGTAACAGCTTTGGGACTTACATCTATAAAGGAAACTCTTGTCGCAAGCTTTTACGACTGGAAATGGGCTACACTGTTTGCAGTATATTAATATATGCAGGGGTCATGTTTCCACCATAACTAAGACAAACATTGAGCTTTAATGCTCCAATTTGGTCCAGACGCTAAGTGAATGACCCCAATAAATAGGAAATAGCTTTGAGACCTACAGACTGGGTTAAACCCATGTCACATTGCTCTGTAACCTGCAATGGGGTTGTCTAGCTGCATAAAACCCATATACCTGGGGCGCCATTTTGGCAGCATAACTAAGCCAAATATTGGGATGTAATGCTGCAATTTGGGCCAAAGACTGAGGGGGTGGCACCAATAAATATGCAACAGCTTTGGGACTTACAGCTAGCAGTAAATCCGCTGCAGGGAGATTCTGCGACTTAGGATGAACTCTACTGGTTGCAGTAGCTCATATATACAGGGGGTCATGTTTCCACCATAACTAAGCCAAATATTGAGATATTATGCTGCAATTTGGTCCAAACACTGAGTAACAATTACCAATAAAGATGAATTAGCTTTGACACCGTCGAATTGGGTTAATCTATGTCACATTGCTCTGTAACCTGCAATTAAGTGGTCTAGCTGCATAAAACCCATATACCTGGGGCGCCATTTTGGCAGCATAACTAAGCCAAATATTGGGATGTAATGCTGCAATTTGGGCCAAAGATTATGTGGGTGACACTAATAAATATGTAACAGCTTTGGGACTTACATCTATAAAGGAAACTCTTGTCGCAAGCTTTTACGACTGGAAATGGGCTACACTGGTTGCAGTATAGTAATATATGCAGGGGTCATGTTTCCACCATAACTAAGACAAACATTGAGCTTTAATGCTCCAATTTGGTCCAGACGCTAAGTGAATGACCCCAATAAATAGGAAATAGCTTTGAGACCTACAGACTGGGTTAAACCCATGTCACATTGCTCTGTAACCTGCAATGGGGTTGTCTAGCTGCATAAAACCCATATACCTGGGGCGCCATTTTGGCAGCATAACTAAGCCAAATATTGGGATATAATGCTGCAATTTGGGCCAAAGACTGAGGGGGTGGCACCAATAAATATGCAACAGCTTTGGGACTTACAGCTAGCAGTAAATCCGCTGCAGGGAGATTCTGCGACTTAGGATGAACTCTACTGGTTGCAGTAGCTCATATATACAGGGGGTCATGTTTCCACCATAACTAAGCCAAATATTGAGATATTATGCTGCAATTTGGTCCAAACACTGAGTAACAATTACCAATAAAGATGGATTAGCTTTGACACCTTCGAATTGGGTTAATCTATGTCACATTGCTCTGTAACCTGCAATTAAGTGGTCTAGCTGCATAAAACCCATATACCTGGGGCGCCATTTTGGCAGCATAACTAAGCCAAATATTGGGATGTAATGCTGCAATTTGGGCCAAAGACTGAGGGGGTGGCACCAATAAATATGCAACAGCTTTGGGACTTACAGCTAGCAGTAAATCCGCTGCAGGGAGATTCTGCGACTTAGGATGAACTCTACTGGTTGCAGTAGCTCATATATACAGGGGGTCATGTTTCCACCATAACTAAGCCAAATATTGAGATATTATGCTGCAATTTGGTCCAAACACTGAGTAACAATTACCAATAAAGATGGATTAGCTTTGACACCTTCGAATTGGGTTAATCTATGTCACATTGCTCTGTAACCTGCAATTAAGTGGTCTAGCTGCATAAAACCCATATACCTGGGGCGCCATTTTGGCAGCATAACTAAGCCAAATATTGGGATGTAATGCTGCAATTTGGGCCAAAGACTGAGGGGGTGGCACCAATAAATATGCAACAGCTTTGGGACTTACAGCTAGCAGTAAATCCGCTGCAGGGAGATTCTGCGACTTAGGATGAACTCTACTGGTTGCAGTAGCTCATATATACAGGGGGTCATGTTTCCACCATAACTAAGCCAAATATTGAGATATTATGCTGCAATTTGGTCCAAACACTGAGTAACAATTACCAATAAAGATGGATTAGCTTTGACACCTTCGAATTGGGTTAATCTATGTCACATTGCTCTGTAACCTGCAATTAAGTGGTCTAGCTGCATAAAACCCATATACCTGGGGCGCCATTTTGGCAGCATAACTAAGCCAAATATTGGGATGTAATGCTGCAATTTGGGCCAAAGATTATGTGGGTGACACTAATAAATATGTAACAGCTTTGGGACTTACATCTATAAAGGAAACTCTTGTCGCAAGCTTTTACGACTGGAAATGGGCTACACTGGTTGCAGTATAGTAATATATGCAGGGGTCATGTTTCCACCATAACTAAGACAAACATTGAGCTTTAATGCTCCAATTTGGTCCAGACGCTAAGTGAATGACCCCAATAAATAGGAAATAGCTTTGAGACCTACAGACTGGGTTAAACCCATGTCACATTGCTCTGTAACCTGCCATGGGGTTGTCTAGCTGCATAAAACCCATATACCTGGGGCGCCATTTTGGCAGCATAACTAAGCCAAATATTGGGATGTAATGCTGCAATTTGGGCCAAAGACTGAGGGGGTGGCACCAATAAATATGCAACAGCTTTGGGACTTACAGCTAGCAGTAAATCCGCTGCAGGGAGATTCTGCGACTTAGGATGAACTCTACTGGTTGCAGTAGCTCATATATACAGGGGGTCATGTTTCCACCATAACTAAGCCAAATATTGAGATATTATGCTGCAATTTGGTCCAAACACTGAGTAACAATTACCAATAAAGATGAATTAGCTTTGACACCGTCGAATTGGGTTAATCTATGTCACATTGCTCTGTAACCTGCAATTAAGTGGTCTAGCTGCATAAAACCCATATACCTGGGGCGCCATTTTGGCAGCATAACTAAGCCAAATATTGGGATGTAATGCTGCAATTTGGGCCAAAGATTATGTGGGTGACACTAATAAATATGTAACAGCTTTGGGACTTACATCTATAAAGGAAACTCTTGTCGCAAGCTTTTACGACTGGAAATGGGCTACACTGGTTGCAGTATAGTAATATATGCAGGGGTCATGTTTCCACCATAACTAAGACAAACATTGAGCTTTAATGCTCCAATTTGGTCCAGACGCTAAGTGAATGACCCCAATAAATAGGAAATAGCTTTGAGACCTACAGACTGGGTTAAACCCATGTCACATTGCTCTGTAACCTGCAATGGGGTTGTCTAGCTGCATAAAACCCATATACCTGGGGCGCCATTTTGGCAGCATAACTAAGCCAAATATTGGGATATAATGCTGCAATTTGGGCCAAAGACTGAGGGGGTGGCACCAATAAATATGCAACAGCTTTGGGACTTACAGCTAGCAGTAAATCCGCTGCAGGGAGATTCTGCGACTTAGGATGAACTCTACTGGTTGCAGTAGCTCATATATACAGGGGGTCATGTTTCCACCATAACTAAGCCAAATATTGAGATATTATGCTGCAATTTGGTCCAAACACTGAGTAACAATTACCAATAAAGATGGATTAGCTTTGACACCTTCGAATTGGGTTAATCTATGTCACATTGCTCTGTAACCTGCAATTAAGTGGTCTAGCTGCATAAAACCCATATACCTGGGGCGCCATTTTGGCAGCATAACTAAGCCAAATATTGGGATGTAATGCTGCAATTTGGGCCAAAGACTGAGGGGGTGGCACCAATAAATATGCAACAGCTTTGGGACTTACAGCTAGCAGTAAATCCGCTGCAGGGAGATTCTGCGACTTAGGATGAACTCTACTGGTTGCAGTAGCTCATATATACAGGGGGTCATGTTTCCACCATAACTAAGCCAAATATTGAGATATTATGCTGCAATTTGGTCCAAACACTGAGTAACAATTACCAATAAAGATGGATTAGCTTTGACACCTTCGAATTGGGTTAATCTATGTCACATTGCTCTGTAACCTGCAATTAAGTGGTCTAGCTGCATAAAACCCATATACCTGGGGCGCCATTTTGGCAGCATAACTAAGCCAAATATTGGGATGTAATGCTGCAATTTGGGCCAAAGACTGAGGGGGTGGCACCAATAAATATGCAACAGCTTTGGGACTTACAGCTAGCAGTAAATCCGCTGCAGGGAGATTCTGCGACTTAGGATGAACTCTACTGGTTGCAGTAGCTCATATATACAGGGGGTCATGTTTCCACCATAACTAAGCCAAATATTGAGATATTATGCTGCAATTTGGTCCAAACACTGAGTAACAATTACCAATAAAGATGGATTAGCTTTGACACCTTCGAATTGGGTTAATCTATGTCACATTGCTCTGTAACCTGCAATTAAGTGGTCTAGCTGCATAAAACCCATATACCTGGGGCGCCATTTTGGCAGCATAACTAAGCCAAATATTGGGATGTAATGCTGCAATTTGGGCCAAAGATTATGTGGGTGACACTAATAAATATGTAACAGCTTTGGGACTTACATCTATAAAGGAAACTCTTGTCGCAAGCTTTTACGACTGGAAATGGGCTACACTGGTTGCAGTATATTAATATATGCAGGGGTCATGTTTCCACCATAACTAAGACAAACATTGAGCTTTAATGCTCCAATTTGGTCCAGACGCTAAGTGAATGACCCCAATAAATAGGAAATAGCTTTGAGACCTACAGACTGGGTTAAACCCATGTCACATTGCTCTGTAACCTGCAATGGGGTTGTCTAGCTGCATAAAACCCATATACCTGGGGCGCCATTTTGGCAGCATAACTAAGCCAAATATTGGGATGTAATGCTCCAATTTGGGCCAAAGATTATGTGGGTGACACTAATAAATATGTAACAGCTTTGGGACTTACATCTATAAAGGAAACTCTTGTCGCAAGCTTTTACGACTGGAAATGGGCTACACTGTTTGCAGTATATTAATATATGCAGGGGTCATGTTTCCACCATAACTAAGACAAACATTGAGCTTTAATGCTCCAATTTGGTCCAGACGCTAAGTGAATGACCCCAATAAATAGGAAATAGCTTTGAGACCTACAGACTGGGTTAAACCCATGTCACATTGCTCTGTAACCTGCAATGGGGTTGTCTAGCTGCATAAAACCCATATACCTGGGGCGCCATTTTGGCAGCATAACTAAGCCAAATATTGGGATGTAATGCTGCAATTTGGGCCAAAGACTGAGGGGGTGGCACCAATAAATATGCAACAGCTTTGGGACTTACAGCTAGCAGTAAATCCGCTGCAGGGAGATTCTGCGACTTAGGATGAACTCTACTGGTTGCAGTAGCTCATATATACAGGGGGTCATGTTTCCACCATAACTAAGCCAAATATTGAGATATTATGCTGCAATTTGGTCCAAACACTGAGTAACAATTACCAATAAAGATGGATTAGCTTTGACACCTTCGAATTGGGTTAATCTATGTCACATTGCTCTGTAACCTGCAATTAAGTGGTCTAGCTGCATAAAACCCATATACCTGGGGCGCCATTTTGGCAGCATAACTAAGCCAAATATTGGGATGTAATGCTGCAATTTGGGCCAAAGACTGAGGGGGTGGCACCAATAAATATGCAACAGCTTTGGGACTTACAGCTAGCAGTAAATCCGCTGCAGGGAGATTCTGCGACTTAGGATGAACTCTACTGGTTGCAGTAGCTCATATATACAGGGGGTCATGTTTCCACCATAACTAAGCCAAATATTGAGATATTATGCTGCAATTTGGTCCAAACACTGAGTAACAATTACCAATAAAGATGGATTAGCTTTGACACCTTCGAATTGGGTTAATCTATGTCACATTGCTCTGTAACCTGCAATTAAGTGGTCTAGCTGCATAAAACCCATATACCTGGGGCGCCATTTTGGCAGCATAACTAAGCCAAATATTGGGATGTAATGCTGCAATTTGGGCCAAAGATTATGTGGGTGACACTAATAAATATGTAACAGCTTTGGGACTTACATCTATAAAGGAAACTCTTGTCGCAAGCTTTTACGACTGGAAATGGGCTACACTGGTTGCAGTATATTAATATATGCAGGGGTCATGTTTCCACCATAACTAAGACAAACATTGAGCTTTAATGCTCCAATTTGGTCCAGACGCTAAGTGAATGACCCCAATAAATAGGAAATAGCTTTGAGACCTACAGACTGGGTTAAACCCATGTCACATTGCTCTGTAACCTGCAATGGGGTTGTCTAGCTGCATAAAACCCATATACCTGGGGCGCCATTTTGGCAGCATAACTAAGCCAAATATTGGGATGTAATGCTCCAATTTGGGCCAAAGATTATGTGGGTGACACTAATAAATATGTAACAGCTTTGGGACTTACATCTATAAAGGAAACTCTTGTCGCAAGCTTTTACGACTGGAAATGGGCTACACTGGTTGCAGTATATTAATATATGCAGGGGTCATGTTTCCACCATAACTAAGACAAACATTGAGCTTTAATGCTCCAATTTGGTCCAGACGCTAAGTGAATGACCCCAATAAATAGGAAATAGCTTTGAGACCTACAGACTGGGTTAAACCCATGTCACATTGCTCTGTAACCTGCAATGGGGTTGTCTAGCTGCATAAAACCCATATACCTGGGGCGCCATTTTGGCAGCATAACTAAGCCAAATATTGGGATGTAATGCTGCAATTTGGGCCAAAGACTGAGGGGGTGGCACCAATAAATATGCAACAGCTTTGGGACTTACAGCTAGCAGTAAATCCGCTGCAGGGAGATTCTGCGACTTAGGATGAACTCTACTGGTTGCAGTAGCTCATATATACAGGGGGTCATGTTTCCACCATAACTAAGCCAAATATTGAGATATTATGCTGCAATTTGGTCCAAACACTGAGTAACAATTACCAATAAAGATGGATTAGCTTTGACACCTTCGAATTGGGTTAATCTATGTCACATTGCTCTGTAACCTGCAATTAAGTGGTCTAGCTGCATAAAACCCATATACCTGGGGCGCCATTTTGGCAGCATAACTAAGCCAAATATTGGGATGTAATGCTGCAATTTGGTCCAAACACTGAGTAACAATTACCAATAAAGATGGATTAGCTTTGACACCTTCGAATTGGGTTAATCTATGTCACATTGCTCTGTAACCTGCAATTAAGTGGTCTAGCTGCATAAAACCCATATACCTGGGGCGCCATTTTGGCAGCATAACTAAGCCAAATATTGGGATGTAATGCTGCAATTTGGGCCAAAGACTGAGGGGGTGGCACCAATAAATATGCAACAGCTTTGGGACTTACAGCTAGCAGTAAATCCGCTGCAGGGAGATTCTGCGACTTAGGATGAACTCTACTGGTTGCAGTAGCTCATATATACAGGGGGTCATGTTTCCACCATAACTAAGCCAAATATTGAGATATTATGCTGCAATTTGGTCCAAACACTGAGTAACAATTACCAATAAAGATGGATTAGCTTTGACACCTTCGAATTGGGTTAATCTATGTCACATTGCTCTGTAACCTGCAATTAAGTGGTCTAGCTGCATAAAACCCATATACCTGGGGCGCCATTTTGGCAGCATAACTAAGCCAAATATTGGGATGTAATGCTGCAATTTGGGCCAAAGATTATGTGGGTGACACTAATAAATATGTAACAGCTTTGGGACTTACATCTATAAAGGAAACTCTTGTCGCAAGCTTTTACGACTGGAAATGGGCTACACTGGTTGCAGTATATTAATATATGCAGGGGTCATGTTTCCACCATAACTAAGACAAACATTGAGCTTTAATGCTCCAATTTGGTCCAGACGCTAAGTGAATGACCCCAATAAATAGGAAATAGCTTTGAGACCTACAGACTGGGTTAAACCCATGTCACATTGCTCTGTAACCTGCAATGGGGTTGTCTAGCTGCATAAAACCCATATACCTGGGGCGCCATTTTGGCAGCATAACTAAGCCAAATATTGGGATGTAATGCTGCAATTTGGGCCAAAGACTGAGGGGGTGGCACCAATAAATATGCAACAGCTTTGGGACTTACAGCTAGCAGTAAATCCGCTGCAGGGAGATTCTGTGACTTAGGATGAACTCTACTGGTTGCAGTAGCTCATATATACAGGGGGTCATGTTTCCACCATAACTAAGCCAAATATTGAGATATTATGCTGCAATTTGGTCCAAACACTGAGTAACAATTACCAATAAAGATGGATTAGCTTTGACACCTTCGAATTGGGTTAATCTATGTCACATTGCTCTGTAACCTGCAATTAAGTGGTCTAGCTGCATAAAACCCATATACCTGGGGCGCCATTTTGGCAGCATAACTAAGCCAAATATTGGGATGTAATGCTGCAATTTGGTCCAAACACTGAGTAACAATTACCAATAAAGATGGATTAGCTTTGACACCTTCGAATTGGGTTAATCTATGTCACATTGCTCTGTAACCTGCAATTAAGTGGTCTAGCTGCATAAAACCCATATACCTGGGGCGCCATTTTGGCAGCATAACTAAGCCAAATATTGGGATGTAATGCTGCAATTTGGGCCAAAGACTGAGGGGGTGGCACCAATAAATATGCAACAGCTTTGGGACTTACAGCTAGCAGTAAATCCGCTGCAGGGAGATTCTGCGACTTAGGATGAACTCTACTGGTTGCAGTAGCTCATATATACAGGGGGTCATGTTTCCACCATAACTAAGCCAAATATTGAGATATTATGCTGCAATTTGGTCCAAACACTGAGTAACAATTACCAATAAAGATGGATTAGCTTTGACACCTTCGAATTGGGTTAATCTATGTCACATTGCTCTGTAACCTGCAATTAAGTGGTCTAGCTGCATAAAACCCATATACCTGGGGCGCCATTTTGGCAGCATAACTAAGCCAAATATTGGGATGTAATGCTGCAATTTGGGCCAAAGATTATGTGGGTGACACTAATAAATATGTAACAGCTTTGGGACTTACATCTATAAAGGAAACTCTTGTCGCAAGCTTTTACGACTGGAAATGGGCTACACTGGTTGCAGTATATTAATATATGCAGGGGTCATGTTTCCACCATAACTAAGACAAACATTGAGGTTTAATGCTCCAATTTGGTCCAGACGCTAAGTGAATGACCCCAATAAATAGGAAATAGCTTTGAGACCTACAGACTGGGTTAAACCCATGTCACATTGCTCTGTAACCTGCAATGGGGTTGTCTAGCTGCATAAAACCCATATACCTGGGGCGCCATTTTGGCAGCATAACTAAGCCAAATATTGGGATGTAATGCTGCAATTTGGGCCAAAGACTGAGGGGGTGGCACCAATAAATATGCAACAGCTTTGGGACTTACAGCTAGCAGTAAATCCGCTGCAGGGAGATTCTGCGACTTAGGATGAACTCTACTGGTTGCAGTAGCTCATATATACAGGGGGTCATGTTTCCACCATAACTAAGCCAAATATTGAGATATTATGCTGCAATTTGGTCCAAACACTGAGTAACAATTACCAATAAAGATGGATTAGCTTTGACACCTTCGAATTGGGTTAATCTATGTCACATTGCTCTGTAACCTGCAATTAAGTGGTCTAGCTGCATAAAACCCATATACCTGGGGCGCCATTTTGGCAGCATAACTAAGCCAAATATTGGGATGTAATGCTGCAATTTGGTCCAAACACTGAGTAACAATTACCAATAAAGATGGATTAGCTTTGACACCTTCGAATTGGGTTAATCTATGTCACATTGCTCTGTAACCTGCAATGGGGTTGTCTAGCTGCATAAAACCCATATACCTGGGGCGCCATTTTGGCAGCATAACTAAGCCAAATATTGGGATGTAATGCTGCAATTTGGGCCAAAGACTGAGGGGGTGGCACCAATAAATATGCAACAGCTTTGGGACTTACAGCTAGCAGTAAATCCGCTGCAGGGAGATTCTGTGACTTAGGATGAACTCTACTGGTTGCAGTAGCTCATATATACAGGGGGTCATGTTTCCACCATAACTAAGCCAAATATTGAGATATTATGCTGCAATTTGGTCCAAACACTGAGTAACAATTACCAATAAAGATGGATTAGCTTTGACACCTTCGAATTGGGTTAATCTATGTCACATTGCTCTGTAACCTGCAATTAAGTGGTCTAGCTGCATAAAACCCATATACCTGGGGCGCCATTTTGGCAGCATAACTAAGCCAAATATTGGGATGTAATGCTGCAATTTGGTCCAAACACTGAGTAACAATTACCAATAAAGATGGATTAGCTTTGACACCTTCGAATTGGGTTAATCTATGTCACATTGCTCTGTAACCTGCAATTAAGTGGTCTAGCTGCATAAAACCCATATACCTGGGGCGCCATTTTGGCAGCATAACTAAGCCAAATATTGGGATGTAATGCTGCAATTTGGGCCAAAGACTGAGGGGGTGGCACCAATAAATATGCAACAGCTTTGGGACTTACAGCTAGCAGTAAATCCGCTGCAGGGAGATTCTGCGACTTAGGATGAACTCTACTGGTTGCAGTAGCTCATATATACAGGGGGTCATGTTTCCACCATAACTAAGCCAAATATTGAGATATTATGCTGCAATTTGGTCCAAACACTGAGTAACAATTACCAATAAAGATGGATTAGCTTTGACACCTTCGAATTGGGTTAATCTATGTCACATTGCTCTGTAACCTGCAATTAAGTGGTCTAGCTGCATAAAACCCATATACCTGGGGCGCCATTTTGGCAGCATAACTAAGCCAAATATTGGGATGTAATGCTGCAATTTGGGCCAAAGATTATGTGGGTGACACTAATAAATATGTAACAGCTTTGGGACTTACATCTATAAAGGAAACTCTTGTCGCAAGCTTTTACGACTGGAAATGGGCTACACTGGTTGCAGTATATTAATATATGCAGGGGTCATGTTTCCACCATAACTAAGACAAACATTGAGGTTTAATGCTCCAATTTGGTCCAGACGCTAAGTGAATGACCCCAATAAATAGGAAATAGCTTTGAGACCTACAGACTGGGTTAAACCCATGTCACATTGCTCTGTAACCTGCAATGGGGTTGTCTAGCTGCATAAAACCCATATACCTGGGGCGCCATTTTGGCAGCATAACTAAGCCAAATATTGGGATGTAATGCTGCAATTTGGGCCAAAGACTGAGGGGGTGGCACCAATAAATATGCAACAGCTTTGGGACTTACAGCTAGCAGTAAATCCGCTGCAGGGAGATTCTGCGACTTAGGATGAACTCTACTGGTTGCAGTAGCTCATATATACAGGGGGTCATGTTTCCACCATAACTAAGCCAAATATTGAGATATTATGCTGCAATTTGGTCCAAACACTGAGTAACAATTACCAATAAAGATGGATTAGCTTTGACACCTTCGAATTGGGTTAATCTATGTCACATTGCTCTGTAACCTGCAATTAAGTGGTCTAGCTGCATAAAACCCATATACCTGGGGCGCCATTTTGGCAGCATAACTAATCCAAATATTGGGATGTAATGCTGCAATTTGGTCCAAACACTGAGTAACAATTACCAATAAAGATGGATTAGCTTTGACACCTTCGAATTGGGTTAATCTATGTCACATTGCTCTGTAACCTGCAATGGGGTTGTCTAGCTGCATAAAACCCATATACCTGGGGCGCCATTTTGGCAGCATAACTAAGCCAAATATTGGGATGTAATGCTGCAATTTGGGCCAAAGACTGAGGGGGTGGCACCAATAAATATGCAACAGCTTTGGGACTTACAGCTAGCAGTAAATCCGCTGCAGGGAGATTCTGCGACTTAGGATGAACTCTACTGGTTGCAGTAGCTCATATATACAGGGGGTCATGTTTCCACCATAACTAAGCCAAATATTGAGATATTATGCTGCAATTTGGTCCAAACACTGAGTAACAATTACCAATAAAGATGGATTAGCTTTGACACCTTCGAATTGGGTTAATCTATGTCACATTGCTCTGTAACCTGCAATTAAGTGGTCTAGCTGCATAAAACCCATATACCTGGGGCGCCATTTTGGCAGCATAACTAAGCCAAATATTGGGATGTAATGCTGCAATTTGGTCCAAACACTGAGTAACAATTACCAATAAAGATGGATTAGCTTTGACACCTTCGAATTGGGTTAATCTATGTCACATTGCTCTGTAACCTGCAATTAAGTGGTCTAGCTGCATAAAACCCATATACCTGGGGCGCCATTTTGGCAGCATAACTAAGCCAAATATTGGGATGTAATGCTGCAATTTGGGCCAAAGACTGAGGGGGTGGCACCAATAAATATGCAACAGCTTTGGGACTTACAGCTAGCAGTAAATCCGCTGCAGGGAGATTCTGCGACTTAGGATGAACTCTACTGGTTGCAGTAGCTCATATATACAGGGGGTCATGTTTCCACCATAACTAAGCCAAATATTGAGATATTATGCTGCAATTTGGTCCAAACACTGAGTAACAATTACCAATAAAGATGGATTAGCTTTGACACCTTCGAATTGGGTTAATCTATGTCACATTGCTCTGTAACCTGCAATTAAGTGGTCTAGCTGCATAAAACCCATATACCTGGGGCGCCATTTTGGCAGCATAACTAAGCCAAATATTGGGATGTAATGCTGCAATTTGGGCCAAAGATTATGTGGGTGACACTAATAAATATGTAACAGCTTTGGGACTTACATCTATAAAGGAAACTCTTGTCGCAAGCTTTTACGACTGGAAATGGGCTACACTGGTTGCAGTATATTAATATATGCAGGGGTCATGTTTCCACCATAACTAAGACAAACATTGAGGTTTAATGCTCCAATTTGGTCCAGACGCTAAGTGAATGACCCCAATAAATAGGAAATAGCTTTGAGACCTACAGACTGGGTTAAACCCATGTCACATTGCTCTGTAACCTGCAATGGGGTTGTCTAGCTGCATAAAACCCATATACCTGGGGCGCCATTTTGGCAGCATAACTAAGCCAAATATTGGGATGTAATGCTGCAATTTGGGCCAAAGACTGAGGGGGTGGCACCAATAAATATGCAACAGCTTTGGGACTTACAGCTAGCAGTAAATCCGCTGCAGGGAGATTCTGCGACTTAGGATGAACTCTACTGGTTGCAGTAGCTCATATATACAGGGGGTCATGTTTCCACCATAACTAAGCCAAATATTGAGATATTATGCTGCAATTTGGTCCAAACACTGAGTAACAATTACCAATAAAGATGGATTAGCTTTGACACCTTCGAATTGGGTTAATCTATGTCACATTGCTCTGTAACCTGCAATTAAGTGGTCTAGCTGCATAAAACCCATATACCTGGGGCGCCATTTTGGCAGCATAACTAAGCCAAATATTGGGATGTAATGCTGCAATTTGGTCCAAACACTGAGTAACAATTACCAATAAAGATGGATTAGCTTTGACACCTTCGAATTGGGTTAATCTATGTCACATTGCTCTGTAACCTGCAATGGGGTTGTCTAGCTGCATAAAACCCATATACCTGGGGCGCCATTTTGGCAGCATAACTAAGCCAAATATTGGGATGTAATGCTGCAATTTGGGCCAAAGACTGAGGGGGTGGCACCAATAAATATGCAACAGCTTTGGGACTTACAGCTAGCAGTAAATCCGCTGCAGGGAGATTCTGCGACTTAGGATGAACTCTACTGGTTGCAGTAGCTCATATATACAGGGGGTCATGTTTCCACCATAACTAAGCCAAATATTGAGATATTATGCTGCAATTTGGTCCAAACACTGAGTAACAATTACCAATAAAGATGGATTAGCTTTGACACCTTCGAATTGGGTTAATCTATGTCACATTGCTCTGTAACCTGCAATTAAGTGGTCTAGCTGCATAAAACCCATATACCTGGGGCGCCATTTTGGCAGCATAACTAAGCCAAATATTGGGATGTAATGCTGCAATTTGGTCCAAACACTGAGTAACAATTACCAATAAAGATGGATTAGCTTTGACACCTTCGAATTGGGTTAATCTATGTCACATTGCTCTGTAACCTGCAATTAAGTGGTCTAGCTGCATAAAACCCATATACCTGGGGCGCCATTTTGGCAGCATAACTAAGCCAAATATTGGGATGTAATGCTGCAATTTGGGCCAAAGACTGAGGGGGTGGCACCAATAAATATGCAACAGCTTTGGGACTTACAGCTAGCAGTAAATCCGCTGCAGGGAGATTCTGCGACTTAGGATGAACTCTACTGGTTGCAGTAGCTCATATATACAGGGGGTCATGTTTCCACCATAACTAAGCCAAATATTGAGATATTATGCTGCAATTTGGTCCAAACACTGAGTAACAATTACCAATAAAGATGGATTAGCTTTGACACCTTCGAATTGGGTTAATCTATGTCACATTGCTCTGTAACCTGCAATTAAGTGGTCTAGCTGCATAAAACCCATATACCTGGGGCGCCATTTTGGCAGCATAACTAAGCCAAATATTGGGATGTAATGCTGCAATTTGGGCCAAAGATTATGTGGGTGACACTAATAAATATGTAACAGCTTTGGGACTTACATCTATAAAGGAAACTCTTGTCGCAAGCTTTTACGACTGGAAATGGGCTACACTGGTTGCAGTATATTAATATATGCAGGGGTCATGTTTCCACCATAACTAAGACAAACATTGAGCTTTAATGCTCCAATTTGGTCCAGACGCTAAGTGAATGACCCCAATAAATAGGAAATAGCTTTGAGACCTACAGACTGGGTTAAACCCATGTCACATTGCTCTGTAACCTGCAATGGGGTTGTCTAGCTGCATAAAACCCATATACCTGGGGCGCCATTTTGGCAGCATAACTAAGCCAAATATTGGGATGTAATGCTGCAATTTGGGCCAAAGACTGAGGGGGTGGCACCAATAAATATGCAACAGCTTTGGGACTTACAGCTAGCAGTAAATCCGCTGCAGGGAGATTCTGCGACTTAGGATGAACTCTACTGGTTGCAGTAGCTCATATATACAGGGGGTCATGTTTCCACCATAACTAAGCCAAATATTGAGATATTATGCTGCAATTTGGTCCAAACACTGAGTAACAATTACCAATAAAGATGGATTAGCTTTGACACCTTCGAATTGGGTTAATCTATGTCACATTGCTCTGTAACCTGCAATTAAGTGGTCTAGCTGCATAAAACCCATATACCTGGGGCGCCATTTTGGCAGCATAACTAAGCCAAATATTGGGATGTAATGCTGCAATTTGGTCCAAACACTGAGTAACAATTACCAATAAAGATGGATTAGCTTTGACACCTTCGAATTGGGTTAATCTATGTCACATTGCTCTGTAACCTGCAATTAAGTGGTCTAGCTGCATAAAACCCATATACCTGGGGCGCCATTTTGGCAGCATAACTAAGCCAAATATTGGGATGTAATGCTGCAATTTGGGCCAAAGACTGAGGGGGTGGCACCAATAAATATGCAACAGCTTTGGGACTTACAGCTAGCAGTAAATCCGCTGCAGGGAGATTCTGCGACTTAGGATGAACTCTACTGGTTGCAGTAGCTCATATATACAGGGGGTCATGTTTCCACCATAACTAAGCCAAATATTGAGATATTATGCTGCAATTTGGTCCAAACACTGAGTAACAATTACCAATAAAGATGGATTAGCTTTGACACCTTCGAATTGGGTTAATCTATGTCACATTGCTCTGTAACCTGCAATTAAGTGGTCTAGCTGCATAAAACCCATATACCTGGGGCGCCATTTTGGCAGCATAACTAAGCCAAATATTGGGATGTAATGCTGCAATTTGGGCCAAAGATTAGGTGGGTGACACTAATAAATATGTAACAGCTTTGGGACTTACATCTATAAAGGAAACTCTTGTCGCAAGCTTTTACGACTGGAAATGGGCTACACTGGTTGCAGTATGTTAATATATGCAGGGGTCATGTTTCCACCATAACTAAGACAAACATTGAGCTTTAATGCTCCAATTTGGTCCAGACGCTAAGTGAATGACCCCAATAAAAAGGAAATAGCTTTGAGACCTACAGACTGGGTTAAACCCATGTCACATTGCTCTGTAACCTGCAATGGGGTGGTCTAGCTGCATAAAACCCATATACCTGGGGCGCCATTTTGGCAGCAGGGCTAAGCCAGATATTGGGATGTAATGCTGCAATTTGAGCCAAAGAGTGAGGGGGTGGCACCAATAAATATGCAACAGCTTTGGGACTTACAGCTAGCAGTAAATCCGCTGCAGGGAGATTCTGCGACTTGGGATGAAATATACTGGTTGCAGTAATTCATATATACAGGGGGTCATGTTTCCACCATAACTAAGCCAAATATTGAGATATTATGCTGCAATTTGGTCCAAACACTGAGTAAAAATTACCAATAAAGATGGATTAGCTTTGACACCTTCGAATTGGGTTAATCTATGTCACATTGCTCTGTAACCTGCAATGGAGTGGTCTAGCTGCATAAAACCCATATACCTGGGGCGCCATTTTGGCAGCATAACTAAGCCAAATATTGGGATGTAATGCTGCAATTTGGGCCAAAGATTAGGTGGGTGACACTAATAAATATGTAACAGCTTTGGGACTTACATCTATAAAGGAAACTCTTGTCGCAAGCTTTTACGACTGGAAATGGGCTACACTGGTTGCAGTATGTTAATATATGCAGGGGTCATGTTTCCACCATAACTAAGACAAACATTGAGCTTTAATGCTCCAATTTGGTCCAGACGCTAAGTGAATGACCCCAATAAAAAGGAAATAGCTTTGAGACCTACAGACTGGGTTAAACCCATGTCACATTGCTCTGTAACCTGCAATGGGGTGGTCTAGCTGCATAAAACCCATATACCTGGGGCGCCATTTTGGCAGCAGGGCTAAGCCAGATATTGGGATGTAATGCTGCAATTTGAGCCAAAGAGTGAGGGGGTGGCACCAATAAATATGCAACAGCTTTGGGACTTACAGCTAGCAGTAAATCCGCTGCAGGGAGATTCTGCGACTTGGGATGAAATATACTGGTTGCAGTAATTCATATATACAGGGGGTCATGTTTCCACCATAACTAAGCCAAATATTGAGATATTATGCTGCAATTTGGTCCAAACACTGAGTAACAATTACCAATAAAGATGGAATAGCTTTGACACCTTCGAATTGGGTTAATCTATGTCACATTGCTCTGTAACCTGCAATGGAGTGGTCTAGCTGCATAAAACCCATATACCTGGGGCGCCATTTTGGCAGCATAACTAAGCCAAATATTGGGATGTAATGCTGCAATTTGGGCCAAAGATTAGGTGGGTGACACTAATAAATATGTAACAGCTTTGGGACTTACATCTATAAAGGAAACTCTTGTCGCAAGCTTTTACGACTGGAAATGGGCTACACTGGTTGCAGTATGTTAATATATGCAGGGGTCATGTTTCCACCATAACTAAGACAAACATTGAGCTTTAATGCTCCAATTTGGTCCAGACGCTAAGTGAATGACCCCAATAAAAAGGAAATAGCTTTGAGACCTACAGACTGGGTTAAACCCATGTCACATTGCTCTGTAACCTGCAATGGGGTGGTCTAGCTGCATAAAACCCATATACCTGGGGCGCCATTTTGGCAGCAGGGCTAAGCCAGATATTGGGATGTAATGCTGCAATTTGAGCCAAAGAGTGAGGGGGTGGCACCAATAAATATGCAACAGCTTTGGGACTTACAGCTAGCAGTAAATCCGCTGCAGGGAGATTCTGCGACTTAGGATGAACTCTACTGGTTGCAGTAGCTCATATATACAGGGGGTCATGTTTCCACCATAACTAAGCCAAATATTGAGATATTATGCTGCAATTTGGTCCAAACACTGAGTAACAATTACCAATAAAGATGGATTAGCTTTGACACCTTCGAATTGGGTTAATCTATGTCACATTGCTCTGTAACCTGCAATTAAGTGGTCTAGCTGCATAAAACCCATATACCTGGTGCGCCATTTTGGCAGCATAACTAAGCCAAATATTGGGATGTAATGCTGCAATTTGGGCCAAAGATTATGTGGGTGACACTAATAAATATGTAACAGCTTTGGGACTTACATCTATAAAGGAAACTCTTGTCGCAAGCTTTTACGACTGGAAATGGGCTACACTGGTTGCAGTATAGTAATATATGCAGGGGTCATGTTTCCACCATAACTAAGACAAACATTGAGCTTTAATGCTCCAATTTGGTCCAGACGCTAAGTGAATGACCCCAATAAATAGGAAATAGCTTTGAGACCTACAGACTGGGTTAAACCCATGTCACATTGCTCTGTAACCTGCCATGGGGTTGTCTAGCTGCATAAAACCCATATACCTGGGGCGCCATTTTAGCAGCATAACTAAGCCAAATATTGGGATGTAATGCTGCAATTTGGGCCAAAGACTGAGGGGGTGGCACCAATAAATATGCAACAGCTTTGGGACTTACAGCTAGCAGTAAATCCGCTGCAGGGAGATTCTGCGACTTAGGGTGAACTCTACTGGTTGCAGTAGCTCATATATACAGGGGGTCATGTTTCCACCATAACTAAGCCAAATATTGAGATATTATGCTGCAATTTGGTCCAAACACTGAGTAAAAATTACCAATAAAGATGGATTAGCTTTGACACCTTCGAATTGGGTTAATCTATGTCACATTGCTCTGTAACCTGCAATTAAGTGGTCTAGCTGCATAAAACCCATATACCTGGGGCGCCATTTTGGCAGCATAACTAAGCCAAATATTGGGATGTAATGCTGCAATTTGGGCCAAAGATTATGTGGGTGACACTAATAAATATGTAACAGCTTTGGGACTTACATCTATAAAGGAAACTCTTGTCGCAAGCTTTTACGACTGGAAATAGGCTACACTGGTTGCAGTATATTAATATATGCAGGGGTCATGTTTCCACCATAACTAAGACAAACATTGAGCTTTAATGCTCCAATTTGGTCCAGACGCTAAGTGAATGACCCCAATAAATAGGAAATAGCTTTGAGACCTACAGACTAGGTTAAACCCATGTCACATTGCTCTGTAACCTGCAATGGGGTGGTCTAGCTGCATAAAACCCATATACCTGGGGCGCCATTTTGGCAGCAGGGCTAAGCCAGATATTGGGATGTAATGCTGCAATTTGAGCCAAAGAGTGAGGGGGTGGCACCAATAAATATGCAACAGCTTTGGGACTTACAGCTAGCAGTAAATCCGCTGCAGGGAGATTCTGCGACTTGGGATGAAATATACTGGTTGCAGTAATTCATATATACAGGGGGTCATGTTTCCACCATAACTAAGCCAAATATTGAGATATTATGCTGCAATTTGGTCCAAACACTGAGTAAAAATTACCAATAAAGATGGATTAGCTTTGACACCTTCGAATTGGGTTAATCTATGTCACATTGCTCTGTAACCTGCAATGGAGTGGTCTAGCTGCATAAAACCCATATACCTGGGGCGCCATTTTGGCAGCATAACTAAGCCAAATATTGGGATGTAATGCTGCAATTTGGGCCAAAGATTAGGTGGGTGACACTAATAAATATGTAACAGCTTTGGGACTTACATCTATAAAGGAAACTCTTGTCGCAAGCTTTTACGACTGGAAATGGGCTACACTGGTTGCAGTATGTTAATATATGCAGGGGTCATGTTTCCACCATAACTAAGACAAACATTGAGCTTTAATGCTCCAATTTGGTCCAGAGGCTAAGTGAATGACCCCAATAAAAAGGAAATAGCTTTGAGACCTACAGACTGGGTTAAACCCATGTCACATTGCTCTGTAACCTGCAATGGGGTGGTCTAGCTGCATAAAACCCATATACCTGGGGCGCCATTTTGGCAGCAGGGCTAAGCCAGATATTGGGATGTAATGCTGCAATTTGAGCCAAAGAGTGAGGGGGTGGCACCAATAAATATGCAACAGCTTTGGGACTTACAGCTAGCAGTAAATCCGCTGCAGGGAGATTCTGCGACTTGGGATGAAATATACTGGTTGCAGTAATTCATATATACAGGGGGTCATGTTTCCACCATAACTAAGCCAAATATTGAGATATTATGCTGCAATTTGGTCCAAACACTGAGTAAAAATTACCAATAAAGATGGATTAGCTTTGACACCTTCGAATTGGGTTAATCTATGTCACATTGCTCTGTAACCTGCAATGGAGTGGTCTAGCTGCATAAAACCCATATACCTGGGGCGCCATTTTGGCAGCATAACTAAGCCAAATATTGGGATGTAATGCTGCAATTTGGGCCAAAGATTAGGTGGGTGACACTAATAAATATGTAACAGCTTTGGGACTTACATCTATAAAGGAAACTCTTGTCGCAAGCTTTTACGACTGGAAATGGGCTACACTGGTTGCAGTATGTTAATATATGCAGGGGTCATGTTTCCACCATAACTAAGACAAACATTGAGCTTTAATGCTCCAATTTGGTCCAGACGCTAAGTGAATGACCCCAATAAAAAGGAAATAGCTTTGAGACCTACAGACTGGGTTAAACCCATGTCACATTGCTCTGTAACCTGCAATGGGGTGGTCTAGCTGCATAAAACCCATATACCTGGGGCGCCATTTTGGCAGCAGGGCTAAGCCAGATATTGGGATGTAATGCTGCAATTTGAGCCAAAGAGTGAGGGGGTGGCACCAATAAATATGCAACAGCTTTGGGACTTACAGCTAGCAGTAAATCCGCTGCAGGGAGATTCTGCGACTTGGGATGAAATATACTGGTTGCAGTAATTCATATATACAGGGGGTCATGTTTCCACCATAACTAAGCCAAATATTGAGATATTATGCTGCAATTTGGTCCAAACACTGAGTAACAATTACCAATAAAGATGGAATAGCTTTGACACCTTCGAATTGGGTTAATCTATGTCACATTGCTCTGTAACCTGCAATGGAGTGGTCTAGCTGCATAAAACCCATATACCTGGGGCGCCATTTTGGCAGCATAACTAAGCCAAATATTGGGATGTAATGCTGCAATTTGGGCCAAAGATTAGGTGGGTGACACTAATAAATATGTAACAGCTTTGGGACTTACATCTATAAAGGAAACTCTTGTCGCAAGCTTTTACGACTGGAAATGGGCTACACTGGTTGCAGTATGTTAATATATGCAGGGGTCATGTTTCCACCATAACTAAGACAAACATTGAGCTTTAATGCTCCAATTTGGTCCAGACGCTAAGTGAATGACCCCAATAAAAAGGAAATAGCTTTGAGACCTACAGACTGGGTTAAACCCATGTCACATTGCTCTGTAACCTGCAATGGGGTGGTCTAGCTGCATAAAACCCATATACCTGGGGCGCCATTTTGGCAGCAGGGCTAAGCCAGATATTGGGATGTAATGCTGCAATTTGAGCCAAAGAGTGAGGGGGTGGCACCAATAAATATGCAACAGCTTTGGGACTTACAGCTAGCAGTAAATCCGCTGCAGGGAGATTCTGCGACTTGGGATGAAATATACTGGTTGCAGTAATTCATATATACAGGGGGTCATGTTTCCACCATAACTAAGCCAAATATTGAGATATTATGCTGCAATTTGGTCCAAACACTGAGTAACAATTACCAATAAAGATGGAATAGCTTTGACACCTTCGAATTGGGTTAATCTATGTCACATTGCTCTGTAACCTGCAATGGAGTGGTCTAGCTGCATAAAACCCATATACCTGGGGCGCCATTTTGGCAGCATAACTAAGCCAAATATTGGGATGTAATGCTGCAATTTGGGCCAAAGATTAGGTGGGTGACACTAATAAATATGTAACAGCTTTGGGACTTACATCTATAAAGGAAACTCTTGTCGCAAGCTTTTACGACTGGAAATGGGCTACACTGGTTGCAGTATGTTAATATATGCAGGGGTCATGTTTCCACCATAACTAAGACAAACATTGAGCTTTAATGCTCCAATTTGGTCCAGACGCTAAGTGAATGACCCCAATAAAAAGGAAATAGCTTTGAGACCTACAGACTGGGTTAAACCCATGTCACATTGCTCTGTAACCTGCAATGGGGTGGTCTAGCTGCATAAAACCCATATACCTGGGGCGCCATTTTGGCAGCAGGGCTAAGCCAGATATTGGGATGTAATGCTGCAATTTGAGCCAAAGAGTGAGGGGGTGGCACCAATAAATATGCAACAGCTTTGGGACTTACAGCTAGCAGTAAATCCGCTGCAGGGAGATTCTGCGACTTAGGATGAACTCTACTGGTTGCAGTAGCTCATATATACAGGGGGTCATGTTTCCACCATAACTAAGCCAAATATTGAGATATTATGCTGCAATTTGGTCCAAACACTGAGTAACAATTACCAATAAAGATGGATTAGCTTTGACACCTTCGAATTGGGTTAATCTATGTCACATTGCTCTGTAACCTGCAATTAAGTGGTCTAGCTGCATAAAACCCATATACCTGGTGCGCCATTTTGGCAGCATAACTAAGCCAAATATTGGGATGTAATGCTGCAATTTGGGCCAAAGATTATGTGGGTGACACTAATAAATATGTAACAGCTTTGGGACTTACATCTATAAAGGAAACTCTTGTCGCAAGCTTTTACGACTGGAAATGGGCTACACTGGTTGCAGTATGTTAATATATGCAGGGGTCATGTTTCCACCATAACTAAGACAAACATTGAGCTTTAATGCTCCAATTTGGTCCAGACGCTAAGTGAATGACCCCAATAAAAAGGAAATAGCTTTGAGACCTACAGACTGGGTTAAACCCATGTCACATTGCTCTGTAACCTGCAATGGGGTGGTCTAGCTGCATAAAACCCATATACCTGGGGCGCCATTTTGGCAGCAGGGCTAAGCCAGATATTGGGATGTAATGCTGCAATTTGAGCCAAAGAGTGAGGGGGTGGCACCAATAAATATGCAACAGCTTTGGGACTTACAGCTAGCAGTAAATCCGCTGCAGGGAGATTCTGCGACTTAGGATGAACTCTACTGGTTGCAGTAGCTCATATATACAGGGGGTCATGTTTCCACCATAACTAAGCCAAATATTGAGATATTATGCTGCAATTTGGTCCAAACACTGAGTAACAATTACCAATAAAGATGGATTAGCTTTGACACCTTCGAATTGGGTTAATCTATGTCACATTGCTCTGTAACCTGCAATTAAGTGGTCTAGCTGCATAAAACCCATATACCTGGTGCGCCATTTTGGCAGCATAACTAAGCCAAATATTGGGATGTAATGCTGCAATTTGGGCCAAAGATTATGTGGGTGACACTAATAAATATGTAACAGCTTTGGGACTTACATCTATAAAGGAAACTCTTGTCGCAAGCTTTTACGACTGGAAATGGGCTACACTGGTTGCAGTATAGTAATATATGCAGGGGTCATGTTTCCACCATAACTAAGACAAACATTGAGCTTTAATGCTCCAATTTGGTCCAGACGCTAAGTGAATGACCCCAATAAATAGGAAATAGCTTTGAGACCTACAGACTGGGTTAAACCCATGTCACATTGCTCTGTAACCTGCCATGGGGTTGTCTAGCTGCATAAAACCCATATACCTGGGGCGCCATTTTAGCAGCATAACTAAGCCAAATATTGGGATGTAATGCTGCAATTTGGGCCAAAGACTGAGGGGGTGGCACCAATAAATATGCAACAGCTTTGGGACTTACAGCTAGCAGTAAATCCGCTGCAGGGAGATTCTGCGACTTAGGATGAACTCTACTGGTTGCAGTAGCTCATATATACAGGGGGTCATGTTTCCACCATAACTAAGCCAAATATTGAGATATTATGCTGCAATTTGGTCCAAACACTGAGTAAAAATTACCAATAAAGATGGATTAGCTTTGACACCTTCGAATTGGGTTAATCTATGTCACATTGCTCTGTAACCTGCAATTAAGTGGTCTAGCTGCATAAAACCCATATACCTGGGGCGCCATTTTGGCAGCATAACTAAGCCAAATATTGGGATGTAATGCTGCAATTTGGGCCAAAGATTAGGTGGGTGACACTAATAAATATGTAACAGCTTTGGGACTTACATCTATAAAGGAAACTCTTGTCGCAAGCTTTTACGACTGGAAATGGGCTACACTGGTTGCAGTATGTTAATATATGCAGGGGTCATGTTTCCACCATAACTAAGACAAACATTGAGCTTTAATGCTCCAATTTGGTCCAGACGTAAGTGAATGACCCCAATAAAAAGGAAATAGCTTTGAGACCTACAGACTGGGTTAAACCCATGTCACATTGCTCTGTAACCTGCAATGGGGTGGTCTAGCTGCATAAAACCCATATACCTGGGGCGCCATTTTGGCAGCAGGGCTAAGCCAGATATTGGGATGTAATGCTGCAATTTGAGCCAAAGAGTGAGGGGGTGGCACCAATAAATATGCAACAGCTTTGGGACTTACAGCTAGCAGTAAATCCGCTGCAGGGAGATTCTGCGACTTAGGATGAACTCTACTGGTTGCAGTAGCTCATATATACAGGGGGTCATGTTTCCACCATAACTAAGCCAAATATTGAGATATTATGCTGCAATTTGGTCCAAACACTGAGTAACAATTACCAATAAAGATGGAATAGCTTTGACACCTTCGAATTGGGTTAATCTATGTCACATTGCTCTGTAACCTGCAATGGAGTGGTCTAGCTGCATAAAACCCATATACCTGGGGCGCCATTTTGGCAGCATAACTAAGCCAAATATTGGGATGTAATGCTGCAATTTGGGCCAAAGATTAGGTGGGTGACACTAATAAATATGTAACAGCTTTGGGACTTACATCTATAAAGGAAACTCTTGTCGCAAGCTTTTACGACTGGAAATGGGCTACACTGGTTGCAGTATGTTAATATATGCAGGGGTCATGTTTCCACCATAACTAAGACAAACATTGAGCTTTAATGCTCCAATTTGGTCCAGACGCTAAGTGAATGACCCCAATAAAAAGGAAATAGCTTTGAGACCTACAGACTGGGTTAAACCCATGTCACATTGCTCTGTAACCTGCAATGGGGTGGTCTAGCTGCATAAAACCCATATACCTGGGGCGCCATTTTGGCAGCAGGGCTAAGCCAGATATTGGGATGTAATGCTGCAATTTGAGCCAAAGAGTGAGGGGGTGGCACCAATAAATATGCAACAGCTTTGGGACTTACAGCTAGCAGTAAATCCGCTGCAGGGAGATTCTGCGACTTAGGATGAACTCTACTGGTTGCAGTAGCTCATATATACAGGGGGTCATGTTTCCACCATAACTAAGCCAAATATTGAGATATTATGCTGCAATTTGGTCCAAACACTGAGTAACAATTACCAATAAAGATGGAATAGCTTTGACACCTTCGAATTGGGTTAATCTATGTCACATTGCTCTGTAACCTGCAATGGAGTGGTCTAGCTGCATAAAACCCATATACCTGGGGCGCCATTTTGGCAGCATAACTAAGCCAAATATTGGGATGTAATGCTGCAATTTGGGCCAAAGATTAGGTGGGTGACACTAATAAATATGTAACAGCTTTGGGACTTACATCTATAAAGGAAACTCTTGTCGCAAGCTTTTACGACTGGAAATGGGCTACACTGGTTGCAGTATGTTAATATATGCAGGGGTCATGTTTCCACCATAACTAAGACAAACATTGAGCTTTAATGCTCCAATTTGGTCCAGACGCTAAGTGAATGACCCCAATAAAAAGGAAATAGCTTTGAGACCTACAGACTGGGTTAAACCCATGTCACATTGCTCTGTAACCTGCAATGGGGTGGTCTAGCTGCATAAAACCCATATACCTGGGGCGCCATTTTGGCAGCAGGGCTAAGCCAGATATTGGGATGTAATGCTGCAATTTGAGCCAAAGAGTGAGGGGGTGGCACCAATAAATATGCAACAGCTTTGGGACTTACAGCTAGCAGTAAATCCGCTGCAGGGAGATTCTGCGACTTAGGATGAACTCTACTGGTTGCAGTAGCTCATATATACAGGGGGTCATGTTTCCACCATAACTAAGCCAAATATTGAGATATTATGCTGCAATTTGGTCCAAACACTGAGTAACAATTACCAATAAAGATGGATTAGCTTTGACACCTTCGAATTGGGTTAATCTATGTCACATTGCTCTGTAACCTGCAATTAAGTGGTCTAGCTGCATAAAACCCATATACCTGGTGCGCCATTTTGGCAGCATAACTAAGCCAAATATTGGGATGTAATGCTGCAATTTGGGCCAAAGATTATGTGGGTGACACTAATAAATATGTAACAGCTTTGGGACTTACATCTATAAAGGAAACTCTTGTCGCAAGCTTTTACGACTGGAAATGGGCTACACTGGTTGCAGTATGTTAATATATGCAGGGGTCATGTTTCCACCATAACTAAGACAAACATTGAGCTTTAATGCTCCAATTTGGTCCAGACGCTAAGTGAATGACCCCAATAAAAAGGAAATAGCTTTGAGACCTACAGACTGGGTTAAACCCATGTCACATTGCTCTGTAACCTGCAATGGGGTGGTCTAGCTGCATAAAACCCATATACCTGGGGCGCCATTTTGGCAGCAGGGCTAAGCCAGATATTGGGATGTAATGCTGCAATTTGAGCCAAAGAGTGAGGGGGTGGCACCAATAAATATGCAACAGCTTTGGGACTTACAGCTAGCAGTAAATCCGCTGCAGGGAGATTCTGCGACTTAGGATGAACTCTACTGGTTGCAGTAGCTCATATATACAGGGGGTCATGTTTCCACCATAACTAAGCCAAATATTGAGATATTATGCTGCAATTTGGTCCAAACACTGAGTAACAATTACCAATAAAGATGGATTAGCTTTGACACCTTCGAATTGGGTTAATCTATGTCACATTGCTCTGTAACCTGCAATTAAGTGGTCTAGCTGCATAAAACCCATATACCTGGTGCGCCATTTTGGCAGCATAACTAAGCCAAATATTGGGATGTAATGCTGCAATTTGGGCCAAAGATTATGTGGGTGACACTAATAAATATGTAACAGCTTTGGGACTTACATCTATAAAGGAAACTCTTGTCGCAAGCTTTTACGACTGGAAATGGGCTACACTGGTTGCAGTATAGTAATATATGCAGGGGTCATGTTTCCACCATAACTAAGACAAACATTGAGCTTTAATGCTCCAATTTGGTCCAGACGCTAAGTGAATGACCCCAATAAATAGGAAATAGCTTTGAGACCTACAGACTGGGTTAAACCCATGTCACATTGCTCTGTAACCTGCCATGGGGTTGTCTAGCTGCATAAAACCCATATACCTGGGGCGCCATTTTAGCAGCATAACTAAGCCAAATATTGGGATGTAATGCTGCAATTTGGGCCAAAGACTGAGGGGGTGGCACCAATAAATATGCAACAGCTTTGGGACTTACAGCTAGCAGTAAATCCGCTGCAGGGAGATTCTGCGACTTAGGATGAACTCTACTGGTTGCAGTAGCTCATATATACAGGGGGTCATGTTTCCACCATAACTAAGCCAAATATTGAGATATTATGCTGCAATTTGGTCCAAACACTGAGTAAAAATTACCAATAAAGATGGATTAGCTTTGACACCTTCGAATTGGGTTAATCTATGTCACATTGCTCTGTAACCTGCAATTAAGTGGTCTAGCTGCATAAAACCCATATACCTGGGGCGCCATTTTGGCAGCATAACTAAGCCAAATATTGGGATGTAATGCTGCAATTTGGGCCAAAGATTAGGTGGGTGACACTAATAAATATGTAACAGCTTTGGGACTTACATCTATAAAGGAAACTCTTGTCGCAAGCTTTTACGACTGGAAATGGGCTACACTGGTTGCAGTATGTTAATATATGCAGGGGTCATGTTTCCACCATAACTAAGACAAACATTGAGCTTTAATGCTCCAATTTGGTCCAGACGTAAGTGAATGACCCCAATAAAAAGGAAATAGCTTTGAGACCTACAGACTGGGTTAAACCCATGTCACATTGCTCTGTAACCTGCAATGGGGTGGTCTAGCTGCATAAAACCCATATACCTGGGGCGCCATTTTGGCAGCAGGGCTAAGCCAGATATTGGGATGTAATGCTGCAATTTGAGCCAAAGAGTGAGGGGGTGGCACCAATAAATATGCAACAGCTTTGGGACTTACAGCTAGCAGTAAATCCGCTGCAGGGAGATTCTGCGACTTAGGATGAACTCTACTGGTTGCAGTAGCTCATATATACAGGGGGTCATGTTTCCACCATAACTAAGCCAAATATTGAGATATTATGCTGCAATTTGGTCCAAACACTGAGTAACAATTACCAATAAAGATGGATTAGCTTTGACACCTTCGAATTGGGTTAATCTATGTCACATTGCTCTGTAACCTGCAATTAAGTGGTCTAGCTGCATAAAACCCATATACCTGGGGCGCCATTTTGGCAGCATAACTAAGCCAAATATTGGGATGTAATGCTGCAATTTGGGCCAAAGATTATGTGGGTGACACTAATAAATATGTAACAGCTTTGGGACTTACATCTATAAAGGAAACTCTTGTCGCAAGCTTTTACGACTGGAAATGGGCTACACTGGTTGCAGTATATTAATATATGCAGGGGTCATGTTTCCACCATAACTAAGACAAACATTGAGCTTTAATGCTCCAATTTGGTCCAGACGCTAAGTGAATGACCCCAATAAATAGGAAATAGCTTTGAGACCTACAGACTGGGTTAAACCCATGTCACATTGCTCTGTAACCTGCAATGGGGTTGTCTAGCTGCATAAAACCCATATACCTGGGGCGCCATTTTGGCAGCATAACTAAGCCAAATATTGGGATGTAATGCTGCAATTTGGGCCAAAGACTGAGGGGGTGGCACCAATAAATATGCAACAGCTTTGGGACTTACAGCTAGCAGTAAATCCGCTGCAGGGAGATTCTGCGACTTAGGATGAACTCTACTGGTTGCAGTAGCTCATATATACAGGGGGTCATGTTTCCACCATAACTAAGCCAAATATTGAGATATTATGCTGCAATTTGGTCCAAACACTGAGTAACAATTACCAATAAAGATGGATTAGCTTTGACACCTTCGAATTGGGTTAATCTATGTCACATTGCTCTGTAACCTGCAATTAAGTGGTCTAGCTGCATAAAACCCATATACCTGGGGCGCCATTTTGGCAGCATAACTAAGCCAAATATTGGGATGTAATGCTGCAATTTGGTCCAAACACTGAGTAACAATTACCAATAAAGATGGATTAGCTTTGACACCTTCGAATTGGGTTAATCTATGTCACATTGCTCTGTAACCTGCAATTAAGTGGTCTAGCTGCATAAAACCCATATACCTGGGGCGCCATTTTGGCAGCATAACTAAGCCAAATATTGGGATGTAATGCTGCAATTTGGGCCAAAGACTGAGGGGGTGGCACCAATAAATATGCAACAGCTTTGGGACTTACAGCTAGCAGTAAATCCGCTGCAGGGAGATTCTGCGACTTAGGATGAACTCTACTGGTTGCAGTAGCTCATATATACAGGGGGTCATGTTTCCACCATAACTAAGCCAAATATTGAGATATTATGCTGCAATTTGGTCCAAACACTGAGTAACAATTACCAATAAAGATGGATTAGCTTTGACACCTTCGAATTGGGTTAATCTATGTCACATTGCTCTGTAACCTGCAATTAAGTGGTCTAGCTGCATAAAACCCATATACCTGGGGCGCCATTTTGGCAGCATAACTAAGCCAAATATTGGGATGTAATGCTGCAATTTGGGCCAAAGATTAGGTGGGTGACACTAATAAATATGTAACAGCTTTGGGACTTACATCTATAAAGGAAACTCTTGTCGCAAGCTTTTACGACTGGAAATGGGCTACACTGGTTGCAGTATGTTAATATATGCAGGGGTCATGTTTCCACCATAACTAAGACAAACATTGAGCTTTAATGCTCCAATTTGGTCCAGACGCTAAGTGAATGACCCCAATAAAAAGGAAATAGCTTTGAGACCTACAGACTGGGTTAAACCCATGTCACATTGCTCTGTAACCTGCAATGGGGTGGTCTAGCTGCATAAAACCCATATACCTGGGGCGCCATTTTGGCAGCAGGGCTAAGCCAGATATTGGGATGTAATGCTGCAATTTGAGCCAAAGAGTGAGGGGGTGGCACCAATAAATATGCAACAGCTTTGGGACTTACAGCTAGCAGTAAATCCGCTGCAGGGAGATTCTGCGACTTGGGATGAAATATACTGGTTGCAGTAATTCATATATACAGGGGGTCATGTTTCCACCATAACTAAGCCAAATATTGAGATATTATGCTGCAATTTGGTCCAAACACTGAGTAAAAATTACCAATAAAGATGGATTAGCTTTGACACCTTCGAATTGGGTTAATCTATGTCACATTGCTCTGTAACCTGCAATGGAGTGGTCTAGCTGCATAAAACCCATATACCTGGGGCGCCATTTTGGCAGCATAACTAAGCCAAATATTGGGATGTAATGCTGCAATTTGGGCCAAAGATTAGGTGGGTGACACTAATAAATATGTAACAGCTTTGGGACTTACATCTATAAAGGAAACTCTTGTCGCAAGCTTTTACGACTGGAAATGGGCTACACTGGTTGCAGTATGTTAATATATGCAGGGGTCATGTTTCCACCATAACTAAGACAAACATTGAGCTTTAATGCTCCAATTTGGTCCAGAGGCTAAGTGAATGACCCCAATAAAAAGGAAATAGCTTTGAGACCTACAGACTGGGTTAAACCCATGTCACATTGCTCTGTAACCTGCAATGGGGTGGTCTAGCTGCATAAAACCCATATACCTGGGGCGCCATTTTGGCAGCAGGGCTAAGCCAGATATTGGGATGTAATGCTGCAATTTGAGCCAAAGAGTGAGGGGGTGGCACCAATAAATATGCAACAGCTTTGGGACTTACAGCTAGCAGTAAATCCGCTGCAGGGAGATTCTGCGACTTGGGATGAAATATACTGGTTGCAGTAATTCATATATACAGGGGGTCATGTTTCCACCATAACTAAGCCAAATATTGAGATATTATGCTGCAATTTGGTCCAAACACTGAGTAAAAATTACCAATAAAGATGGATTAGCTTTGACACCTTCGAATTGGGTTAATCTATGTCACATTGCTCTGTAACCTGCAATGGAGTGGTCTAGCTGCATAAAACCCATATACCTGGGGCGCCATTTTGGCAGCATAACTAAGCCAAATATTGGGATGTAATGCTGCAATTTGGGCCAAAGATTAGGTGGGTGACACTAATAAATATGTAACAGCTTTGGGACTTACATCTATAAAGGAAACTCTTGTCGCAAGCTTTTACGACTGGAAATGGGCTACACTGGTTGCAGTATGTTAATATATGCAGGGGTCATGTTTCCACCATAACTAAGACAAACATTGAGCTTTAATGCTCCAATTTGGTCCAGACGCTAAGTGAATGACCCCAATAAAAAGGAAATAGCTTTGAGACCTACAGACTGGGTTAAACCCATGTCACATTGCTCTGTAACCTGCAATGGGGTGGTCTAGCTGCATAAAACCCATATACCTGGGGCGCCATTTTGGCAGCAGGGCTAAGCCAGATATTGGGATGTAATGCTGCAATTTGAGCCAAAGAGTGAGGGGGTGGCACCAATAAATATGCAACAGCTTTGGGACTTACAGCTAGCAGTAAATCCGCTGCAGGGAGATTCTGCGACTTGGGATGAAATATACTGGTTGCAGTAATTCATATATACAGGGGGTCATGTTTCCACCATAACTAAGCCAAATATTGAGATATTATGCTGCAATTTGGTCCAAACACTGAGTAACAATTACCAATAAAGATGGAATAGCTTTGACACCTTCGAATTGGGTTAATCTATGTCACATTGCTCTGTAACCTGCAATGGAGTGGTCTAGCTGCATAAAACCCATATACCTGGGGCGCCATTTTGGCAGCATAACTAAGCCAAATATTGGGATGTAATGCTGCAATTTGGGCCAAAGATTAGGTGGGTGACACTAATAAATATGTAACAGCTTTGGGACTTACATCTATAAAGGAAACTCTTGTCGCAAGCTTTTACGACTGGAAATGGGCTACACTGGTTGCAGTATGTTAATATATGCAGGGGTCATGTTTCCACCATAACTAAGACAAACATTGAGCTTTAATGCTCCAATTTGGTCCAGACGCTAAGTGAATGACCCCAATAAAAAGGAAATAGCTTTGAGACCTACAGACTGGGTTAAACCCATGTCACATTGCTCTGTAACCTGCAATGGGGTGGTCTAGCTGCATAAAACCCATATACCTGGGGCGCCATTTTGGCAGCAGGGCTAAGCCAGATATTGGGATGTAATGCTGCAATTTGAGCCAAAGAGTGAGGGGGTGGCACCAATAAATATGCAACAGCTTTGGGACTTACAGCTAGCAGTAAATCCGCTGCAGGGAGATTCTGCGACTTGGGATGAAATATACTGGTTGCAGTAATTCATATATACAGGGGGTCATGTTTCCACCATAACTAAGCCAAATATTGAGATATTATGCTGCAATTTGGTCCAAACACTGAGTAACAATTACCAATAAAGATGGAATAGCTTTGACACCTTCGAATTGGGTTAATCTATGTCACATTGCTCTGTAACCTGCAATGGAGTGGTCTAGCTGCATAAAACCCATATACCTGGGGCGCCATTTTGGCAGCATAACTAAGCCAAATATTGGGATGTAATGCTGCAATTTGGGCCAAAGATTAGGTGGGTGACACTAATAAATATGTAACAGCTTTGGGACTTACATCTATAAAGGAAACTCTTGTCGCAAGCTTTTACGACTGGAAATGGGCTACACTGGTTGCAGTATGTTAATATATGCAGGGGTCATGTTTCCACCATAACTAAGACAAACATTGAGCTTTAATGCTCCAATTTGGTCCAGACGCTAAGTGAATGACCCCAATAAAAAGGAAATAGCTTTGAGACCTACAGACTGGGTTAAACCCATGTCACATTGCTCTGTAACCTGCAATGGGGTGGTCTAGCTGCATAAAACCCATATACCTGGGGCGCCATTTTGGCAGCAGGGCTAAGCCAGATATTGGGATGTAATGCTGCAATTTGAGCCAAAGAGTGAGGGGGTGGCACCAATAAATATGCAACAGCTTTGGGACTTACAGCTAGCAGTAAATCCGCTGCAGGGAGATTCTGCGACTTAGGATGAACTCTACTGGTTGCAGTAGCTCATATATACAGGGGGTCATGTTTCCACCATAACTAAGCCAAATATTGAGATATTATGCTGCAATTTGGTCCAAACACTGAGTAACAATTACCAATAAAGATGGATTAGCTTTGACACCTTCGAATTGGGTTAATCTATGTCACATTGCTCTGTAACCTGCAATTAAGTGGTCTAGCTGCATAAAACCCATATACCTGGTGCGCCATTTTGGCAGCATAACTAAGCCAAATATTGGGATGTAATGCTGCAATTTGGGCCAAAGATTATGTGGGTGACACTAATAAATATGTAACAGCTTTGGGACTTACATCTATAAAGGAAACTCTTGTCGCAAGCTTTTACGACTGGAAATGGGCTACACTGGTTGCAGTATAGTAATATATGCAGGGGTCATGTTTCCACCATAACTAAGACAAACATTGAGCTTTAATGCTCCAATTTGGTCCAGACGCTAAGTGAATGACCCCAATAAATAGGAAATAGCTTTGAGACCTACAGACTGGGTTAAACCCATGTCACATTGCTCTGTAACCTGCCATGGGGTTGTCTAGCTGCATAAAACCCATATACCTGGGGCGCCATTTTAGCAGCATAACTAAGCCAAATATTGGGATGTAATGCTGCAATTTGGGCCAAAGACTGAGGGGGTGGCACCAATAAATATGCAACAGCTTTGGGACTTACAGCTAGCAGTAAATCCGCTGCAGGGAGATTCTGCGACTTAGGATGAACTCTACTGGTTGCAGTAGCTCATATATACAGGGGGTCATGTTTCCACCATAACTAAGCCAAATATTGAGATATTATGCTGCAATTTGGTCCAAACACTGAGTAAAAATTACCAATAAAGATGGATTAGCTTTGACACCTTCGAATTGGGTTAATCTATGTCACATTGCTCTGTAACCTGCAATTAAGTGGTCTAGCTGCATAAAACCCATATACCTGGGGCGCCATTTTGGCAGCATAACTAAGCCAAATATTGGGATGTAATGCTGCAATTTGGGCCAAAGATTAGGTGGGTGACACTAATAAATATGTAACAGCTTTGGGACTTACATCTATAAAGGAAACTCTTGTCGCAAGCTTTTACGACTGGAAATGGGCTACACTGGTTGCAGTATGTTAATATATGCAGGGGTCATGTTTCCACCATAACTAAGACAAACATTGAGCTTTAATGCTCCAATTTGGTCCAGACGTAAGTGAATGACCCCAATAAAAAGGAAATAGCTTTGAGACCTACAGACTGGGTTAAACCCATGTCACATTGCTCTGTAACCTGCAATGGGGTGGTCTAGCTGCATAAAACCCATATACCTGGGGCGCCATTTTGGCAGCAGGGCTAAGCCAGATATTGGGATGTAATGCTGCAATTTGAGCCAAAGAGTGAGGGGGTGGCACCAATAAATATGCAACAGCTTTGGGACTTACAGCTAGCAGTAAATCCGCTGCAGGGAGATTCTGCGACTTAGGATGAACTCTACTGGTTGCAGTAGCTCATATATACAGGGGGTCATGTTTCCACCATAACTAAGCCAAATATTGAGATATTATGCTGCAATTTGGTCCAAACACTGAGTAACAATTACCAATAAAGATGGATTAGCTTTGACACCTTCGAATTGGGTTAATCTATGTCACATTGCTCTGTAACCTGCAATTAAGTGGTCTAGCTGCATAAAACCCATATACCTGGGGCGCCATTTTGGCAGCATAACTAAGCCAAATATTGGGATGTAATGCTGCAATTTGGGCCAAAGATTATGTGGGTGACACTAATAAATATGTAACAGCTTTGGGACTTACATCTATAAAGGAAACTCTTGTCGCAAGCTTTTACGACTGGAAATGGGCTACACTGGTTGCAGTATATTAATATATGCAGGGGTCATGTTTCCACCATAACTAAGACAAACATTGAGCTTTAATGCTCCAATTTGGTCCAGACGCTAAGTGAATGACCCCAATAAATAGGAAATAGCTTTGAGACCTACAGACTGGGTTAAACCCATGTCACATTGCTCTGTAACCTGCAATGGGGTTGTCTAGCTGCATAAAACCCATATACCTGGGGCGCCATTTTGGCAGCATAACTAAGCCAAATATTGGGATGTAATGCTGCAATTTGGGCCAAAGACTGAGGGGGTGGCACCAATAAATATGCAACAGCTTTGGGACTTACAGCTAGCAGTAAATCCGCTGCAGGGAGATTCTGCGACTTAGGATGAACTCTACTGGTTGCAGTAGCTCATATATACAGGGGGTCATGTTTCCACCATAACTAAGCCAAATATTGAGATATTATGCTGCAATTTGGTCCAAACACTGAGTAACAATTACCAATAAAGATGGATTAGCTTTGACACCTTCGAATTGGGTTAATCTATGTCACATTGCTCTGTAACCTGCAATTAAGTGGTCTAGCTGCATAAAACCCATATACCTGGGGCGCCATTTTGGCAGCATAACTAAGCCAAATATTGGGATGTAATGCTGCAATTTGGTCCAAACACTGAGTAACAATTACCAATAAAGATGGATTAGCTTTGACACCTTCGAATTGGGTTAATCTATGTCACATTGCTCTGTAACCTGCAATTAAGTGGTCTAGCTGCATAAAACCCATATACCTGGGGCGCCATTTTGGCAGCATAACTAAGCCAAATATTGGGATGTAATGCTGCAATTTGGGCCAAAGACTGAGGGGGTGGCACCAATAAATATGCAACAGCTTTGGGACTTACAGCTAGCAGTAAATCCGCTGCAGGGAGATTCTGCGACTTAGGATGAACTCTACTGGTTGCAGTAGCTCATATATACAGGGGGTCATGTTTCCACCATAACTAAGCCAAATATTGAGATATTATGCTGCAATTTGGTCCAAACACTGAGTAACAATTACCAATAAAGATGGATTAGCTTTGACACCTTCGAATTGGGTTAATCTATGTCACATTGCTCTGTAACCTGCAATTAAGTGGTCTAGCTGCATAAAACCCATATACCTGGGGCGCCATTTTGGCAGCATAACTAAGCCAAATATTGGGATGTAATGCTGCAATTTGGGCCAAAGATTAGGTGGGTGACACTAATAAATATGTAACAGCTTTGGGACTTACATCTATAAAGGAAACTCTTGTCGCAAGCTTTTACGACTGGAAATGGGCTACACTGGTTGCAGTATGTTAATATATGCAGGGGTCATGTTTCCACCATAACTAAGACAAACATTGAGCTTTAATGCTCCAATTTGGTCCAGACGCTAAGTGAATGACCCCAATAAAAAGGAAATAGCTTTGAGACCTACAGACTGGGTTAAACCCATGTCACATTGCTCTGTAACCTGCAATGGGGTGGTCTAGCTGCATAAAACCCATATACCTGGGGCGCCATTTTGGCAGCAGGGCTAAGCCAGATATTGGGATGTAATGCTGCAATTTGAGCCAAAGAGTGAGGGGGTGGCACCAATAAATATGCAACAGCTTTGGGACTTACAGCTAGCAGTAAATCCGCTGCAGGGAGATTCTGCGACTTGGGATGAAATATACTGGTTGCAGTAATTCATATATACAGGGGGTCATGTTTCCACCATAACTAAGCCAAATATTGAGATATTATGCTGCAATTTGGTCCAAACACTGAGTAACAATTACCAATAAAGATGGAATAGCTTTGACACCTTCGAATTGGGTTAATCTATGTCACATTGCTCTGTAACCTGCAATGGAGTGGTCTAGCTGCATAAAACCCATATACCTGGGGCGCCATTTTGGCAGCATAACTAAGCCAAATATTGGGATGTAATGCTGCAATTTGGGCCAAAGATTAGGTGGGTGACACTAATAAATATGTAACAGCTTTGGGACTTACATCTATAAAGGAAACTCTTGTCGCAAGCTTTTACGACTGGAAATGGGCTACACTGGTTGCAGTATGTTAATATATGCAGGGGTCATGTTTCCACCATAACTAAGACAAACATTGAGCTTTAATGCTCCAATTTGGTCCAGACGCTAAGTGAATGACCCCAATAAAAAGGAAATAGCTTTGAGACCTACAGACTGGGTTAAACCCATGTCACATTGCTCTGTAACCTGCAATGGGGTGGTCTAGCTGCATAAAACCCATATACCTGGGGCGCCATTTTGGCAGCAGGGCTAAGCCAGATATTGGGATGTAATGCTGCAATTTGAGCCAAAGAGTGAGGGGGTGGCACCAATAAATATGCAACAGCTTTGGGACTTACAGCTAGCAGTAAATCCGCTGCAGGGAGATTCTGCGACTTGGGATGAAATATACTGGTTGCAGTAATTCATATATACAGGGGGTCATGTTTCCACCATAACTAAGCCAAATATTGAGATATTATGCTGCAATTTGGTCCAAACACTGAGTAACAATTACCAATAAAGATGGAATAGCTTTGACACCTTCGAATTGGGTTAATCTATGTCACATTGCTCTGTAACCTGCAATGGAGTGGTCTAGCTGCATAAAACCCATATACCTGGGGCGCCATTTTGGCAGCATAACTAAGCCAAATATTGGGATGTAATGCTGCAATTTGGGCCAAAGATTAGGTGGGTGACACTAATAAATATGTAACAGCTTTGGGACTTACATCTATAAAGGAAACTCTTGTCGCAAGCTTTTACGACTGGAAATGGGCTACACTGGTTGCAGTATGTTAATATATGCAGGGGTCATGTTTCCACCATAACTAAGACAAACATTGAGCTTTAATGCTCCAATTTGGTCCAGACGCTAAGTGAATGACCCCAATAAAAAGGAAATAGCTTTGAGACCTACAGACTGGGTTAAACCCATGTCACATTGCTCTGTAACCTGCAATGGGGTGGTCTAGCTGCATAAAACCCATATACCTGGGGCGCCATTTTGGCAGCAGGGCTAAGCCAGATATTGGGATGTAATGCTGCAATTTGAGCCAAAGAGTGAGGGGGTGGCACCAATAAATATGCAACAGCTTTGGGACTTACAGCTAGCAGTAAATCCGCTGCAGGGAGATTCTGCGACTTGGGATGAAATATACTGGTTGCAGTAATTCATATATACAGGGGGTCATGTTTCCACCATAACTAAGCCAAATATTGAGATATTATGCTGCAATTTGGTCCAAACACTGAGTAAAAATTACCAATAAAGATGGATTAGCTTTGACACCTTCGAATTGGGTTAATCTATGTCACATTGCTCTGTAACCTGCAATGGAGTGGTCTAGCTGCATAAAACCCATATACCTGGGGCGCCATTTTGGCAGCATAACTAAGCCAAATATTGGGATGTAATGCTGCAATTTGGGCCAAAGATTAGGTGGGTGACACTAATAAATATGTAACAGCTTTGGGACTTACATCTATAAAGGAAACTCTTGTCGCAAGCTTTTACGACTGGAAATGGGCTACACTGGTTGCAGTATGTTAATATATGCAGGGGTCATGTTTCCACCATAACTAAGACAAACATTGAGCTTTAATGCTCCAATTTGGTCCAGACGCTAAGTGAATGACCCCAATAAAAAGGAAATAGCTTTGAGACCTACAGACTGGGTTAAACCCATGTCACATTGCTCTGTAACCTGCAATGGGGTGGTCTAGCTGCATAAAACCCATATACCTGGGGCGCCATTTTGGCAGCAGGGCTAAGCCAGATATTGGGATGTAATGCTGCAATTTGAGCCAAAGAGTGAGGGGGTGGCACCAATAAATATGCAACAGCTTTGGGACTTACAGCTAGCAGTAAATCCGCTGCAGGGAGATTCTGCGACTTGGGATGAAATATACTGGTTGCAGTAATTCATATATACAGGGGGTCATGTTTCCACCATAACTAAGCCAAATATTGAGATATTATGCTGCAATTTGGTCCAAACACTGAGTAACAATTACCAATAAAGATGGAATAGCTTTGACACCTTCGAATTGGGTTAATCTATGTCACATTGCTCTGTAACCTGCAATGGAGTGGTCTAGCTGCATAAAACCCATATACCTGGGGCGCCATTTTGGCAGCATAACTAAGCCAAATATTGGGATGTAATGCTGCAATTTGGGCCAAAGATTAGGTGGGTGACACTAATAAATATGTAACAGCTTTGGGACTTACATCTATAAAGGAAACTCTTGTCGCAAGCTTTTACGACTGGAAATGGGCTACACTGGTTGCAGTATGTTAATATATGCAGGGGTCATGTTTCCACCATAACTAAGACAAACATTGAGCTTTAATGCTCCAATTTGGTCCAGACGCTAAGTGAATGACCCCAATAAAAAGGAAATAGCTTTGAGACCTACAGACTGGGTTAAACCCATGTCACATTGCTCTGTAACCTGCAATGGGGTGGTCTAGCTGCATAAAACCCATATACCTGGGGCGCCATTTTGGCAGCAGGGCTAAGCCAGATATTGGGATGTAATGCTGCAATTTGAGCCAAAGAGTGAGGGGGTGGCACCAATAAATATGCAACAGCTTTGGGACTTACAGCTAGCAGTAAATCCGCTGCAGGGAGATTCTGCGACTTAGGATGAACTCTACTGGTTGCAGTAGCTCATATATACAGGGGGTCATGTTTCCACCATAACTAAGCCAAATATTGAGATATTATGCTGCAATTTGGTCCAAACACTGAGTAACAATTACCAATAAAGATGGATTAGCTTTGACACCTTCGAATTGGGTTAATCTATGTCACATTGCTCTGTAACCTGCAATTAAGTGGTCTAGCTGCATAAAACCCATATACCTGGTGCGCCATTTTGGCAGCATAACTAAGCCAAATATTGGGATGTAATGCTGCAATTTGGGCCAAAGATTATGTGGGTGACACTAATAAATATGTAACAGCTTTGGGACTTACATCTATAAAGGAAACTCTTGTCGCAAGCTTTTACGACTGGAAATGGGCTACACTGGTTGCAGTATAGTAATATATGCAGGGGTCATGTTTCCACCATAACTAAGACAAACATTGAGCTTTAATGCTCCAATTTGGTCCAGACGCTAAGTGAATGACCCCAATAAATAGGAAATAGCTTTGAGACCTACAGACTGGGTTAAACCCATGTCACATTGCTCTGTAACCTGCCATGGGGTTGTCTAGCTGCATAAAACCCATATACCTGGGGCGCCATTTTAGCAGCATAACTAAGCCAAATATTGGGATGTAATGCTGCAATTTGGGCCAAAGACTGAGGGGGTGGCACCAATAAATATGCAACAGCTTTGGGACTTACAGCTAGCAGTAAATCCGCTGCAGGGAGATTCTGCGACTTAGGGTGAACTCTACTGGTTGCAGTAGCTCATATATACAGGGGGTCATGTTTCCACCATAACTAAGCCAAATATTGAGATATTATGCTGCAATTTGGTCCAAACACTGAGTAAAAATTACCAATAAAGATGGATTAGCTTTGACACCTTCGAATTGGGTTAATCTATGTCACATTGCTCTGTAACCTGCAATTAAGTGGTCTAGCTGCATAAAACCCATATACCTGGGGCGCCATTTTGGCAGCATAACTAAGCCAAATATTGGGATGTAATGCTGCAATTTGGGCCAAAGATTATGTGGGTGACACTAATAAATATGTAACAGCTTTGGGACTTACATCTATAAAGGAAACTCTTGTCGCAAGCTTTTACGACTGGAAATAGGCTACACTGGTTGCAGTATATTAATATATGCAGGGGTCATGTTTCCACCATAACTAAGACAAACATTGAGCTTTAATGCTCCAATTTGGTCCAGACGCTAAGTGAATGACCCCAATAAATAGGAAATAGCTTTGAGACCTACAGACTAGGTTAAACCCATGTCACATTGCTCTGTAACCTGCAATGGGGTGGTCTAGCTGCATAAAACCCATATACCTGGGGCGCCATTTTGGCAGCAGGGCTAAGCCAGATATTGGGATGTAATGCTGCAATTTGAGCCAAAGAGTGAGGGGGTGGCACCAATAAATATGCAACAGCTTTGGGACTTACAGCTAGCAGTAAATCCGCTGCAGGGAGATTCTGCGACTTGGGATGAAATATACTGGTTGCAGTAATTCATATATACAGGGGGTCATGTTTCCACCATAACTAAGCCAAATATTGAGATATTATGCTGCAATTTGGTCCAAACACTGAGTAAAAATTACCAATAAAGATGGATTAGCTTTGACACCTTCGAATTGGGTTAATCTATGTCACATTGCTCTGTAACCTGCAATGGAGTGGTCTAGCTGCATAAAACCCATATACCTGGGGCGCCATTTTGGCAGCATAACTAAGCCAAATATTGGGATGTAATGCTGCAATTTGGGCCAAAGATTAGGTGGGTGACACTAATAAATATGTAACAGCTTTGGGACTTACATCTATAAAGGAAACTCTTGTCGCAAGCTTTTACGACTGGAAATGGGCTACACTGGTTGCAGTATGTTAATATATGCAGGGGTCATGTTTCCACCATAACTAAGACAAACATTGAGCTTTAATGCTCCAATTTGGTCCAGACGCTAAGTGAATGACCCCAATAAAAAGGAAATAGCTTTGAGACCTACAGACTGGGTTAAACCCATGTCACATTGCTCTGTAACCTGCAATGGGGTGGTCTAGCTGCATAAAACCCATATACCTGGGGCGCCATTTTGGCAGCAGGGCTAAGCCAGATATTGGGATGTAATGCTGCAATTTGAGCCAAAGAGTGAGGGGGTGGCACCAATAAATATGCAACAGCTTTGGGACTTACAGCTAGCAGTAAATCCGCTGCAGGGAGATTCTGCGACTTGGGATGAAATATACTGGTTGCAGTAATTCATATATACAGGGGGTCATGTTTCCACCATAACTAAGCCAAATATTGAGATATTATGCTGCAATTTGGTCCAAACACTGAGTAACAATTACCAATAAAGATGGAATAGCTTTGACACCTTCGAATTGGGTTAATCTATGTCACATTGCTCTGTAACCTGCAATGGAGTGGTCTAGCTGCATAAAACCCATATACCTGGGGCGCCATTTTGGCAGCATAACTAAGCCAAATATTGGGATGTAATGCTGCAATTTGGGCCAAAGATTAGGTGGGTGACACTAATAAATATGTAACAGCTTTGGGACTTACATCTATAAAGGAAACTCTTGTCGCAAGCTTTTACGACTGGAAATGGGCTACACTGGTTGCAGTATGTTAATATATGCAGGGGTCATGTTTCCACCATAACTAAGACAAACATTGAGCTTTAATGCTCCAATTTGGTCCAGACGCTAAGTGAATGACCCCAATAAAAAGGAAATAGCTTTGAGACCTACAGACTGGGTTAAACCCATGTCACATTGCTCTGTAACCTGCCATGGGGTTGTCTAGCTGCATAAAACCCATATACCTGGGGCGCCATTTTAGCAGCATAACTAAGCCAAATATTGGGATGTAATGCTGCAATTTGGGCCAAAGACTGAGGGGGTGGCACCAATAAATATGCAACAGCTTTGGGACTTACAGCTAGCAGTAAATCCGCTGCAGGGAGATTCTGCGACTTAGGGTGAACTCTACTGGTTGCAGTAGCTCATATATACAGGGGGTCATGTTTCCACCATAACTAAGCCAAATATTGAGATATTATGCTGCAATTTGGTCCAAACACTGAGTAAAAATTACCAATAAAGATGGATTAGCTTTGACACCTTCGAATTGGGTTAATCTATGTCACATTGCTCTGTAACCTGCAATTAAGTGGTCTAGCTGCATAAAACCCATATACCTGGGGCGCCATTTTGGCAGCATAACTAAGCCAAATATTGGGATGTAATGCTGCAATTTGGGCCAAAGATTATGTGGGTGACACTAATAAATATGTAACAGCTTTGGGACTTACATCTATAAAGGAAACTCTTGTCGCAAGCTTTTACGACTGGAAATAGGCTACACTGGTTGCAGTATATTAATATATGCAGGGGTCATGTTTCCACCATAACTAAGACAAACATTGAGCTTTAATGCTCCAATTTGGTCCAGACGCTAAGTGAATGACCCCAATAAATAGGAAATAGCTTTGAGACCTACAGACTAGGTTAAACCCATGTCACATTGCTCTGTAACCTGCAATGGGGTGGTCTAGCTGCATAAAACCCATATACCTGGGGCGCCATTTTGGCAGCAGGGCTAAGCCAGATATTGGGATGTAATGCTGCAATTTGAGCCAAAGAGTGAGGGGGTGGCACCAATAAATATGCAACAGCTTTGGGACTTACAGCTAGCAGTAAATCCGCTGCAGGGAGATTCTGCGACTTGGGATGAAATATACTGGTTGCAGTAATTCATATATACAGGGGGTCATGTTTCCACCATAACTAAGCCAAATATTGAGATATTATGCTGCAATTTGGTCCAAACACTGAGTAAAAATTACCAATAAAGATGGATTAGCTTTGACACCTTCGAATTGGGTTAATCTATGTCACATTGCTCTGTAACCTGCAATGGAGTGGTCTAGCTGCATAAAACCCATATACCTGGGGCGCCATTTTGGCAGCATAACTAAGCCAAATATTGGGATGTAATGCTGCAATTTGGGCCAAAGATTAGGTGGGTGACACTAATAAATATGTAACAGCTTTGGGACTTACATCTATAAAGGAAACTCTTGTCGCAAGCTTTTACGACTGGAAATGGGCTACACTGGTTGCAGTATGTTAATATATGCAGGGGTCATGTTTCCACCATAACTAAGACAAACATTGAGCTTTAATGCTCCAATTTGGTCCAGACGCTAAGTGAATGACCCCAATAAAAAGGAAATAGCTTTGAGACCTACAGACTGGGTTAAACCCATGTCACATTGCTCTGTAACCTGCAATGGGGTGGTCTAGCTGCATAAAACCCATATACCTGGGGCGCCATTTTGGCAGCAGGGCTAAGCCAGATATTGGGATGTAATGCTGCAATTTGAGCCAAAGAGTGAGGGGGTGGCACCAATAAATATGCAACAGCTTTGGGACTTACAGCTAGCAGTAAATCCGCTGCAGGGAGATTCTGCGACTTGGGATGAAATATACTGGTTGCAGTAATTCATATATACAGGGGGTCATGTTTCCACCATAACTAAGCCAAATATTGAGATATTATGCTGCAATTTGGTCCAAACACTGAGTAACAATTACCAATAAAGATGGAATAGCTTTGACACCTTCGAATTGGGTTAATCTATGTCACATTGCTCTGTAACCTGCAATGGAGTGGTCTAGCTGCATAAAACCCATATACCTGGGGCGCCATTTTGGCAGCATAACTAAGCCAAATATTGGGATGTAATGCTGCAATTTGGGCCAAAGATTAGGTGGGTGACACTAATAAATATGTAACAGCTTTGGGACTTACATCTATAAAGGAAACTCTTGTCGCAAGCTTTTACGACTGGAAATGGGCTACACTGGTTGCAGTATGTTAATATATGCAGGGGTCATGTTTCCACCATAACTAAGACAAACATTGAGCTTTAATGCTCCAATTTGGTCCAGACGCTAAGTGAATGACCCCAATAAAAAGGAAATAGCTTTGAGACCTACAGACTGGGTTAAACCCATGTCACATTGCTCTGTAACCTGCAATGGGGTGGTCTAGCTGCATAAAACCCATATACCTGGGGCGCCATTTTGGCAGCAGGGCTAAGCCAGATATTGGGATGTAATGCTGCAATTTGAGCCAAAGAGTGAGGGGGTGGCACCAATAAATATGCAACAGCTTTGGGACTTACAGCTAGCAGTAAATCCGCTGCAGGGAGATTCTGCGACTTAGGATGAACTCTACTGGTTGCAGTAGCTCATATATACAGGGGGTCATGTTTCCACCATAACTAAGCCAAATATTGAGATATTATGCTGCAATTTGGTCCAAACACTGAGTAACAATTACCAATAAAGATGGAATAGCTTTGACACCTTCGAATTGGGTTAATCTATGTCACATTGCTCTGTAACCTGCAATGGAGTGGTCTAGCTGCATAAAACCCATATACCTGGGGCGCCATTTTGGCAGCATAACTAAGCCAAATATTGGGATGTAATGCTGCAATTTGGGCCAAAGATTAGGTGGGTGACACTAATAAATATGTAACAGCTTTGGGACTTACATCTATAAAGGAAACTCTTGTCGCAAGCTTTTACGACTGGAAATGGGCTACACTGGTTGCAGTATGTTAATATATGCAGGGGTCATGTTTCCACCATAACTAAGACAAACATTGAGCTTTAATGCTCCAATTTGGTCCAGACGCTAAGTGAATGACCCCAATAAAAAGGAAATAGCTTTGAGACCTACAGACTGGGTTAAACCCATGTCACATTGCTCTGTAACCTGCCATGGGGTTGTCTAGCTGCATAAAACCCATATACCTGGGGCGCCATTTTAGCAGCATAACTAAGCCAAATATTGGGATGTAATGCTGCAATTTGGGCCAAAGACTGAGGGGGTGGCACCAATAAATATGCAACAGCTTTGGGACTTACAGCTAGCAGTAAATCCGCTGCAGGGAGATTCTGCGACTTAGGGTGAACTCTACTGGTTGCAGTAGCTCATATATACAGGGGGTCATGTTTCCACCATAACTAAGCCAAATATTGAGATATTATGCTGCAATTTGGTCCAAACACTGAGTAAAAATTACCAATAAAGATGGATTAGCTTTGACACCTTCGAATTGGGTTAATCTATGTCACATTGCTCTGTAACCTGCAATTAAGTGGTCTAGCTGCATAAAACCCATATACCTGGGGCGCCATTTTGGCAGCATAACTAAGCCAAATATTGGGATGTAATGCTGCAATTTGGGCCAAAGATTATGTGGGTGACACTAATAAATATGTAACAGCTTTGGGACTTACATCTATAAAGGAAACTCTTGTCGCAAGCTTTTACGACTGGAAATAGGCTACACTGGTTGCAGTATATTAATATATGCAGGGGTCATGTTTCCACCATAACTAAGACAAACATTGAGCTTTAATGCTCCAATTTGGTCCAGACGCTAAGTGAATGACCCCAATAAATAGGAAATAGCTTTGAGACCTACAGACTAGGTTAAACCCATGTCACATTGCTCTGTAACCTGCAATGGGGTGGTCTAGCTGCATAAAACCCATATACCTGGGGCGCCATTTTGGCAGCAGGGCTAAGCCAGATATTGGGATGTAATGCTGCAATTTGAGCCAAAGAGTGAGGGGGTGGCACCAATAAATATGCAACAGCTTTGGGACTTACAGCTAGCAGTAAATCCGCTGCAGGGAGATTCTGCGACTTGGGATGAAATATACTGGTTGCAGTAATTCATATATACAGGGGGTCATGTTTCCACCATAACTAAGCCAAATATTGAGATATTATGCTGCAATTTGGTCCAAACACTGAGTAAAAATTACCAATAAAGATGGATTAGCTTTGACACCTTCGAATTGGGTTAATCTATGTCACATTGCTCTGTAACCTGCAATGGAGTGGTCTAGCTGCATAAAACCCATATACCTGGGGCGCCATTTTGGCAGCATAACTAAGCCAAATATTGGGATGTAATGCTGCAATTTGGGCCAAAGATTAGGTGGGTGACACTAATAAATATGTAACAGCTTTGGGACTTACATCTATAAAGGAAACTCTTGTCGCAAGCTTTTACGACTGGAAATGGGCTACACTGGTTGCAGTATGTTAATATATGCAGGGGTCATGTTTCCACCATAACTAAGACAAACATTGAGCTTTAATGCTCCAATTTGGTCCAGACGCTAAGTGAATGACCCCAATAAAAAGGAAATAGCTTTGAGACCTACAGACTGGGTTAAACCCATGTCACATTGCTCTGTAACCTGCAATGGGGTGGTCTAGCTGCATAAAACCCATATACCTGGGGCGCCATTTTGGCAGCAGGGCTAAGCCAGATATTGGGATGTAATGCTGCAATTTGAGCCAAAGAGTGAGGGGGTGGCACCAATAAATATGCAACAGCTTTGGGACTTACAGCTAGCAGTAAATCCGCTGCAGGGAGATTCTGCGACTTGGGATGAAATATACTGGTTGCAGTAATTCATATATACAGGGGGTCATGTTTCCACCATAACTAAGCCAAATATTGAGATATTATGCTGCAATTTGGTCCAAACACTGAGTAACAATTACCAATAAAGATGGAATAGCTTTGACACCTTCGAATTGGGTTAATCTATGTCACATTGCTCTGTAACCTGCAATGGAGTGGTCTAGCTGCATAAAACCCATATACCTGGGGCGCCATTTTGGCAGCATAACTAAGCCAAATATTGGGATGTAATGCTGCAATTTGGGCCAAAGATTAGGTGGGTGACACTAATAAATATGTAACAGCTTTGGGACTTACATCTATAAAGGAAACTCTTGTCGCAAGCTTTTACGACTGGAAATGGGCTACACTGGTTGCAGTATGTTAATATATGCAGGGGTCATGTTTCCACCATAACTAAGACAAACATTGAGCTTTAATGCTCCAATTTGGTCCAGACGCTAAGTGAATGACCCCAATAAAAAGGAAATAGCTTTGAGACCTACAGACTGGGTTAAACCCATGTCACATTGCTCTGTAACCTGCAATGGGGTGGTCTAGCTGCATAAAACCCATATACCTGGGGCGCCATTTTGGCAGCAGGGCTAAGCCAGATATTGGGATGTAATGCTGCAATTTGAGCCAAAGAGTGAGGGGGTGGCACCAATAAATATGCAACAGCTTTGGGACTTACAGCTAGCAGTAAATCCGCTGCAGGGAGATTCTGCGACTTAGGATGAACTCTACTGGTTGCAGTAGCTCATATATACAGGGGGTCATGTTTCCACCATAACTAAGCCAAATATTGAGATATTATGCTGCAATTTGGTCCAAACACTGAGTAACAATTACCAATAAAGATGGATTAGCTTTGACACCTTCGAATTGGGTTAATCTATGTCACATTGCTCTGTAACCTGCAATTAAGTGGTCTAGCTGCATAAAACCCATATACCTGGTGCGCCATTTTGGCAGCATAACTAAGCCAAATATTGGGATGTAATGCTGCAATTTGGGCCAAAGATTATGTGGGTGACACTAATAAATATGTAACAGCTTTGGGACTTACATCTATAAAGGAAACTCTTGTCGCAAGCTTTTACGACTGGAAATGGGCTACACTGGTTGCAGTATAGTAATATATGCAGGGGTCATGTTTCCACCATAACTAAGACAAACATTGAGCTTTAATGCTCCAATTTGGTCCAGACGCTAAGTGAATGACCCCAATAAATAGGAAATAGCTTTGAGACCTACAGACTGGGTTAAACCCATGTCACATTGCTCTGTAACCTGCCATGGGGTTGTCTAGCTGCATAAAACCCATATACCTGGGGCGCCATTTTAGCAGCATAACTAAGCCAAATATTGGGATGTAATGCTGCAATTTGGGCCAAAGACTGAGGGGGTGGCACCAATAAATATGCAACAGCTTTGGGACTTACAGCTAGCAGTAAATCCGCTGCAGGGAGATTCTGCGACTTAGGGTGAACTCTACTGGTTGCAGTAGCTCATATATACAGGGGGTCATGTTTCCACCATAACTAAGCCAAATATTGAGATATTATGCTGCAATTTGGTCCAAACACTGAGTAAAAATTACCAATAAAGATGGATTAGCTTTGACACCTTCGAATTGGGTTAATCTATGTCACATTGCTCTGTAACCTGCAATTAAGTGGTCTAGCTGCATAAAACCCATATACCTGGGGCGCCATTTTGGCAGCATAACTAAGCCAAATATTGGGATGTAATGCTGCAATTTGGGCCAAAGATTATGTGGGTGACACTAATAAATATGTAACAGCTTTGGGACTTACATCTATAAAGGAAACTCTTGTCGCAAGCTTTTACGACTGGAAATAGGCTACACTGGTTGCAGTATATTAATATATGCAGGGGTCATGTTTCCACCATAACTAAGACAAACATTGAGCTTTAATGCTCCAATTTGGTCCAGACGCTAAGTGAATGACCCCAATAAATAGGAAATAGCTTTGAGACCTACAGACTAGGTTAAACCCATGTCACATTGCTCTGTAACCTGCAATGGGGTGGTCTAGCTGCATAAAACCCATATACCTGGGGCGCCATTTTGGCAGCAGGGCTAAGCCAGATATTGGGATGTAATGCTGCAATTTGAGCCAAAGAGTGAGGGGGTGGCACCAATAAATATGCAACAGCTTTGGGACTTACAGCTAGCAGTAAATCCGCTGCAGGGAGATTCTGCGACTTGGGATGAAATATACTGGTTGCAGTAATTCATATATACAGGGGGTCATGTTTCCACCATAACTAAGCCAAATATTGAGATATTATGCTGCAATTTGGTCCAAACACTGAGTAAAAATTACCAATAAAGATGGATTAGCTTTGACACCTTCGAATTGGGTTAATCTATGTCACATTGCTCTGTAACCTGCAATGGAGTGGTCTAGCTGCATAAAACCCATATACCTGGGGCGCCATTTTGGCAGCATAACTAAGCCAAATATTGGGATGTAATGCTGCAATTTGGGCCAAAGATTAGGTGGGTGACACTAATAAATATGTAACAGCTTTGGGACTTACATCTATAAAGGAAACTCTTGTCGCAAGCTTTTACGACTGGAAATGGGCTACACTGGTTGCAGTATGTTAATATATGCAGGGGTCATGTTTCCACCATAACTAAGACAAACATTGAGCTTTAATGCTCCAATTTGGTCCAGACGCTAAGTGAATGACCCCAATAAAAAGGAAATAGCTTTGAGACCTACAGACTGGGTTAAACCCATGTCACATTGCTCTGTAACCTGCAATGGGGTGGTCTAGCTGCATAAAACCCATATACCTGGGGCGCCATTTTGGCAGCAGGGCTAAGCCAGATATTGGGATGTAATGCTGCAATTTGAGCCAAAGAGTGAGGGGGTGGCACCAATAAATATGCAACAGCTTTGGGACTTACAGCTAGCAGTAAATCCGCTGCAGGGAGATTCTGCGACTTGGGATGAAATATACTGGTTGCAGTAATTCATATATACAGGGGGTCATGTTTCCACCATAACTAAGCCAAATATTGAGATATTATGCTGCAATTTGGTCCAAACACTGAGTAACAATTACCAATAAAGATGGAATAGCTTTGACACCTTCGAATTGGGTTAATCTATGTCACATTGCTCTGTAACCTGCAATGGAGTGGTCTAGCTGCATAAAACCCATATACCTGGGGCGCCATTTTGGCAGCATAACTAAGCCAAATATTGGGATGTAATGCTGCAATTTGGGCCAAAGATTAGGTGGGTGACACTAATAAATATGTAACAGCTTTGGGACTTACATCTATAAAGGAAACTCTTGTCGCAAGCTTTTACGACTGGAAATGGGCTACACTGGTTGCAGTATGTTAATATATGCAGGGGTCATGTTTCCACCATAACTAAGACAAACATTGAGCTTTAATGCTCCAATTTGGTCCAGACGCTAAGTGAATGACCCCAATAAAAAGGAAATAGCTTTGAGACCTACAGACTGGGTTAAACCCATGTCACATTGCTCTGTAACCTGCAATGGGGTGGTCTAGCTGCATAAAACCCATATACCTGGGGCGCCATTTTGGCAGCAGGGCTAAGCCAGATATTGGGATGTAATGCTGCAATTTGAGCCAAAGAGTGAGGGGGTGGCACCAATAAATATGCAACAGCTTTGGGACTTACAGCTAGCAGTAAATCCGCTGCAGGGAGATTCTGCGACTTAGGATGAACTCTACTGGTTGCAGTAGCTCATATATACAGGGGGTCATGTTTCCACCATAACTAAGCCAAATATTGAGATATTATGCTGCAATTTGGTCCAAACACTGAGTAACAATTACCAATAAAGATGGATTAGCTTTGACACCTTCGAATTGGGTTAATCTATGTCACATTGCTCTGTAACCTGCAATTAAGTGGTCTAGCTGCATAAAACCCATATACCTGGTGCGCCATTTTGGCAGCATAACTAAGCCAAATATTGGGATGTAATGCTGCAATTTGGGCCAAAGATTATGTGGGTGACACTAATAAATATGTAACAGCTTTGGGACTTACATCTATAAAGGAAACTCTTGTCGCAAGCTTTTACGACTGGAAATGGGCTACACTGGTTGCAGTATAGTAATATATGCAGGGGTCATGTTTCCACCATAACTAAGACAAACATTGAGCTTTAATGCTCCAATTTGGTCCAGACGCTAAGTGAATGACCCCAATAAATAGGAAATAGCTTTGAGACCTACAGACTGGGTTAAACCCATGTCACATTGCTCTGTAACCTGCCATGGGGTTGTCTAGCTGCATAAAACCCATATACCTGGGGCGCCATTTTAGCAGCATAACTAAGCCAAATATTGGGATGTAATGCTGCAATTTGGGCCAAAGACTGAGGGGGTGGCACCAATAAATATGCAACAGCTTTGGGACTTACAGCTAGCAGTAAATCCGCTGCAGGGAGATTCTGCGACTTAGGGTGAACTCTACTGGTTGCAGTAGCTCATATATACAGGGGGTCATGTTTCCACCATAACTAAGCCAAATATTGAGATATTATGCTGCAATTTGGTCCAAACACTGAGTAAAAATTACCAATAAAGATGGATTAGCTTTGACACCTTCGAATTGGGTTAATCTATGTCACATTGCTCTGTAACCTGCAATTAAGTGGTCTAGCTGCATAAAACCCATATACCTGGGGCGCCATTTTGGCAGCATAACTAAGCCAAATATTGGGATGTAATGCTGCAATTTGGGCCAAAGATTATGTGGGTGACACTAATAAATATGTAACAGCTTTGGGACTTACATCTATAAAGGAAACTCTTGTCGCAAGCTTTTACGACTGGAAATAGGCTACACTGGTTGCAGTATATTAATATATGCAGGGGTCATGTTTCCACCATAACTAAGACAAACATTGAGCTTTAATGCTCCAATTTGGTCCAGACGCTAAGTGAATGACCCCAATAAATAGGAAATAGCTTTGAGACCTACAGACTAGGTTAAACCCATGTCACATTGCTCTGTAACCTGCAATGGGGTGGTCTAGCTGCATAAAACCCATATACCTGGGGCGCCATTTTGGCAGCAGGGCTAAGCCAGATATTGGGATGTAATGCTGCAATTTGAGCCAAAGAGTGAGGGGGTGGCACCAATAAATATGCAACAGCTTTGGGACTTACAGCTAGCAGTAAATCCGCTGCAGGGAGATTCTGCGACTTGGGATGAAATATACTGGTTGCAGTAATTCATATATACAGGGGGTCATGTTTCCACCATAACTAAGCCAAATATTGAGATATTATGCTGCAATTTGGTCCAAACACTGAGTAAAAATTACCAATAAAGATGGATTAGCTTTGACACCTTCGAATTGGGTTAATCTATGTCACATTGCTCTGTAACCTGCAATGGAGTGGTCTAGCTGCATAAAACCCATATACCTGGGGCGCCATTTTGGCAGCATAACTAAGCCAAATATTGGGATGTAATGCTGCAATTTGGGCCAAAGATTAGGTGGGTGACACTAATAAATATGTAACAGCTTTGGGACTTACATCTATAAAGGAAACTCTTGTCGCAAGCTTTTACGACTGGAAATGGGCTACACTGGTTGCAGTATGTTAATATATGCAGGGGTCATGTTTCCACCATAACTAAGACAAACATTGAGCTTTAATGCTCCAATTTGGTCCAGACGCTAAGTGAATGACCCCAATAAAAAGGAAATAGCTTTGAGACCTACAGACTGGGTTAAACCCATGTCACATTGCTCTGTAACCTGCAATGGGGTGGTCTAGCTGCATAAAACCCATATACCTGGGGCGCCATTTTGGCAGCAGGGCTAAGCCAGATATTGGGATGTAATGCTGCAATTTGAGCCAAAGAGTGAGGGGGTGGCACCAATAAATATGCAACAGCTTTGGGACTTACAGCTAGCAGTAAATCCGCTGCAGGGAGATTCTGCGACTTGGGATGAAATATACTGGTTGCAGTAATTCATATATACAGGGGGTCATGTTTCCACCATAACTAAGCCAAATATTGAGATATTATGCTGCAATTTGGTCCAAACACTGAGTAACAATTACCAATAAAGATGGAATAGCTTTGACACCTTCGAATTGGGTTAATCTATGTCACATTGCTCTGTAACCTGCAATGGAGTGGTCTAGCTGCATAAAACCCATATACCTGGGGCGCCATTTTGGCAGCATAACTAAGCCAAATATTGGGATGTAATGCTGCAATTTGGGCCAAAGATTAGGTGGGTGACACTAATAAATATGTAACAGCTTTGGGACTTACATCTATAAAGGAAACTCTTGTCGCAAGCTTTTACGACTGGAAATGGGCTACACTGGTTGCAGTATGTTAATATATGCAGGGGTCATGTTTCCACCATAACTAAGACAAACATTGAGCTTTAATGCTCCAATTTGGTCCAGACGCTAAGTGAATGACCCCAATAAAAAGGAAATAGCTTTGAGACCTACAGACTGGGTTAAACCCATGTCACATTGCTCTGTAACCTGCAATGGGGTGGTCTAGCTGCATAAAACCCATATACCTGGGGCGCCATTTTGGCAGCAGGGCTAAGCCAGATATTGGGATGTAATGCTGCAATTTGAGCCAAAGAGTGAGGGGGTGGCACCAATAAATATGCAACAGCTTTGGGACTTACAGCTAGCAGTAAATCCGCTGCAGGGAGATTCTGCGACTTAGGATGAACTCTACTGGTTGCAGTAGCTCATATATACAGGGGGTCATGTTTCCACCATAACTAAGCCAAATATTGAGATATTATGCTGCAATTTGGTCCAAACACTGAGTAACAATTACCAATAAAGATGGATTAGCTTTGACACCTTCGAATTGGGTTAATCTATGTCACATTGCTCTGTAACCTGCAATTAAGTGGTCTAGCTGCATAAAACCCATATACCTGGTGCGCCATTTTGGCAGCATAACTAAGCCAAATATTGGGATGTAATGCTGCAATTTGGGCCAAAGATTATGTGGGTGACACTAATAAATATGTAACAGCTTTGGGACTTACATCTATAAAGGAAACTCTTGTCGCAAGCTTTTACGACTGGAAATGGGCTACACTGGTTGCAGTATAGTAATATATGCAGGGGTCATGTTTCCACCATAACTAAGACAAACATTGAGCTTTAATGCTCCAATTTGGTCCAGACGCTAAGTGAATGACCCCAATAAATAGGAAATAGCTTTGAGACCTACAGACTGGGTTAAACCCATGTCACATTGCTCTGTAACCTGCCATGGGGTTGTCTAGCTGCATAAAACCCATATACCTGGGGCGCCATTTTAGCAGCATAACTAAGCCAAATATTGGGATGTAATGCTGCAATTTGGGCCAAAGACTGAGGGGGTGGCACCAATAAATATGCAACAGCTTTGGGACTTACAGCTAGCAGTAAATCCGCTGCAGGGAGATTCTGCGACTTAGGGTGAACTCTACTGGTTGCAGTAGCTCATATATACAGGGGGTCATGTTTCCACCATAACTAAGCCAAATATTGAGATATTATGCTGCAATTTGGTCCAAACACTGAGTAAAAATTACCAATAAAGATGGATTAGCTTTGACACCTTCGAATTGGGTTAATCTATGTCACATTGCTCTGTAACCTGCAATTAAGTGGTCTAGCTGCATAAAACCCATATACCTGGGGCGCCATTTTGGCAGCATAACTAAGCCAAATATTGGGATGTAATGCTGCAATTTGGGCCAAAGATTATGTGGGTGACACTAATAAATATGTAACAGCTTTGGGACTTACATCTATAAAGGAAACTCTTGTCGCAAGCTTTTACGACTGGAAATAGGCTACACTGGTTGCAGTATATTAATATATGCAGGGGTCATGTTTCCACCATAACTAAGACAAACATTGAGCTTTAATGCTCCAATTTGGTCCAGACGCTAAGTGAATGACCCCAATAAATAGGAAATAGCTTTGAGACCTACAGACTAGGTTAAACCCATGTCACATTGCTCTGTAACCTGCAATGGGGTGGTCTAGCTGCATAAAACCCATATACCTGGGGCGCCATTTTGGCAGCAGGGCTAAGCCAGATATTGGGATGTAATGCTGCAATTTGAGCCAAAGAGTGAGGGGGTGGCACCAATAAATATGCAACAGCTTTGGGACTTACAGCTAGCAGTAAATCCGCTGCAGGGAGATTCTGCGACTTGGGATGAAATATACTGGTTGCAGTAATTCATATATACAGGGGGTCATGTTTCCACCATAACTAAGCCAAATATTGAGATATTATGCTGCAATTTGGTCCAAACACTGAGTAAAAATTACCAATAAAGATGGATTAGCTTTGACACCTTCGAATTGGGTTAATCTATGTCACATTGCTCTGTAACCTGCAATGGAGTGGTCTAGCTGCATAAAACCCATATACCTGGGGCGCCATTTTGGCAGCATAACTAAGCCAAATATTGGGATGTAATGCTGCAATTTGGGCCAAAGATTAGGTGGGTGACACTAATAAATATGTAACAGCTTTGGGACTTACATCTATAAAGGAAACTCTTGTCGCAAGCTTTTACGACTGGAAATGGGCTACACTGGTTGCAGTATGTTAATATATGCAGGGGTCATGTTTCCACCATAACTAAGACAAACATTGAGCTTTAATGCTCCAATTTGGTCCAGACGCTAAGTGAATGACCCCAATAAAAAGGAAATAGCTTTGAGACCTACAGACTGGGTTAAACCCATGTCACATTGCTCTGTAACCTGCAATGGGGTGGTCTAGCTGCATAAAACCCATATACCTGGGGCGCCATTTTGGCAGCAGGGCTAAGCCAGATATTGGGATGTAATGCTGCAATTTGAGCCAAAGAGTGAGGGGGTGGCACCAATAAATATGCAACAGCTTTGGGACTTACAGCTAGCAGTAAATCCGCTGCAGGGAGATTCTGCGACTTGGGATGAAATATACTGGTTGCAGTAATTCATATATACAGGGGGTCATGTTTCCACCATAACTAAGCCAAATATTGAGATATTATGCTGCAATTTGGTCCAAACACTGAGTAACAATTACCAATAAAGATGGAATAGCTTTGACACCTTCGAATTGGGTTAATCTATGTCACATTGCTCTGTAACCTGCAATGGAGTGGTCTAGCTGCATAAAACCCATATACCTGGGGCGCCATTTTGGCAGCATAACTAAGCCAAATATTGGGATGTAATGCTGCAATTTGGGCCAAAGATTAGGTGGGTGACACTAATAAATATGTAACAGCTTTGGGACTTACATCTATAAAGGAAACTCTTGTCGCAAGCTTTTACGACTGGAAATGGGCTACACTGGTTGCAGTATGTTAATATATGCAGGGGTCATGTTTCCACCATAACTAAGACAAACATTGAGCTTTAATGCTCCAATTTGGTCCAGACGCTAAGTGAATGACCCCAATAAAAAGGAAATAGCTTTGAGACCTACAGACTGGGTTAAACCCATGTCACATTGCTCTGTAACCTGCAATGGGGTGGTCTAGCTGCATAAAACCCATATACCTGGGGCGCCATTTTGGCAGCAGGGCTAAGCCAGATATTGGGATGTAATGCTGCAATTTGAGCCAAAGAGTGAGGGGGTGGCACCAATAAATATGCAACAGCTTTGGGACTTACAGCTAGCAGTAAATCCGCTGCAGGGAGATTCTGCGACTTGGGATGAAATATACTGGTTGCAGTAATTCATATATACAGGGGGTCATGTTTCCACCATAACTAAGCCAAATATTGAGATATTATGCTGCAATTTGGTCCAAACACTGAGTAACAATTACCAATAAAGATGGAATAGCTTTGACACCTTCGAATTGGGTTAATCTATGTCACATTGCTCTGTAACCTGCAATGGAGTGGTCTAGCTGCATAAAACCCATATACCTGGGGCGCCATTTTGGCAGCATAACTAAGCCAAATATTGGGATGTAATGCTGCAATTTGGGCCAAAGATTAGGTGGGTGACACTAATAAATATGTAACAGCTTTGGGACTTACATCTATAAAGGAAACTCTTGTCGCAAGCTTTTACGACTGGAAATGGGCTACACTGGTTGCAGTATGTTAATATATGCAGGGGTCATGTTTCCACCATAACTAAGACAAACATTGAGCTTTAATGCTCCAATTTGGTCCAGACGCTAAGTGAATGACCCCAATAAAAAGGAAATAGCTTTGAGACCTACAGACTGGGTTAAACCCATGTCACATTGCTCTGTAACCTGCAATGGGGTGGTCTAGCTGCATAAAACCCATATACCTGGGGCGCCATTTTGGCAGCAGGGCTAAGCCAGATATTGGGATGTAATGCTGCAATTTGAGCCAAAGAGTGAGGGGGTGGCACCAATAAATATGCAACAGCTTTGGGACTTACAGCTAGCAGTAAATCCGCTGCAGGGAGATTCTGCGACTTAGGATGAACTCTACTGGTTGCAGTAGCTCATATATACAGGGGGTCATGTTTCCACCATAACTAAGCCAAATATTGAGATATTATGCTGCAATTTGGTCCAAACACTGAGTAACAATTACCAATAAAGATGGATTAGCTTTGACACCTTCGAATTGGGTTAATCTATGTCACATTGCTCTGTAACCTGCAATTAAGTGGTCTAGCTGCATAAAACCCATATACCTGGTGCGCCATTTTGGCAGCATAACTAAGCCAAATATTGGGATGTAATGCTGCAATTTGGGCCAAAGATTATGTGGGTGACACTAATAAATATGTAACAGCTTTGGGACTTACATCTATAAAGGAAACTCTTGTCGCAAGCTTTTACGACTGGAAATGGGCTACACTGGTTGCAGTATAGTAATATATGCAGGGGTCATGTTTCCACCATAACTAAGACAAACATTGAGCTTTAATGCTCCAATTTGGTCCAGACGCTAAGTGAATGACCCCAATAAATAGGAAATAGCTTTGAGACCTACAGACTGGGTTAAACCCATGTCACATTGCTCTGTAACCTGCAATGGGGTTGTCTAGCTGCATAAAACCCATATACCTGGGGCGCCATTTTGGCAGCATAACTAAGCCAAATATTGGGATGTAATGCTGCAATTTGGGCCAAAGACTGAGGGGGTGGCACCAATAAATATGCAACAGCTTTGGGACTTACAGCTAGCAGTAAATCCGCTGCAGGGAGATTCTGCGACTTAGGATGAACTCTACTGGTTGCAGTAGCTCATATATACAGGGGGTCATGTTTCCACCATAACTAAGCCAAATATTGAGATATTATGCTGCAATTTGGTCCAAACACTGAGTAAAAATTACCAATAAAGATGGATTAGCTTTGACACCTTCGAATTGGGTTAATCTATGTCACATTGCTCTGTAACCTGCAATTAAGTGGTCTAGCTGCATAAAACCCATATACCTGGTGCGCCATTTTGGCAGCATAACTAAGCCAAATATTGGGATGTAATGCTGCAATTTGGGCCAAAGATTATGTGGGTGACACTAATAAATATGTAACAGCTTTGGGACTTACATCTATAAAGGAAACTCTTGTCGCAAGCTTTTACGACTGGAAATGGGCTACACTGGTTGCAGTATAGTAATATATGCAGGGGTCATGTTTCCACCATAACTAAGACAAACATTGAGCTTTAATGCTCCAATTTGGTCCAGACGCTAAGTGAATGACCCCAATAAATAGGAAATAGCTTTGAGACCTACAGACTGGGTTAAACCCATGTCACATTGCTCTGTAACCTGCAATGGGGTTGTCTAGCTGCATAAAACCCATATACCTGGGGCGCCATTTTGGCAGCATAACTAAGCCAAATATTGGGATGTAATGCTGCAATTTGGGCCAAAGACTGAGGGGGTGGCACCAATAAATATGCAACAGCTTTGGGACTTACAGCTAGCAGTAAATCCGCTGCAGGGAGATTCTGCGACTTAGGATGAACTCTACTGGTTGCAGTAGCTCATATATACAGGGGGTCATGTTTCCACCATAACTAAGCCAAATATTGAGATATTATGCTGCAATTTGGTCCAAACACTGAGTAAAAATTACCAATAAAGATGGATTAGCTTTGACACCTTCGAATTGGGTTAATCTATGTCACATTGCTCTGTAACCTGCAATTAAGTGGTCTAGCTGCATAAAACCCATATACCTGGGGCGCCATTTTGGCAGCATAACTAAGCCAAATATTGGGATGTAATGCTGCAATTTGGGCCAAAGATTATCTGGGTGACACTAATAAATATGTAACAGCTTTGGGACTTACATCTATAAAGGAAACTCTTGTCGCAAGCTTTTACGACTGGAAATGGGCTACACTGGTTGCAGTATAGTAATATATGCAGGGGTCATGTTTCCACCATAACTAAGACAAACATTGAGCTTTAATGCTCCAATTTGGTCCAGACGCTAAGTGAATGACCCCAATAAATAGGAAATAGCTTTGAGACCTACAGACTGGGTTAAACCCATGTCACATTGCTCTGTAACCTGCAATGGGGTTGTCTAGCTGCATAAAACCCATATACCTGGGGCGCCATTTTGGCAGCAGGGCTAAGCCAGATATTGGGATGTAATGCTGCAATTTGAGCCAAAGAGTGAGGGGGTGGCACCAATAAATATGCAACAGCTTTGGGACTTACAGCTAGCAGTAAATCCGCTGCAGGGAGATTCTGCGACTTAGGATGAACTCTACTGGTTGCAGTAGCTCATATATACAGGGGGTCATGTTTCCACCATAACTAAGCCAAATATTGAGATATTATGCTGCAATTTGGTCCAAACACTGAGTAACAATTACCAATAAAGATGGATTAGCTTTGACACCTTCGAATTGGGTTAATCTATGTCACATTGCTCTGTAACCTGCAATTAAGTGGTCTAGCTGCATAAAACCCATATACCTGGTGCGCCATTTTGGCAGCATAACTAAGCCAAATATTGGGATGTAATGCTGCAATTTGGGCCAAAGATTATGTGGGTGACACTAATAAATATGTAACAGCTTTGGGACTTACATCTATAAAGGAAACTCTTGTCGCAAGCTTTTACGACTGGAAATGGGCTACACTGGTTGCAGTATAGTAATATATGCAGGGGTCATGTTTCCACCATAACTAAGACAAACATTGAGCTTTAATGCTCCAATTTGGTCCAGACGCTAAGTGAATGACCCCAATAAATAGGAAATAGCTTTGAGACCTACAGACTGGGTTAAACCCATGTCACATTGCTCTGTAACCTGCAATGGGGTTGTCTAGCTGCATAAAACCCATATACCTGGGGCGCCATTTTGGCAGCATAACTAAGCCAAATATTGGGATGTAATGCTGCAATTTGGGCCAAAGACTGAGGGGGTGGCACCAATAAATATGCAACAGCTTTGGGACTTACAGCTAGCAGTAAATCCGCTGCAGGGAGATTCTGCGACTTAGGATGAACTCTACTGGTTGCAGTAGCTCATATATACAGGGGGTCATGTTTCCACCATAACTAAGCCAAATATTGAGATATTATGCTGCAATTTGGTCCAAACACTGAGTAAAAATTACCAATAAAGATGGATTAGCTTTGACACCTTCGAATTGGGTTAATCTATGTCACATTGCTCTGTAACCTGCAATTAAGTGGTCTAGCTGCATAAAACCCATATACCTGGGGCGCCATTTTGGCAGCATAACTAAGCCAAATATTGGGATGTAATGCTGCAATTTGGGCCAAAGATTATCTGGGTGACACTAATAAATATGTAACAGCTTTGGGACTTACATCTATAAAGGAAACTCTTGTCGCAAGCTTTTACGACTGGAAATGGGCTACACTGGTTGCAGTATAGTAATATATGCAGGGGTCATGTTTCCACCATAACTAAGACAAACATTGAGCTTTAATGCTCCAATTTGGTCCAGACGCTAAGTGAATGACCCCAATAAATAGGAAATAGCTTTGAGACCTACAGACTGGGTTAAACCCATGTCACATTGGTCTGTAACCTGCAATGGGGTTGTCTAGCTGCATAAAACCCATATACCTGGGGCGCCATTTTGGCAGCATAACTAAGCCAAATATTGGGATGTAATGCTGCAATTTGGGCCAAAGACTGAGGGGGTGGCACCAATAAATATGCAACAGCTTTGGGACTTACAGCTAGCAGTAAATCCGCTGCAGGGAGATTCTGCGACTTAGGATGAACTCTACTGGTTGCAGTAGCTCATATATACAGGGGGTCATGTTTCCACCATAACTAAGCCAAATATTGAGATATTATGCTGCAATTTGGTCCAAACACTGAGTAACAATTACCAATAAAGATGGATTAGCTTTGACACCTTCGAATTGGGTTAATCTATGTCACATTGCTCTGTAACCTGCAATTAAGTGGTCTAGCTGCATAAAACCCATATACCTGGGGCGCCATTTTGGCAGCATAACTAAGCCAAATATTGGGATGTAATGCTGCAATTTGGGCCAAAGATTATGTGGGTGACACTAATAAATATGTAACAGCTTTGGGACTTACATATATAAAGGAAACTCTTGTCGCAAGCTTTTACGACTGGAAATGGGCTACACTGGTTGCAGTATATTAATATATGCAGGGGTCATGTTTCCACCATAACTAAGACAAACATTGAGCTTTAATGCTCCAATTTGGTCCAGACGCTAAGTGAATGACCCCAATAAATAGGAAATAGCTTTGAGACCTACAGACTGGGTTAAACCCATGTCACATTGCTCTGTAACCTGCAATGGGGTTGTCTAGCTGCATAAAACCCATATACCTGGGGCGCCATTTTGGCAGCATAACTAAGCCAAATATTGGGATGTAATGCTGCAATTTGGGCCAAAGACTGAGGGGGTGGCACCAATAAATATGCAACAGCTTTGGGACTTACAGCTAGCAGTAAATCCGCTGCAGGGAGATTCTGCGACTTAGGATGAACTCTACTGGTTGCAGTAGCTCATATATACAGGGGGTCATGTTTCCACCATAACTAAGCCAAATATTGAGATATTATGCTGCAATTTGGTCCAAACACTGAGTAAAAATTACCAATAAAGATGGATTAGCTTTGACACCTTCGAATTGGGTTAATCTATGTCACATTGCTCTGTAACCTGCAATTAAGTGGTCTAGCTGCATAAAACCCATATACCTGGGGCGCCATTTTGGCAGCATAACTAAGCCAAATATTGGGATGTAATGCTGCAATTTGGGCCAAAGATTATCTGGGTGACACTAATAAATATGTAACAGCTTTGGGACTTACATCTATAAAGGAAACTCTTGTCGCAAGCTTTTACGACTGGAAATGGGCTACACTGGTTGCAGTATAGTAATATATGCAGGGGTCATGTTTCCACCATAACTAAGACAAACATTGAGCTTTAATGCTCCAATTTGGTCCAGACGCTAAGTGAATGACCCCAATAAATAGGAAATAGCTTTGAGACCTACAGACTGGGTTAAACCCATGTCACATTGGTCTGTAACCTGCAATGGGGTTGTCTAGCTGCATAAAACCCATATACCTGGGGCGCCATTTTGGCAGCATAACTAAGCCAAATATTGGGATGTAATGCTGCAATTTGGGCCAAAGACTGAGGGGGTGGCACCAATAAATATGCAACAGCTTTGGGACTTACAGCTAGCAGTAAATCCGCTGCAGGGAGATTCTGCGACTTAGGATGAACTCTACTGGTTGCAGTAGCTCATATATACAGGGGGTCATGTTTCCACCATAACTAAGCCAAATATTGAGATATTATGCTGCAATTTGGTCCAAACACTGAGTAACAATTACCAATAAAGATGGATTAGCTTTGACACCTTCGAATTGGGTTAATCTATGTCACATTGCTCTGTAACCTGCAATTAAGTGGTCTAGCTGCATAAAACCCATATACCTGGGGCGCCATTTTGGCAGCATAACTAAGCCAAATATTGGGATGTAATGCTGCAATTTGGGCCAAAGATTATGTGGGTGACACTAATAAATATGTAACAGCTTTGGGACTTACATATATAAAGGAAACTCTTGTCGCAAGCTTTTACGACTGGAAATGGGCTACACTGGTTGCAGTATATTAATATATGCAGGGGTCATGTTTCCACCATAACTAAGACAAACATTGAGCTTTAATGCTCCAATTTGGTCCAGACGCTAAGTGAATGACCCCAATAAATAGGAAATAGCTTTGAGACCTACAGACTGGGTTAAACCCATGTCACATTGCTCTGTAACCTGCAATGGGGTTGTCTAGCTGCATAAAACCCATATACCTGGGGCGCCATTTTGGCAGCATAACTAAGCCAAATATTGGGATGTAATGCTGCAATTTGGGCCAAAGACTGAGGGGGTGGCACCAATAAATATGCAACAGCTTTGGGACTTACAGCTAGCAGTAAATCCGCTGCAGGGAGATTCTGCGACTTAGGATGAACTCTACTGGTTGCAGTAGCTCATATATACAGGGGGTCATGTTTCCACCATAACTAAGCCAAATATTGAGATATTATGCTGCAATTTGGTCCAAACACTGAGTAAAAATTACCAATAAAGATGGATTAGCTTTGACACCTTCGAATTGGGTTAATCTATGTCACATTGCTCTGTAACCTGCAATTAAGTGGTCTAGCTGCATAAAACCCATATACCTGGGGCGCCATTTTGGCAGCATAACTAAGCCAAATATTGGGATGTAATGCTGCAATTTGGGCCAAAGATTATCTGGGTGACACTAATAAATATGTAACAGCTTTGGGACTTACATCTATAAAGGAAACTCTTGTCGCAAGCTTTTACGACTGGAAATGGGCTACACTGGTTGCAGTATAGTAATATATGCAGGGGTCATGTTTCCACCATAACTAAGACAAACATTGAGCTTTAATGCTCCAATTTGGTCCAGACGCTAAGTGAATGACCCCAATAAATAGGAAATAGCTTTGAGACCTACAGACTGGGTTAAACCCATGTCACATTGGTCTGTAACCTGCAATGGGGTTGTCTAGCTGCATAAAACCCATATACCTGGGGCGCCATTTTGGCAGCATAACTAAGCCAAATATTGGGATGTAATGCTGCAATTTGGGCCAAAGACTGAGGGGGTGGCACCAATAAATATGCAACAGCTTTGGGACTTACAGCTAGCAGTAAATCCGCTGCAGGGAGATTCTGCGACTTAGGATGAACTCTACTGGTTGCAGTAGCTCATATATACAGGGGGTCATGTTTCCACCATAACTAAGCCAAATATTGAGATATTATGCTGCAATTTGGTCCAAACACTGAGTAAAAATTACCAATAAAGATGGATTAGCTTTGACACCTTCGAATTGGGTTAATCTATGTCACATTGCTCTGTAACCTGCAATTAAGTGGTCTAGCTGCATAAAACCCATATACCTGGGGCGCCATTTTGGCAGCATAACTAAGCCAAATATTGGGATGTAATGCTGCAATTTGGGCCAAAGATTATCTGGGTGACACTAATAAATATGTAACAGCTTTGGGACTTACATCTATAAAGGAAACTCTTGTCGCAAGCTTTTACGACTGGAAATGGGCTACACTGGTTGCAGTATAGTAATATATGCAGGGGTCATGTTTCCACCATAACTAAGACAAACATTGAGCTTTAATGCTCCAATTTGGTCCAGACGCTAAGTGAATGACCCCAATAAATAGGAAATAGCTTTGAGACCTACAGACTGGGTTAAACCCATGTCACATTGCTCTGTAACCTGCAATGGGGTTGTCTAGCTGCATAAAACCCATATACCTGGGGCGCCATTTTGGCAGCAGGGCTAAGCCAGATATTGGGATGTAATGCTGCAATTTGAGCCAAAGAGTGAGGGGGTGGCACCAATAAATATGCAACAGCTTTGGGACTTACAGCTAGCAGTAAATCCGCTGCAGGGAGATTCTGCGACTTAGGATGAACTCTACTGGTTGCAGTAGCTCATATATACAGGGGGTCATGTTTCCACCATAACTAAGCCAAATATTGAGATATTATGCTGCAATTTGGTCCAAACACTGAGTAACAATTACCAATAAAGATGGATTAGCTTTGACACCTTCGAATTGGGTTAATCTATGTCACATTGCTCTGTAACCTGCAATTAAGTGGTCTAGCTGCATAAAACCCATATACCTGGTGCGCCATTTTGGCAGCATAACTAAGCCAAATATTGGGATGTAATGCTGCAATTTGGGCCAAAGATTATGTGGGTGACACTAATAAATATGTAACAGCTTTGGGACTTACATCTATAAAGGAAACTCTTGTCGCAAGCTTTTACGACTGGAAATGGGCTACACTGGTTGCAGTATAGTAATATATGCAGGGGTCATGTTTCCACCATAACTAAGACAAACATTGAGCTTTAATGCTCCAATTTGGTCCAGACGCTAAGTGAATGACCCCAATAAATAGGAAATAGCTTTGAGACCTACAGACTGGGTTAAACCCATGTCACATTGCTCTGTAACCTGCAATGGGGTTGTCTAGCTGCATAAAACCCATATACCTGGGGCGCCATTTTGGCAGCATAACTAAGCCAAATATTGGGATGTAATGCTGCAATTTGGGCCAAAGACTGAGGGGGTGGCACCAATAAATATGCAACAGCTTTGGGACTTACAGCTAGCAGTAAATCCGCTGCAGGGAGATTCTGCGACTTAGGATGAACTCTACTGGTTGCAGTAGCTCATATATACAGGGGGTCATGTTTCCACCATAACTAAGCCAAATATTGAGATATTATGCTGCAATTTGGTCCAAACACTGAGTAAAAATTACCAATAAAGATGGATTAGCTTTGACACCTTCGAATTGGGTTAATCTATGTCACATTGCTCTGTAACCTGCAATTAAGTGGTCTAGCTGCATAAAACCCATATACCTGGGGCGCCATTTTGGCAGCATAACTAAGCCAAATATTGGGATGTAATGCTGCAATTTGGGCCAAAGATTATCTGGGTGACACTAATAAATATGTAACAGCTTTGGGACTTACATCTATAAAGGAAACTCTTGTCGCAAGCTTTTACGACTGGAAATGGGCTACACTGGTTGCAGTATAGTAATATATGCAGGGGTCATGTTTCCACCATAACTAAGACAAACATTGAGCTTTAATGCTCCAATTTGGTCCAGACGCTAAGTGAATGACCCCAATAAATAGGAAATAGCTTTGAGACCTACAGACTGGGTTAAACCCATGTCACATTGGTCTGTAACCTGCAATGGGGTTGTCTAGCTGCATAAAACCCATATACCTGGGGCGCCATTTTGGCAGCATAACTAAGCCAAATATTGGGATGTAATGCTGCAATTTGGGCCAAAGACTGAGGGGGTGGCACCAATAAATATGCAACAGCTTTGGGACTTACAGCTAGCAGTAAATCCGCTGCAGGGAGATTCTGCGACTTAGGATGAACTCTACTGGTTGCAGTAGCTCATATATACAGGGGGTCATGTTTCCACCATAACTAAGCCAAATATTGAGATATTATGCTGCAATTTGGTCCAAACACTGAGTAACAATTACCAATAAAGATGGATTAGCTTTGACACCTTCGAATTGGGTTAATCTATGTCACATTGCTCTGTAACCTGCAATTAAGTGGTCTAGCTGCATAAAACCCATATACCTGGGGCGCCATTTTGGCAGCATAACTAAGCCAAATATTGGGATGTAATGCTGCAATTTGGGCCAAAGATTATGTGGGTGACACTAATAAATATGTAACAGCTTTGGGACTTACATATATAAAGGAAACTCTTGTCGCAAGCTTTTACGACTGGAAATGGGCTACACTGGTTGCAGTATATTAATATATGCAGGGGTCATGTTTCCACCATAACTAAGACAAACATTGAGCTTTAATGCTCCAATTTGGTCCAGACGCTAAGTGAATGACCCCAATAAATAGGAAATAGCTTTGAGACCTACAGACTGGGTTAAACCCATGTCACATTGCTCTGTAACCTGCAATGGGGTTGTCTAGCTGCATAAAACCCATATACCTGGGGCGCCATTTTGGCAGCATAACTAAGCCAAATATTGGGATGTAATGCTGCAATTTGGGCCAAAGACTGAGGGGGTGGCACCAATAAATATGCAACAGCTTTGGGACTTACAGCTAGCAGTAAATCCGCTGCAGGGAGATTCTGCGACTTAGGATGAACTCTACTGGTTGCAGTAGCTCATATATACAGGGGGTCATGTTTCCACCATAACTAAGCCAAATATTGAGATATTATGCTGCAATTTGGTCCAAACACTGAGTAAAAATTACCAATAAAGATGGATTAGCTTTGACACCTTCGAATTGGGTTAATCTATGTCACATTGCTCTGTAACCTGCAATTAAGTGGTCTAGCTGCATAAAACCCATATACCTGGGGCGCCATTTTGGCAGCATAACTAAGCCAAATATTGGGATGTAATGCTGCAATTTGGGCCAAAGATTATCTGGGTGACACTAATAAATATGTAACAGCTTTGGGACTTACATCTATAAAGGAAACTCTTGTCGCAAGCTTTTACGACTGGAAATGGGCTACACTGGTTGCAGTATAGTAATATATGCAGGGGTCATGTTTCCACCATAACTAAGACAAACATTGAGCTTTAATGCTCCAATTTGGTCCAGACGCTAAGTGAATGACCCCAATAAATAGGAAATAGCTTTGAGACCTACAGACTGGGTTAAACCCATGTCACATTGGTCTGTAACCTGCAATGGGGTTGTCTAGCTGCATAAAACCCATATACCTGGGGCGCCATTTTGGCAGCATAACTAAGCCAAATATTGGGATGTAATGCTGCAATTTGGGCCAAAGACTGAGGGGGTGGCACCAATAAATATGCAACAGCTTTGGGACTTACAGCTAGCAGTAAATCCGCTGCAGGGAGATTCTGCGACTTAGGATGAACTCTACTGGTTGCAGTAGCTCATATATACAGGGGGTCATGTTTCCACCATAACTAAGCCAAATATTGAGATATTATGCTGCAATTTGGTCCAAACACTGAGTAACAATTACCAATAAAGATGGATTAGCTTTGACACCTTCGAATTGGGTTAATCTATGTCACATTGCTCTGTAACCTGCAATTAAGTGGTCTAGCTGCATAAAACCCATATACCTGGGGCGCCATTTTGGCAGCATAACTAAGCCAAATATTGGGATGTAATGCTGCAATTTGGGCCAAAGATTATGTGGGTGACACTAATAAATATGTAACAGCTTTGGGACTTACATATATAAAGGAAACTCTTGTCGCAAGCTTTTACGACTGGAAATGGGCTACACTGGTTGCAGTATATTAATATATGCAGGGGTCATGTTTCCACCATAACTAAGACAAACATTGAGCTTTAATGCTCCAATTTGGTCCAGACGCTAAGTGAATGACCCCAATAAATAGGAAATAGCTTTGAGACCTACAGACTGGGTTAAACCCATGTCACATTGCTCTGTAACCTGCAATGGGGTTGTCTAGCTGCATAAAACCCATATACCTGGGGCGCCATTTTGGCAGCATAACTAAGCCAAATATTGGGATGTAATGCTGCAATTTGGGCCAAAGACTGAGGGGGTGGCACCAATAAATATGCAACAGCTTTGGGACTTACAGCTAGCAGTAAATCCGCTGCAGGGAGATTCTGCGACTTAGGATGAACTCTACTGGTTGCAGTAGCTCATATATACAGGGGGTCATGTTTCCACCATAACTAAGCCAAATATTGAGATATTATGCTGCAATTTGGTCCAAACACTGAGTAAAAATTACCAATAAAGATGGATTAGCTTTGACACCTTCGAATTGGGTTAATCTATGTCACATTGCTCTGTAACCTGCAATTAAGTGGTCTAGCTGCATAAAACCCATATACCTGGGGCGCCATTTTGGCAGCATAACTAAGCCAAATATTGGGATGTAATGCTGCAATTTGGGCCAAAGATTATCTGGGTGACACTAATAAATATGTAACAGCTTTGGGACTTACATCTATAAAGGAAACTCTTGTCGCAAGCTTTTACGACTGGAAATGGGCTACACTGGTTGCAGTATAGTAATATATGCAGGGGTCATGTTTCCACCATAACTAAGACAAACATTGAGCTTTAATGCTCCAATTTGGTCCAGACGCTAAGTGAATGACCCCAATAAATAGGAAATAGCTTTGAGACCTACAGACTGGGTTAAACCCATGTCACATTGGTCTGTAACCTGCAATGGGGTTGTCTAGCTGCATAAAACCCATATACCTGGGGCGCCATTTTGGCAGCATAACTAAGCCAAATATTGGGATGTAATGCTGCAATTTGGGCCAAAGACTGAGGGGGTGGCACCAATAAATATGCAACAGCTTTGGGACTTACAGCTAGCAGTAAATCCGCTGCAGGGAGATTCTGCGACTTAGGATGAACTCTACTGGTTGCAGTAGCTCATATATACAGGGGGTCATGTTTCCACCATAACTAAGCCAAATATTGAGATATTATGCTGCAATTTGGTCCAAACACTGAGTAACAATTACCAATAAAGATGGATTAGCTTTGACACCTTCGAATTGGGTTAATCTATGTCACATTGCTCTGTAACCTGCAATTAAGTGGTCTAGCTGCATAAAACCCATATACCTGGGGCGCCATTTTGGCAGCATAACTAAGCCAAATATTGGGATGTAATGCTGAAATTTGGGCCAAAGATTATGTGGGTGACACTAATAAATATGTAACAGCTTTGGGACTTACATATATAAAGGAAACTCTTGTCGGAAGCTTTTACGACTGGAAATGGGCTACACTGGTTGCAGTATATTAATATATGCAGGGGTCATGTTTCCACCATAACTAAGACAAACATTGAGCTTTAATGCTCCAATTTGGTCCAGACGCTAAGTGAATGACCCCAATAAATAGGAAATAGCTTTGAGACCTACAGACTGGGTTAAACCCATGTCACATTGCTCTGTAACCTGCAATGGGGTTGTCTAGCTGCATAAAACCCATATACCTGGGGCGCCATTTTGGCAGCATAACTAAGCCAAATATTGGGATGTAATGCTGCAATTTGGGCCAAAGACTGAGGGGGTGGCACCAATAAATATGCAACAGCTTTGGGACTTACAGCTAGCAGTAAATCCGCTGCAGGGAGATTCTGCGACTTAGGATGAACTCTACTGGTTGCAGTAGCTCATATATACAGGGGGTCATGTTTCCACCATAACTAAGCCAAATATTGAGATATTATGCTGCAATTTGGTCCAAACACTGAGTAAAAATTACCAATAAAGATGGATTAGCTTTGACACCTTCGAATTGGGTTAATCTATGTCACATTGCTCTGTAACCTGCAATTAAGTGGTCTAGCTGCATAAAACCCATATACCTGGGGCGCCATTTTGGCAGCATAACTAAGCCAAATATTGGGATGTAATGCTGCAATTTGGGCCAAAGATTATCTGGGTGACACTAATAAATATGTAACAGCTTTGGGACTTACATCTATAAAGGAAACTCTTGTCGCAAGCTTTTACGACTGGAAATGGGCTACACTGGTTGCAGTATAGTAATATATGCAGGGGTCATGTTTCCACCATAACTAAGACAAACATTGAGCTTTAATGCTCCAATTTGGTCCAGACGCTAAGTGAATGACCCCAATAAATAGGAAATAGCTTTGAGACCTACAGACTGGGTTAAACCCATGTCACATTGGTCTGTAACCTGCAATGGGGTTGTCTAGCTGCATAAAACCCATATACCTGGGGCGCCATTTTGGCAGCATAACTAAGCCAAATATTGGGATGTAATGCTGCAATTTGGGCCAAAGACTGAGGGGGTGGCACCAATAAATATGCAACAGCTTTGGGACTTACAGCTAGCAGTAAATCCGCTGCAGGGAGATTCTGCGACTTAGGATGAACTCTACTGGTTGCAGTAGCTCATATATACAGGGGGTCATGTTTCCACCATAACTAAGCCAAATATTGAGATATTATGCTGCAATTTGGTCCAAACACTGAGTAACAATTACCAATAAAGATGGATTAGCTTTGACACCTTCGAATTGGGTTAATCTATGTCACATTGCTCTGTAACCTGCAATTAAGTGGTCTAGCTGCATAAAACCCATATACCTGGGGCGCCATTTTGGCAGCATAACTAAGCCAAATATTGGGATGTAATGCTGCAATTTGGGCCAAAGATTATGTGGGTGACACTAATAAATATGTAACAGCTTTGGGACTTACATATATAAAGGAAACTCTTGTCGCAAGCTTTTACGACTGGAAATGGGCTACACTGGTTGCAGTATATTAATATATGCAGGGGTCATGTTTCCACCATAACTAAGACAAACATTGAGCTTTAATGCTCCAATTTGGTCCAGACGCTAAGTGAATGACCCCAATAAATAGGAAATAGCTTTGAGACCTACAGACTGGGTTAAACCCATGTCACATTGCTCTGTAACCTGCAATGGGGTTGTCTAGCTGCATAAAACCCATATACCTGGGGCGCCATTTTGGCAGCATAACTAAGCCAAATATTGGGATGTAATGCTGCAATTTGGGCCAAAGACTGAGGGGGTGGCACCAATAAATATGCAACAGCTTTGGGACTTACAGCTAGCAGTAAATCCGCTGCAGGGAGATTCTGCGACTTAGGATGAACTCTACTGGTTGCAGTAGCTCATATATACAGGGGGTCATGTTTCCACCATAACTAAGCCAAATATTGAGATATTATGCTGCAATTTGGTCCAAACACTGAGTAAAAATTACCAATAAAGATGGATTAGCTTTGACACCTTCGAATTGGGTTAATCTATGTCACATTGCTCTGTAACCTGCAATTAAGTGGTCTAGCTGCATAAAACCCATATACCTGGGGCGCCATTTTGGCAGCATAACTAAGCCAAATATTGGGATGTAATGCTGCAATTTGGGCCAAAGATTATCTGGGTGACACTAATAAATATGTAACAGCTTTGGGACTTACATCTATAAAGGAAACTCTTGTCGCAAGCTTTTACGACTGGAAATGGGCTACACTGGTTGCAGTATAGTAATATATGCAGGGGTCATGTTTCCACCATAACTAAGACAAACATTGAGCTTTAATGCTCCAATTTGGTCCAGACGCTAAGTGAATGACCCCAATAAATAGGAAATAGCTTTGAGACCTACAGACTGGGTTAAACCCATGTCACATTGGTCTGTAACCTGCAATGGGGTTGTCTAGCTGCATAAAACCCATATACCTGGGGCGCCATTTTGGCAGCATAACTAAGCCAAATATTGGGATGTAATGCTGCAATTTGGGCCAAAGACTGAGGGGGTGGCACCAATAAATATGCAACAGCTTTGGGACTTACAGCTAGCAGTAAATCCGCTGCAGGGAGATTCTGCGACTTAGGATGAACTCTACTGGTTGCAGTAGCTCATATATACAGGGGGTCATGTTTCCACCATAACTAAGCCAAATATTGAGATATTATGCTGCAATTTGGTCCAAACACTGAGTAACAATTACCAATAAAGATGGATTAGCTTTGACACCTTCGAATTGGGTTAATCTATGTCACATTGCTCTGTAACCTGCAATTAAGTGGTCTAGCTGCATAAAACCCATATACCTGGGGCGCCATTTTGGCAGCATAACTAAGCCAAATATTGGGATGTAATGCTGCAATTTGGGCCAAAGATTATGTGGGTGACACTAATAAATATGTAACAGCTTTGGGACTTACATATATAAAGGAAACTCTTGTCGCAAGCTTTTACGACTGGAAATGGGCTACACTGGTTGCAGTATATTAATATATGCAGGGGTCATGTTTCCACCATAACTAAGACAAACATTGAGCTTTAATGCTCCAATTTGGTCCAGACGCTAAGTGAATGACCCCAATAAATAGGAAATAGCTTTGAGACCTACAGACTGGGTTAAACCCATGTCACATTGCTCTGTAACCTGCAATGGGGTTGTCTAGCTGCATAAAACCCATATACCTGGGGCGCCATTTTGGCAGCATAACTAAGCCAAATATTGGGATGTAATGCTGCAATTTGGGCCAAAGACTGAGGGGGTGGCACCAATAAATATGCAACAGCTTTGGGACTTACAGCTAGCAGTAAATCCGCTGCAGGGAGATTCTGCGACTTAGGATGAACTCTACTGGTTGCAGTAGCTCATATATACAGGGGGTCATGTTTCCACCATAACTAAGCCAAATATTGAGATATTATGCTGCAATTTGGTCCAAACACTGAGTAAAAATTACCAATAAAGATGGATTAGCTTTGACACCTTCGAATTGGGTTAATCTATGTCACATTGCTCTGTAACCTGCAATTAAGTGGTCTAGCTGCATAAAACCCATATACCTGGGGCGCCATTTTGGCAGCATAACTAAGCCAAATATTGGGATGTAATGCTGCAATTTGGGCCAAAGATTATCTGGGTGACACTAATAAATATGTAACAGCTTTGGGACTTACATCTATAAAGGAAACTCTTGTCGCAAGCTTTTACGACTGGAAATGGGCTACACTGGTTGCAGTATAGTAATATATGCAGGGGTCATGTTTCCACCATAACTAAGACAAACATTGAGCTTTAATGCTCCAATTTGGTCCAGACGCTAAGTGAATGACCCCAATAAATAGGAAATAGCTTTGAGACCTACAGACTGGGTTAAACCCATGTCACATTGGTCTGTAACCTGCAATGGGGTTGTCTAGCTGCATAAAACCCATATACCTGGGGCGCCATTTTGGCAGCATAACTAAGCCAAATATTGGGATGTAATGCTGCAATTTGGGCCAAAGACTGAGGGGGTGGCACCAATAAATATGCAACAGCTTTGGGACTTACAGCTAGCAGTAAATCCGCTGCAGGGAGATTCTGCGACTTAGGATGAACTCTACTGGTTGCAGTAGCTCATATATACAGGGGGTCATGTTTCCACCATAACTAAGCCAAATATTGAGATATTATGCTGCAATTTGGTCCAAACACTGAGTAACAATTACCAATAAAGATGGATTAGCTTTGACACCTTCGAATTGGGTTAATCTATGTCACATTGCTCTGTAACCTGCAATTAAGTGGTCTAGCTGCATAAAACCCATATACCTGGGGCGCCATTTTGGCAGCATAACTAAGCCAAATATTGGGATGTAATGCTGAAATTTGGGCCAAAGATTATGTGGGTGACACTAATAAATATGTAACAGCTTTGGGACTTACATATATAAAGGAAACTCTTGTCGGAAGCTTTTACGACTGGAAATGGGCTACACTGGTTGCAGTATATTAATATATGCAGGGGTCATGTTTCCACCATAACTAAGACAAACATTGAGCTTTAATGCTCCAATTTGGTCCAGACGCTAAGTGAATGACCCCAATAAATAGGAAATAGCTTTGAGACCTACAGACTGGGTTAAACCCATGTCACATTGCTCTGTAACCTGCAATGGGGTTGTCTAGCTGCATAAAACCCATATACCTGGGGCGCCATTTTGGCAGCATAACTAAGCCAAATATTGGGATGTAATGCTGCAATTTGGGCCAAAGACTGAGGGGGTGGCACCAATAAATATGCAACAGCTTTGGGACTTACAGCTAGCAGTAAATCCGCTGCAGGGAGATTCTGCGACTTAGGATGAACTCTACTGGTTGCAGTAGCTCATATATACAGGGGGTCATGTTTCCACCATAACTAAGCCAAATATTGAGATATTATGCTGCAATTTGGTCCAAACACTGAGTAAAAATTACCAATAAAGATGGATTAGCTTTGACACCTTCGAATTGGGTTAATCTATGTCACATTGCTCTGTAACCTGCAATTAAGTGGTCTAGCTGCATAAAACCCATATACCTGGGGCGCCATTTTGGCAGCATAACTAAGCCAAATATTGGGATGTAATGCTGCAATTTGGGCCAAAGATTATCTGGGTGACACTAATAAATATGTAACAGCTTTGGGACTTACATCTATAAAGGAAACTCTTGTCGCAAGCTTTTACGACTGGAAATGGGCTACACTGGTTGCAGTATAGTAATATATGCAGGGGTCATGTTTCCACCATAACTAAGACAAACATTGAGCTTTAATGCTCCAATTTGGTCCAGACGCTAAGTGAATGACCCCAATAAATAGGAAATAGCTTTGAGACCTACAGACTGGGTTAAACCCATGTCACATTGGTCTGTAACCTGCAATGGGGTTGTCTAGCTGCATAAAACCCATATACCTGGGGCGCCATTTTGGCAGCATAACTAAGCCAAATATTGGGATGTAATGCTGCAATTTGGGCCAAAGACTGAGGGGGTGGCACCAATAAATATGCAACAGCTTTGGGACTTACAGCTAGCAGTAAATCCGCTGCAGGGAGATTCTGCGACTTAGGATGAACTCTACTGGTTGCAGTAGCTCATATATACAGGGGGTCATGTTTCCACCATAACTAAGCCAAATATTGAGATATTATGCTGCAATTTGGTCCAAACACTGAGTAACAATTACCAATAAAGATGGATTAGCTTTGACACCTTCGAATTGGGTTAATCTATGTCACATTGCTCTGTAACCTGCAATTAAGTGGTCTAGCTGCATAAAACCCATATACCTGGGGCGCCATTTTGGCAGCATAACTAAGCCAAATATTGGGATGTAATGCTGCAATTTGGGCCAAAGATTATGTGGGTGACACTAATAAATATGTAACAGCTTTGGGACTTACATATATAAAGGAAACTCTTGTCGCAAGCTTTTACGACTGGAAATGGGCTACACTGGTTGCAGTATATTAATATATGCAGGGGTCATGTTTCCACCATAACTAAGACAAACATTGAGCTTTAATGCTCCAATTTGGTCCAGACGCTAAGTGAATGACCCCAATAAATAGGAAATAGCTTTGAGACCTACAGACTGGGTTAAACCCATGTCACATTGCTCTGTAACCTGCAATGGGGTTGTCTAGCTGCATAAAACCCATATACCTGGGGCGCCATTTTGGCAGCATAACTAAGCCAAATATTGGGATGTAATGCTGCAATTTGGGCCAAAGACTGAGGGGGTGGCACCAATAAATATGCAACAGCTTTGGGACTTACAGCTAGCAGTAAATCCGCTGCAGGGAGATTCTGCGACTTAGGATGAACTCTACTGGTTGCAGTAGCTCATATATACAGGGGGTCATGTTTCCACCATAACTAAGCCAAATATTGAGATATTATGCTGCAATTTGGTCCAAACACTGAGTAAAAATTACCAATAAAGATGGATTAGCTTTGACACCTTCGAATTGGGTTAATCTATGTCACATTGCTCTGTAACCTGCAATTAAGTGGTCTAGCTGCATAAAACCCATATACCTGGGGCGCCATTTTGGCAGCATAACTAAGCCAAATATTGGGATGTAATGCTGCAATTTGGGCCAAAGATTATCTGGGTGACACTAATAAATATGTAACAGCTTTGGGACTTACATCTATAAAGGAAACTCTTGTCGCAAGCTTTTACGACTGGAAATGGGCTACACTGGTTGCAGTATAGTAATATATGCAGGGGTCATGTTTCCACCATAACTAAGACAAACATTGAGCTTTAATGCTCCAATTTGGTCCAGACGCTAAGTGAATGACCCCAATAAATAGGAAATAGCTTTGAGACCTACAGACTGGGTTAAACCCATGTCACATTGGTCTGTAACCTGCAATGGGGTTGTCTAGCTGCATAAAACCCATATACCTGGGGCGCCATTTTGGCAGCATAACTAAGCCAAATATTGGGATGTAATGCTGCAATTTGGGCCAAAGACTGAGGGGGTGGCACCAATAAATATGCAACAGCTTTGGGACTTACAGCTAGCAGTAAATCCGCTGCAGGGAGATTCTGCGACTTAGGATGAACTCTACTGGTTGCAGTAGCTCATATATACAGGGGGTCATGTTTCCACCATAACTAAGCCAAATATTGAGATATTATGCTGCAATTTGGTCCAAACACTGAGTAACAATTACCAATAAAGATGGATTAGCTTTGACACCTTCGAATTGGGTTAATCTATGTCACATTGCTCTGTAACCTGCAATTAAGTGGTCTAGCTGCATAAAACCCATATACCTGGGGCGCCATTTTGGCAGCATAACTAAGCCAAATATTGGGATGTAATGCTGCAATTTGGGCCAAAGATTATGTGGGTGACACTAATAAATATGTAACAGCTTTGGGACTTACATATATAAAGGAAACTCTTGTCGCAAGCTTTTACGACTGGAAATGGGCTACACTGGTTGCAGTATATTAATATATGCAGGGGTCATGTTTCCACCATAACTAAGACAAACATTGAGCTTTAATGCTCCAATTTGGTCCAGACGCTAAGTGAATGACCCCAATAAATAGGAAATAGCTTTGAGACCTACAGACTGGGTTAAACCCATGTCACATTGCTCTGTAACCTGCAATGGGGTTGTCTAGCTGCATAAAACCCATATACCTGGGGCGCCATTTTGGCAGCATAACTAAGCCAAATATTGGGATGTAATGCTGCAATTTGGGCCAAAGACTGAGGGGGTGGCACCAATAAATATGCAACAGCTTTGGGACTTACAGCTAGCAGTAAATCCGCTGCAGGGAGATTCTGCGACTTAGGATGAACTCTACTGGTTGCAGTAGCTCATATATACAGGGGGTCATGTTTCCACCATAACTAAGCCAAATATTGAGATATTATGCTGCAATTTGGTCCAAACACTGAGTAAAAATTACCAATAAAGATGGATTAGCTTTGACACCTTCGAATTGGGTTAATCTATGTCACATTGCTCTGTAACCTGCAATTAAGTGGTCTAGCTGCATAAAACCCATATACCTGGGGCGCCATTTTGGCAGCATAACTAAGCCAAATATTGGGATGTAATGCTGCAATTTGGGCCAAAGATTATCTGGGTGACACTAATAAATATGTAACAGCTTTGGGACTTACATCTATAAAGGAAACTCTTGTCGCAAGCTTTTACGACTGGAAATGGGCTACACTGGTTGCAGTATAGTAATATATGCAGGGGTCATGTTTCCACCATAACTAAGACAAACATTGAGCTTTAATGCTCCAATTTGGTCCAGACGCTAAGTGAATGACCCCAATAAATAGGAAATAGCTTTGAGACCTACAGACTGGGTTAAACCCATGTCACATTGGTCTGTAACCTGCAATGGGGTTGTCTAGCTGCATAAAACCCATATACCTGGGGCGCCATTTTGGCAGCATAACTAAGCCAAATATTGGGATGTAATGCTGCAATTTGGGCCAAAGACTGAGGGGGTGGCACCAATAAATATGCAACAGCTTTGGGACTTACAGCTAGCAGTAAATCCGCTGCAGGGAGATTCTGCGACTTAGGATGAACTCTACTGGTTGCAGTAGCTCATATATACAGGGGGTCATGTTTCCACCATAACTAAGCCAAATATTGAGATATTATGCTGCAATTTGGTCCAAACACTGAGTAACAATTACCAATAAAGATGGATTAGCTTTGACACCTTCGAATTGGGTTAATCTATGTCACATTGCTCTGTAACCTGCAATTAAGTGGTCTAGCTGCATAAAACCCATATACCTGGGGCGCCATTTTGGCAGCATAACTAAGCCAAATATTGGGATGTAATGCTGCAATTTGGGCCAAAGATTATGTGGGTGACACTAATAAATATGTAACAGCTTTGGGACTTACATATATAAAGGAAACTCTTGTCGCAAGCTTTTACGACTGGAAATGGGCTACACTGGTTGCAGTATATTAATATATGCAGGGGTCATGTTTCCACCATAACTAAGACAAACATTGAGCTTTAATGCTCCAATTTGGTCCAGACGCTAAGTGAATGACCCCAATAAATAGGAAATAGCTTTGAGACCTACAGACTGGGTTAAACCCATGTCACATTGCTCTGTAACCTGCAATGGGGTTGTCTAGCTGCATAAAACCCATATACCTGGGGCGCCATTTTGGCAGCATAACTAAGCCAAATATTGGGATGTAATGCTGCAATTTGGGCCAAAGACTGAGGGGGTGGCACCAATAAATATGCAACAGCTTTGGGACTTACAGCTAGCAGTAAATCCGCTGCAGGGAGATTCTGCGACTTAGGATGAACTCTACTGGTTGCAGTAGCTCATATATACAGGGGGTCATGTTTCCACCATAACTAAGCCAAATATTGAGATATTATGCTGCAATTTGGTCCAAACACTGAGTAAAAATTACCAATAAAGATGGATTAGCTTTGACACCTTCGAATTGGGTTAATCTATGTCACATTGCTCTGTAACCTGCAATTAAGTGGTCTAGCTGCATAAAACCCATATACCTGGGGCGCCATTTTGGCAGCATAACTAAGCCAAATATTGGGATGTAATGCTGCAATTTGGGCCAAAGATTATCTGGGTGACACTAATAAATATGTAACAGCTTTGGGACTTACATCTATAAAGGAAACTCTTGTCGCAAGCTTTTACGACTGGAAATGGGCTACACTGGTTGCAGTATAGTAATATATGCAGGGGTCATGTTTCCACCATAACTAAGACAAACATTGAGCTTTAATGCTCCAATTTGGTCCAGACGCTAAGTGAATGACCCCAATAAATAGGAAATAGCTTTGAGACCTACAGACTGGGTTAAACCCATGTCACATTGGTCTGTAACCTGCAATGGGGTTGTCTAGCTGCATAAAACCCATATACCTGGGGCGCCATTTTGGCAGCATAACTAAGCCAAATATTGGGATGTAATGCTGCAATTTGGGCCAAAGACTGAGGGGGTGGCACCAATAAATATGCAACAGCTTTGGGACTTACAGCTAGCAGTAAATCCGCTGCAGGGAGATTCTGCGACTTAGGATGAACTCTACTGGTTGCAGTAGCTCATATATACAGGGGGTCATGTTTCCACCATAACTAAGCCAAATATTGAGATATTATGCTGCAATTTGGTCCAAACACTGAGTAACAATTACCAATAAAGATGGATTAGCTTTGACACCTTCGAATTAGGTTAATCTATGTCACATTGCTCTGTAACCTGCAATTAAGTGGTCTAGCTGCATAAAACCCATATACCTGGGGCGCCATTTTGGCAGCATAACTAAGCCAAATATTGGGATGTAATGCTGCAATTTGGTCCAAACACTGAGTAACAATTACCAATAAAGATGGATTAGCTTTGACACCTTCGAATTGGGTTAATCTATGTCACATTGCTCTGTAACCTGCAATTAAGTGGTCTAGCTGCATAAAACCCATATACCTGGGGCGCCATTTTGGCAGCATAACTAAGCCAAATATTGGGATGTAATGCTGCAATTTGGGCCAAAGACTGAGGGGGTGGCACCAATAAATATGCAACAGCTTTGGGACTTACAGCTAGCAGTAAATCCGCTGCAGGGAGATTCTGCGACTTAGGATGAACTCTACTGGTTGCAGTAGCTCATATATACAGGGGGTCATGTTTCCACCATAACTAAGCCAAATATTGAGATATTATGCTGCAATTTGGTCCAAACACTGAGTAACAATTACCAATAAAGATGGATTAGCTTTGACACCTTCGAATTGGGTTAATCTATGTCACATTGCTCTGTAACCTGCAATTAAGTGGTCTAGCTGCATAAAACCCATATACCTGGGGCGCCATTTTGGCAGCATAACTAAGCCAAATATTGGGATGTAATGCTGCAATTTGGGCCAAAGATTATCTGGGTGACACTAATAAATATGTAACAGCTTTGGGACTTACATCTATAAAGGAAACTCTTGTCGCAAGCTTTTACGACTGGAAATGGGCTACACTGGTTGCAGTATAGTAATATATGCAGGGGTCATGTTTCCACCATAACTAAGACAAACATTGAGCTTTAATGCTCCAATTTGGTCCAGACGCTAAGTGAATGACCCCAATAAATAGGAAATAGCTTTGAGACCTACAGACTGGGTTAAACCCATGTCACATTGGTCTGTAACCTGCAATGGGGTTGTCTAGCTGCATAAAACCCATATACCTGGGGCGCCATTTTGGCAGCATAACTAAGCCAAATATTGGGATGTAATGCTGCAATTTGGGCCAAAGACTGAGGGGGTGGCACCAATAAATATGCAACAGCTTTGGGACTTACAGCTAGCAGTAAATCCGCTGCAGGGAGATTCTGCGACTTAGGATGAACTCTACTGGTTGCAGTAGCTCATATATACAGGGGGTCATGTTTCCACCATAACTAAGCCAAATATTGAGATATTATGCTGCAATTTGGTCCAAACACTGAGTAACAATTACCAATAAAGATGGATTAGCTTTGACACCTTCGAATTGGGTTAATCTATGTCACATTGCTCTGTAACCTGCAATTAAGTGGTCTAGCTGCATAAAACCCATATACCTGGGGCGCCATTTTGGCAGCATAACTAAGCCAAATATTGGGATGTAATGCTGCAATTTGGGCCAAAGATTATGTGGGTGACACTAATAAATATGTAACAGCTTTGGGACTTACATATATAAAGGAAACTCTTGTCGCAAGCTTTTACGACTGGAAATGGGCTACACTGGTTGCAGTATATTAATATATGCAGGGGTCATGTTTCCACCATAACTAAGACAAACATTGAGCTTTAATGCTCCAATTTGGTCCAGACGCTAAGTGAATGACCCCAATAAATAGGAAATAGCTTTGAGACCTACAGACTGGGTTAAACCCATGTCACATTGCTCTGTAACCTGCAATGGGGTTGTCTAGCTGCATAAAACCCATATACCTGGGGCGCCATTTTGGCAGCATAACTAAGCCAAATATTGGGATGTAATGCTGCAATTTGGGCCAAAGACTGAGGGGGTGGCACCAATAAATATGCAACAGCTTTGGGACTTACAGCTAGCAGTAAATCCGCTGCAGGGAGATTCTGCGACTTAGGATGAACTCTACTGGTTGCAGTAGCTCATATATACAGGGGGTCATGTTTCCACCATAACTAAGCCAAATATTGAGATATTATGCTGCAATTTGGTCCAAACACTGAGTAAAAATTACCAATAAAGATGGATTAGCTTTGACACCTTCGAATTGGGTTAATCTATGTCACATTGCTCTGTAACCTGCAATTAAGTGGTCTAGCTGCATAAAACCCATATACCTGGGGCGCCATTTTGGCAGCATAACTAAGCCAAATATTGGGATGTAATGCTGCAATTTGGGCCAAAGATTATCTGGGTGACACTAATAAATATGTAACAGCTTTGGGACTTACATCTATAAAGGAAACTCTTGTCGCAAGCTTTTACGACTGGAAATGGGCTACACTGGTTGCAGTATAGTAATATATGCAGGGGTCATGTTTCCACCATAACTAAGACAAACATTGAGCTTTAATGCTCCAATTTGGTCCAGACGCTAAGTGAATGACCCCAATAAATAGGAAATAGCTTTGAGACCTACAGACTGGGTTAAACCCATGTCACATTGGTCTGTAACCTGCAATGGGGTTGTCTAGCTGCATAAAACCCATATACCTGGGGCGCCATTTTGGCAGCATAACTAAGCCAAATATTGGGATGTAATGCTGCAATTTGGGCCAAAGACTGAGGGGGTGGCACCAATAAATATGCAACAGCTTTGGGACTTACAGCTAGCAGTAAATCCGCTGCAGGGAGATTCTGCGACTTAGGATGAACTCTACTGGTTGCAGTAGCTCATATATACAGGGGGTCATGTTTCCACCATAACTAAGCCAAATATTGAGATATTATGCTGCAATTTGGTCCAAACACTGAGTAACAATTACCAATAAAGATGGATTAGCTTTGACACCTTCGAATTAGGTTAATCTATGTCACATTGCTCTGTAACCTGCAATTAAGTGGTCTAGCTGCATAAAACCCATATACCTGGGGCGCCATTTTGGCAGCATAACTAAGCCAAATATTGGGATGTAATGCTGCAATTTGGTCCAAACACTGAGTAACAATTACCAATAAAGATGGATTAGCTTTGACACCTTCGAATTGGGTTAATCTATGTCACATTGCTCTGTAACCTGCAATTAAGTGGTCTAGCTGCATAAAACCCATATACCTGGGGCGCCATTTTGGCAGCATAACTAAGCCAAATATTGGGATGTAATGCTGCAATTTGGGCCAAAGACTGAGGGGGTGGCACCAATAAATATGCAACAGCTTTGGGACTTACAGCTAGCAGTAAATCCGCTGCAGGGAGATTCTGCGACTTAGGATGAACTCTACTGGTTGCAGTAGCTCATATATACAGGGGGTCATGTTTCCACCATAACTAAGCCAAATATTGAGATATTATGCTGCAATTTGGTCCAAACACTGAGTAACAATTACCAATAAAGATGGATTAGCTTTGACACCTTCGAATTGGGTTAATCTATGTCACATTGGTCTGTAACCTGCAATGGGGTTGTCTAGCTGCATAAAACCCATATACCTGGGGCGCCATTTTGGCAGCATAACTAAGCCAAATATTGGGATGTAATGCTGCAATTTGGGCCAAAGACTGAGGGGGTGGCACCAATAAATATGCAACAGCTTTGGGACTTACAGCTAGCAGTAAATCCGCTGCAGGGAGATTCTGCGACTTAGGATGAACTCTACTGGTTGCAGTAGCTCATATATACAGGGGGTCATGTTTCCACCATAACTAAGCCAAATATTGAGATATTATGCTGCAATTTGGTCCAAACACTGAGTAACAATTACCAATAAAGATGGATTAGCTTTGACACCTTCGAATTGGGTTAATCTATGTCACATTGCTCTGTAACCTGCAATTAAGTGGTCTAGCTGCATAAAACCCATATACCTGGGGCGCCATTTTGGCAGCATAACTAAGCCAAATATTGGGATGTAATGCTGCAATTTGGGCCAAAGATTATGTGGGTGACACTAATAAATATGTAACAGCTTTGGGACTTACATATATAAAGGAAACTCTTGTCGCAAGCTTTTACGACTGGAAATGGGCTACACTGGTTGCAGTATATTAATATATGCAGGGGTCATGTTTCCACCATAACTAAGACAAACATTGAGCTTTAATGCTCCAATTTGGTCCAGACGCTAAGTGAATGACCCCAATAAATAGGAAATAGCTTTGAGACCTACAGACTGGGTTAAACCCATGTCACATTGCTCTGTAACCTGCAATGGGGTTGTCTAGCTGCATAAAACCCATATACCTGGGGCGCCATTTTGGCAGCATAACTAAGCCAAATATTGGGATGTAATGCTGCAATTTGGGCCAAAGACTGAGGGGGTGGCACCAATAAATATGCAACAGCTTTGGGACTTACAGCTAGCAGTAAATCCGCTGCAGGGAGATTCTGCGACTTAGGATGAACTCTACTGGTTGCAGTAGCTCATATATACAGGGGGTCATGTTTCCACCATAACTAAGCCAAATATTGAGATATTATGCTGCAATTTGGTCCAAACACTGAGTAAAAATTACCAATAAAGATGGATTAGCTTTGACACCTTCGAATTGGGTTAATCTATGTCACATTGCTCTGTAACCTGCAATTAAGTGGTCTAGCTGCATAAAACCCATATACCTGGGGCGCCATTTTGGCAGCATAACTAAGCCAAATATTGGGATGTAATGCTGCAATTTGGGCCAAAGATTATCTGGGTGACACTAATAAATATGTAACAGCTTTGGGACTTACATCTATAAAGGAAACTCTTGTCGCAAGCTTTTACGACTGGAAATGGGCTACACTGGTTGCAGTATAGTAATATATGCAGGGGTCATGTTTCCACCATAACTAAGACAAACATTGAGCTTTAATGCTCCAATTTGGTCCAGACGCTAAGTGAATGACCCCAATAAATAGGAAATAGCTTTGAGACCTACAGACTGGGTTAAACCCATGTCACATTGGTCTGTAACCTGCAATGGGGTTGTCTAGCTGCATAAAACCCATATACCTGGGGCGCCATTTTGGCAGCATAACTAAGCCAAATATTGGGATGTAATGCTGCAATTTGGGCCAAAGACTGAGGGGGTGGCACCAATAAATATGCAACAGCTTTGGGACTTACAGCTAGCAGTAAATCCGCTGCAGGGAGATTCTGCGACTTAGGATGAACTCTACTGGTTGCAGTAGCTCATATATACAGGGGGTCATGTTTCCACCATAACTAAGCCAAATATTGAGATATTATGCTGCAATTTGGTCCAAACACTGAGTAACAATTACCAATAAAGATGGATTAGCTTTGACACCTTCGAATTGGGTTAATCTATGTCACATTGCTCTGTAACCTGCAATTAAGTGGTCTAGCTGCATAAAACCCATATACCTGGGGCGCCATTTTGGCAGCATAACTAAGCCAAATATCGGGATGTAATGCTGCAATTTGGTCCAAACACTGAGTAACAATTACCAATAAAGATGGATTAGCTTTGACACCTTCGAATTGGGTTAATCTATGTCACATTGCTCTGTAACCTGCAATTAAGTGGTCTAGCTGCATAAAACCCATATACCTGGGGCGCCATTTTGGCAGCATAACTAAGCCAAATATTGGGATGTAATGCTGCAATTTGGGCCAAAGACTGAGGGGGTGGCACCAATAAATATGCAACAGCTTTGGGACTTACAGCTAGCAGTAAATCCGCTGCAGGGAGATTCTGCGACTTAGGATGAACTCTACTGGTTGCAGTAGCTCATATATACAGGGGGTCATGTTTCCACCATAACTAAGCCAAATATTGAGATATTATGCTGCAATTTGGTCCAAACACTGAGTAACAATTACCAATAAAGATGGATTAGCTTTGACACCTTCGAATTGGGTTAATCTATGTCACATTGGTCTGTAACCTGCAATGGGGTTGTCTAGCTGCATAAAACCCATATACCTGGGGCGCCATTTTGGCAGCATAACTAAGCCAAATATTGGGATGTAATGCTGCAATTTGGGCCAAAGACTGAGGGGGTGGCACCAATAAATATGCAACAGCTTTGGGACTTACAGCTAGCAGTAAATCCGCTGCAGGGAGATTCTGCGACTTAGGATGAACTCTACTGGTTGCAGTAGCTCATATATACAGGGGGTCATGTTTCCACCATAACTAAGCCAAATATTGAGATATTATGCTGCAATTTGGTCCAAACACTGAGTAACAATTACCAATAAAGATGGATTAGCTTTGACACCTTCGAATTGGGTTAATCTATGTCACATTGCTCTGTAACCTGCAATTAAGTGGTCTAGCTGCATAAAACCCATATACCTGGGGCGCCATTTTGGCAGCATAACTAAGCCAAATATTGGGATGTAATGCTGCAATTTGGGCCAAAGATTATGTGGGTGACACTAATAAATATGTAACAGCTTTGGGACTTACATATATAAAGGAAACTCTTGTCGCAAGCTTTTACGACTGGAAATGGGCTACACTGGTTGCAGTATATTAATATATGCAGGGGTCATGTTTCCACCATAACTAAGACAAACATTGAGCTTTAATGCTCCAATTTGGTCCAGACGCTAAGTGAATGACCCCAATAAATAGGAAATAGCTTTGAGACCTACAGACTGGGTTAAACCCATGTCACATTGCTCTGTAACCTGCAATGGGGTTGTCTAGCTGCATAAAACCCATATACCTGGGGCGCCATTTTGGCAGCATAACTAAGCCAAATATTGGGATGTAATGCTGCAATTTGGGCCAAAGACTGAGGGGGTGGCACCAATAAATATGCAACAGCTTTGGGACTTACAGCTAGCAGTAAATCCGCTGCAGGGAGATTCTGCGACTTAGGATGAACTCTACTGGTTGCAGTAGCTCATATATACAGGGGGTCATGTTTCCACCATAACTAAGCCAAATATTGAGATATTATGCTGCAATTTGGTCCAAACACTGAGTAACAATTACCAATAAAGATGGATTAGCTTTGACACCTTCGAATTGGGTTAATCTATGTCACATTGCTCTGTAACCTGCAATTAAGTGGTCTAGCTGCATAAAACCCATATACCTGGGGCGCCATTTTGGCAGCATAACTAAGCCAAATATTGGGATGTAATGCTGCAATTTGGTCCAAACACTGAGTAACAATTACCAATAAAGATGGATTAGCTTTGACACCTTCGAATTGGGTTAATCTATGTCACATTGCTCTGTAACCTGCAATTAAGTGGTCTAGCTGCATAAAACCCATATACCTGGGGCGCCATTTTGGCAGCATAACTAAGCCAAATATTGGGATGTAATGCTGCAATTTGGGCCAAAGACTGAGGGGGTGGCACCAATAAATATGCAACAGCTTTGGGACTTACAGCTAGCAGTAAATCCGCTGCAGGGAGATTCTGCGACTTAGGATGAACTCTACTGGTTGCAGTAGCTCATATATACAGGGGGTCATGTTTCCACCATAACTAAGCCAAATATTGAGATATTATGCTGCAATTTGGTCCAAACACTGAGTAACAATTACCAATAAAGATGGATTAGCTTTGACACCTTCGAATTGGGTTAATCTATGTCACATTGGTCTGTAACCTGCAATGGGGTTGTCTAGCTGCATAAAACCCATATACCTGGGGCGCCATTTTGGCAGCATAACTAAGCCAAATATTGGGATGTAATGCTGCAATTTGGGCCAAAGACTGAGGGGGTGGCACCAATAAATATGCAACAGCTTTGGGACTTACAGCTAGCAGTAAATCCGCTGCAGGGAGATTCTGCGACTTAGGATGAACTCTACTGGTTGCAGTAGCTCATATATACAGGGGGTCATGTTTCCACCATAACTAAGCCAAATATTGAGATATTATGCTGCAATTTGGTCCAAACACTGAGTAACAATTACCAATAAAGATGGATTAGCTTTGACACCTTCGAATTGGGTTAATCTATGTCACATTGCTCTGTAACCTGCAATTAAGTGGTCTAGCTGCATAAAACCCATATACCTGGGGCGCCATTTTGGCAGCATAACTAAGCCAAATATTGGGATGTAATGCTGCAATTTGGGCCAAAGATTATGTGGGTGACACTAATAAATATGTAACAGCTTTGGGACTTACATATATAAAGGAAACTCTTGTCGCAAGCTTTTACGACTGGAAATGGGCTACACTGGTTGCAGTATATTAATATATGCAGGGGTCATGTTTCCACCATAACTAAGACAAACATTGAGCTTTAATGCTCCAATTTGGTCCAGACGCTAAGTGAATGACCCCAATAAATAGGAAATAGCTTTGAGACCTACAGACTGGGTTAAACCCATGTCACATTGCTCTGTAACCTGCAATGGGGTTGTCTAGCTGCATAAAACCCATATACCTGGGGCGCCATTTTGGCAGCATAACTAAGCCAAATATTGGGATGTAATGCTGCAATTTGGGCCAAAGACTGAGGGGGTGGCACCAATAAATATGCAACAGCTTTGGGACTTACAGCTAGCAGTAAATCCGCTGCAGGGAGATTCTGCGACTTAGGATGAACTCTACTGGTTGCAGTAGCTCATATATACAGGGGGTCATGTTTCCACCATAACTAAGCCAAATATTGAGATATTATGCTGCAATTTGGTCCAAACACTGAGTAAAAATTACCAATAAAGATGGATTAGCTTTGACACCTTCGAATTGGGTTAATCTATGTCACATTGCTCTGTAACCTGCAATTAAGTGGTCTAGCTGCATAAAACCCATATACCTGGGGCGCCATTTTGGCAGCATAACTAAGCCAAATATTGGGATGTAATGCTGCAATTTGGGCCAAAGATTATCTGGGTGACACTAATAAATATGTAACAGCTTTGGGACTTACATCTATAAAGGAAACTCTTGTCGCAAGCTTTTACGACTGGAAATGGGCTACACTGGTTGCAGTATAGTAATATATGCAGGGGTCATGTTTCCACCATAACTAAGACAAACATTGAGCTTTAATGCTCCAATTTGGTCCAGACGCTAAGTGAATGACCCCAATAAATAGGAAATAGCTTTGAGACCTACAGACTGGGTTAAACCCATGTCACATTGGTCTGTAACCTGCAATGGGGTTGTCTAGCTGCATAAAACCCATATACCTGGGGCGCCATTTTGGCAGCATAACTAAGCCAAATATTGGGATGTAATGCTGCAATTTGGGCCAAAGACTGAGGGGGTGGCACCAATAAATATGCAACAGCTTTGGGACTTACAGCTAGCAGTAAATCCGCTGCAGGGAGATTCTGCGACTTAGGATGAACTCTACTGGTTGCAGTAGCTCATATATACAGGGGGTCATGTTTCCACCATAACTAAGCCAAATATTGAGATATTATGCTGCAATTTGGTCCAAACACTGAGTAACAATTACCAATAAAGATGGATTAGCTTTGACACCTTCGAATTGGGTTAATCTATGTCACATTGCTCTGTAACCTGCAATTAAGTGGTCTAGCTGCATAAAACCCATATACCTGGGGCGCCATTTTGGCAGCATAACTAAGCCAAATATCGGGATGTAATGCTGCAATTTGGTCCAAACACTGAGTAACAATTACCAATAAAGATGGATTAGCTTTGACACCTTCGAATTGGGTTAATCTATGTCACATTGCTCTGTAACCTGCAATTAAGTGGTCTAGCTGCATAAAACCCATATACCTGGGGCGCCATTTTGGCAGCATAACTAAGCCAAATATTGGGATGTAATGCTGCAATTTGGGCCAAAGACTGAGGGGGTGGCACCAATAAATATGCAACAGCTTTGGGACTTACAGCTAGCAGTAAATCCGCTGCAGGGAGATTCTGCGACTTAGGATGAACTCTACTGGTTGCAGTAGCTCATATATACAGGGGGTCATGTTTCCACCATAACTAAGCCAAATATTGAGATATTATGCTGCAATTTGGTCCAAACACTGAGTAACAATTACCAATAAAGATGGATTAGCTTTGACACCTTCGAATTGGGTTAATCTATGTCACATTGGTCTGTAACCTGCAATGGGGTTGTCTAGCTGCATAAAACCCATATACCTGGGGCGCCATTTTGGCAGCATAACTAAGCCAAATATTGGGATGTAATGCTGCAATTTGGGCCAAAGACTGAGGGGGTGGCACCAATAAATATGCAACAGCTTTGGGACTTACAGCTAGCAGTAAATCCGCTGCAGGGAGATTCTGCGACTTAGGATGAACTCTACTGGTTGCAGTAGCTCATATATACAGGGGGTCATGTTTCCACCATAACTAAGCCAAATATTGAGATATTATGCTGCAATTTGGTCCAAACACTGAGTAACAATTACCAATAAAGATGGATTAGCTTTGACACCTTCGAATTGGGTTAATCTATGTCACATTGCTCTGTAACCTGCAATTAAGTGGTCTAGCTGCATAAAACCCATATACCTGGGGCGCCATTTTGGCAGCATAACTAAGCCAAATATTGGGATGTAATGCTGCAATTTGGGCCAAAGATTATGTGGGTGACACTAATAAATATGTAACAGCTTTGGGACTTACATATATAAAGGAAACTCTTGTCGCAAGCTTTTACGACTGGAAATGGGCTACACTGGTTGCAGTATATTAATATATGCAGGGGTCATGTTTCCACCATAACTAAGACAAACATTGAGCTTTAATGCTCCAATTTGGTCCAGACGCTAAGTGAATGACCCCAATAAATAGGAAATAGCTTTGAGACCTACAGACTGGGTTAAACCCATGTCACATTGCTCTGTAACCTGCAATGGGGTTGTCTAGCTGCATAAAACCCATATACCTGGGGCGCCATTTTGGCAGCATAACTAAGCCAAATATTGGGATGTAATGCTGCAATTTGGGCCAAAGACTGAGGGGGTGGCACCAATAAATATGCAACAGCTTTGGGACTTACAGCTAGCAGTAAATCCGCTGCAGGGAGATTCTGCGACTTAGGATGAACTCTACTGGTTGCAGTAGCTCATATATACAGGGGGTCATGTTTCCACCATAACTAAGCCAAATATTGAGATATTATGCTGCAATTTGGTCCAAACACTGAGTAAAAATTACCAATAAAGATGGATTAGCTTTGACACCTTCGAATTGGGTTAATCTATGTCACATTGCTCTGTAACCTGCAATTAAGTGGTCTAGCTGCATAAAACCCATATACCTGGGGCGCCATTTTGGCAGCATAACTAAGCCAAATATTGGGATGTAATGCTGCAATTTGGGCCAAAGATTATCTGGGTGACACTAATAAATATGTAACAGCTTTGGGACTTACATCTATAAAGGAAACTCTTGTCGCAAGCTTTTACGACTGGAAATGGGCTACACTGGTTGCAGTATAGTAATATATGCAGGGGTCATGTTTCCACCATAACTAAGACAAACATTGAGCTTTAATGCTCCAATTTGGTCCAGACGCTAAGTGAATGACCCCAATAAATAGGAAATAGCTTTGAGACCTACAGACTGGGTTAAACCCATGTCACATTGGTCTGTAACCTGCAATGGGGTTGTCTAGCTGCATAAAACCCATATACCTGGGGCGCCATTTTGGCAGCATAACTAAGCCAAATATTGGGATGTAATGCTGCAATTTGGGCCAAAGACTGAGGGGGTGGCACCAATAAATATGCAACAGCTTTGGGACTTACAGCTAGCAGTAAATCCGCTGCAGGGAGATTCTGCGACTTAGGATGAACTCTACTGGTTGCAGTAGCTCATATATACAGGGGGTCATGTTTCCACCATAACTAAGCCAAATATTGAGATATTATGCTGCAATTTGGTCCAAACACTGAGTAACAATTACCAATAAAGATGGATTAGCTTTGACACCTTCGAATTGGGTTAATCTATGTCACATTGCTCTGTAACCTGCAATTAAGTGGTCTAGCTGCATAAAACCCATATACCTGGGGCGCCATTTTGGCAGCATAACTAAGCCAAATATCGGGATGTAATGCTGCAATTTGGTCCAAACACTGAGTAACAATTACCAATAAAGATGGATTAGCTTTGACACCTTCGAATTGGGTTAATCTATGTCACATTGCTCTGTAACCTGCAATTAAGTGGTCTAGCTGCATAAAACCCATATACCTGGGGCGCCATTTTGGCAGCATAACTAAGCCAAATATTGGGATGTAATGCTGCAATTTGGGCCAAAGACTGAGGGGGTGGCACCAATAAATATGCAACAGCTTTGGGACTTACAGCTAGCAGTAAATCCGCTGCAGGGAGATTCTGCGACTTAGGATGAACTCTACTGGTTGCAGTAGCTCATATATACAGGGGGTCATGTTTCCACCATAACTAAGCCAAATATTGAGATATTATGCTGCAATTTGGTCCAAACACTGAGTAACAATTACCAATAAAGATGGATTAGCTTTGACACCTTCGAATTGGGTTAATCTATGTCACATTGGTCTGTAACCTGCAATGGGGTTGTCTAGCTGCATAAAACCCATATACCTGGGGCGCCATTTTGGCAGCATAACTAAGCCAAATATTGGGATGTAATGCTGCAATTTGGGCCAAAGACTGAGGGGGTGGCACCAATAAATATGCAACAGCTTTGGGACTTACAGCTAGCAGTAAATCCGCTGCAGGGAGATTCTGCGACTTAGGATGAACTCTACTGGTTGCAGTAGCTCATATATACAGGGGGTCATGTTTCCACCATAACTAAGCCAAATATTGAGATATTATGCTGCAATTTGGTCCAAACACTGAGTAACAATTACCAATAAAGATGGATTAGCTTTGACACCTTCGAATTGGGTTAATCTATGTCACATTGCTCTGTAACCTGCAATTAAGTGGTCTAGCTGCATAAAACCCATATACCTGGGGCGCCATTTTGGCAGCATAACTAAGCCAAATATTGGGATGTAATGCTGCAATTTGGGCCAAAGATTATGTGGGTGACACTAATAAATATGTAACAGCTTTGGGACTTACATATATAAAGGAAACTCTTGTCGCAAGCTTTTACGACTGGAAATGGGCTACACTGGTTGCAGTATATTAATATATGCAGGGGTCATGTTTCCACCATAACTAAGACAAACATTGAGCTTTAATGCTCCAATTTGGTCCAGACGCTAAGTGAATGACCCCAATAAATAGGAAATAGCTTTGAGACCTACAGACTGGGTTAAACCCATGTCACATTGCTCTGTAACCTGCAATGGGGTTGTCTAGCTGCATAAAACCCATATACCTGGGGCGCCATTTTGGCAGCATAACTAAGCCAAATATTGGGATGTAATGCTGCAATTTGGGCCAAAGACTGAGGGGGTGGCACCAATAAATATGCAACAGCTTTGGGACTTACAGCTAGCAGTAAATCCGCTGCAGGGAGATTCTGCGACTTAGGATGAACTCTACTGGTTGCAGTAGCTCATATATACAGGGGGTCATGTTTCCACCATAACTAAGCCAAATATTGAGATATTATGCTGCAATTTGGTCCAAACACTGAGTAACAATTACCAATAAAGATGGATTAGCTTTGACACCTTCGAATTGGGTTAATCTATGTCACATTGCTCTGTAACCTGCAATTAAGTGGTCTAGCTGCATAAAACCCATATACCTGGGGCGCCATTTTGGCAGCATAACTAAGCCAAATATTGGGATGTAATGCTGCAATTTGGTCCAAACACTGAGTAACAATTACCAATAAAGATGGATTAGCTTTGACACCTTCGAATTGGGTTAATCTATGTCACATTGCTCTGTAACCTGCAATTAAGTGGTCTAGCTGCATAAAACCCATATACCTGGGGCGCCATTTTGGCAGCATAACTAAGCCAAATATTGGGATGTAATGCTGCAATTTGGGCCAAAGACTGAGGGGGTGGCACCAATAAATATGCAACAGCTTTGGGACTTACAGCTAGCAGTAAATCCGCTGCAGGGAGATTCTGCGACTTAGGATGAACTCTACTGGTTGCAGTAGCTCATATATACAGGGGGTCATGTTTCCACCATAACTAAGCCAAATATTGAGATATTATGCTGCAATTTGGTCCAAACACTGAGTAACAATTACCAATAAAGATGGATTAGCTTTGACACCTTCGAATTGGGTTAATCTATGTCACATTGGTCTGTAACCTGCAATGGGGTTGTCTAGCTGCATAAAACCCATATACCTGGGGCGCCATTTTGGCAGCATAACTAAGCCAAATATTGGGATGTAATGCTGCAATTTGGGCCAAAGACTGAGGGGGTGGCACCAATAAATATGCAACAGCTTTGGGACTTACAGCTAGCAGTAAATCCGCTGCAGGGAGATTCTGCGACTTAGGATGAACTCTACTGGTTGCAGTAGCTCATATATACAGGGGGTCATGTTTCCACCATAACTAAGCCAAATATTGAGATATTATGCTGCAATTTGGTCCAAACACTGAGTAACAATTACCAATAAAGATGGATTAGCTTTGACACCTTCGAATTGGGTTAATCTATGTCACATTGCTCTGTAACCTGCAATTAAGTGGTCTAGCTGCATAAAACCCATATACCTGGGGCGCCATTTTGGCAGCATAACTAAGCCAAATATTGGGATGTAATGCTGCAATTTGGGCCAAAGATTATGTGGGTGACACTAATAAATATGTAACAGCTTTGGGACTTACATATATAAAGGAAACTCTTGTCGCAAGCTTTTACGACTGGAAATGGGCTACACTGGTTGCAGTATATTAATATATGCAGGGGTCATGTTTCCACCATAACTAAGACAAACATTGAGCTTTAATGCTCCAATTTGGTCCAGACGCTAAGTGAATGACCCCAATAAATAGGAAATAGCTTTGAGACCTACAGACTGGGTTAAACCCATGTCACATTGCTCTGTAACCTGCAATGGGGTTGTCTAGCTGCATAAAACCCATATACCTGGGGCGCCATTTTGGCAGCATAACTAAGCCAAATATTGGGATGTAATGCTGCAATTTGGGCCAAAGACTGAGGGGGTGGCACCAATAAATATGCAACAGCTTTGGGACTTACAGCTAGCAGTAAATCCGCTGCAGGGAGATTCTGCGACTTAGGATGAACTCTACTGGTTGCAGTAGCTCATATATACAGGGGGTCATGTTTCCACCATAACTAAGCCAAATATTGAGATATTATGCTGCAATTTGGTCCAAACACTGAGTAAAAATTACCAATAAAGATGGATTAGCTTTGACACCTTCGAATTGGGTTAATCTATGTCACATTGCTCTGTAACCTGCAATTAAGTGGTCTAGCTGCATAAAACCCATATACCTGGGGCGCCATTTTGGCAGCATAACTAAGCCAAATATTGGGATGTAATGCTGCAATTTGGGCCAAAGATTATCTGGGTGACACTAATAAATATGTAACAGCTTTGGGACTTACATCTATAAAGGAAACTCTTGTCGCAAGCTTTTACGACTGGAAATGGGCTACACTGGTTGCAGTATAGTAATATATGCAGGGGTCATGTTTCCACCATAACTAAGACAAACATTGAGCTTTAATGCTCCAATTTGGTCCAGACGCTAAGTGAATGACCCCAATAAATAGGAAATAGCTTTGAGACCTACAGACTGGGTTAAACCCATGTCACATTGGTCTGTAACCTGCAATGGGGTTGTCTAGCTGCATAAAACCCATATACCTGGGGCGCCATTTTGGCAGCATAACTAAGCCAAATATTGGGATGTAATGCTGCAATTTGGGCCAAAGACTGAGGGGGTGGCACCAATAAATATGCAACAGCTTTGGGACTTACAGCTAGCAGTAAATCCGCTGCAGGGAGATTCTGCGACTTAGGATGAACTCTACTGGTTGCAGTAGCTCATATATACAGGGGGTCATGTTTCCACCATAACTAAGCCAAATATTGAGATATTATGCTGCAATTTGGTCCAAACACTGAGTAACAATTACCAATAAAGATGGATTAGCTTTGACACCTTCGAATTGGGTTAATCTATGTCACATTGCTCTGTAACCTGCAATTAAGTGGTCTAGCTGCATAAAACCCATATACCTGGGGCGCCATTTTGGCAGCATAACTAAGCCAAATATCGGGATGTAATGCTGCAATTTGGTCCAAACACTGAGTAACAATTACCAATAAAGATGGATTAGCTTTGACACCTTCGAATTGGGTTAATCTATGTCACATTGCTCTGTAACCTGCAATTAAGTGGTCTAGCTGCATAAAACCCATATACCTGGGGCGCCATTTTGGCAGCATAACTAAGCCAAATATTGGGATGTAATGCTGCAATTTGGGCCAAAGACTGAGGGGGTGGCACCAATAAATATGCAACAGCTTTGGGACTTACAGCTAGCAGTAAATCCGCTGCAGGGAGATTCTGCGACTTAGGATGAACTCTACTGGTTGCAGTAGCTCATATATACAGGGGGTCATGTTTCCACCATAACTAAGCCAAATATTGAGATATTATGCTGCAATTTGGTCCAAACACTGAGTAACAATTACCAATAAAGATGGATTAGCTTTGACACCTTCGAATTGGGTTAATCTATGTCACATTGGTCTGTAACCTGCAATGGGGTTGTCTAGCTGCATAAAACCCATATACCTGGGGCGCCATTTTGGCAGCATAACTAAGCCAAATATTGGGATGTAATGCTGCAATTTGGGCCAAAGACTGAGGGGGTGGCACCAATAAATATGCAACAGCTTTGGGACTTACAGCTAGCAGTAAATCCGCTGCAGGGAGATTCTGCGACTTAGGATGAACTCTACTGGTTGCAGTAGCTCATATATACAGGGGGTCATGTTTCCACCATAACTAAGCCAAATATTGAGATATTATGCTGCAATTTGGTCCAAACACTGAGTAACAATTACCAATAAAGATGGATTAGCTTTGACACCTTCGAATTGGGTTAATCTATGTCACATTGCTCTGTAACCTGCAATTAAGTGGTCTAGCTGCATAAAACCCATATACCTGGGGCGCCATTTTGGCAGCATAACTAAGCCAAATATTGGGATGTAATGCTGCAATTTGGGCCAAAGATTATGTGGGTGACACTAATAAATATGTAACAGCTTTGGGACTTACATATATAAAGGAAACTCTTGTCGCAAGCTTTTACGACTGGAAATGGGCTACACTGGTTGCAGTATATTAATATATGCAGGGGTCATGTTTCCACCATAACTAAGACAAACATTGAGCTTTAATGCTCCAATTTGGTCCAGACGCTAAGTGAATGACCCCAATAAATAGGAAATAGCTTTGAGACCTACAGACTGGGTTAAACCCATGTCACATTGCTCTGTAACCTGCAATGGGGTTGTCTAGCTGCATAAAACCCATATACCTGGGGCGCCATTTTGGCAGCATAACTAAGCCAAATATTGGGATGTAATGCTGCAATTTGGGCCAAAGACTGAGGGGGTGGCACCAATAAATATGCAACAGCTTTGGGACTTACAGCTAGCAGTAAATCCGCTGCAGGGAGATTCTGCGACTTAGGATGAACTCTACTGGTTGCAGTAGCTCATATATACAGGGGGTCATGTTTCCACCATAACTAAGCCAAATATTGAGATATTATGCTGCAATTTGGTCCAAACACTGAGTAAAAATTACCAATAAAGATGGATTAGCTTTGACACCTTCGAATTGGGTTAATCTATGTCACATTGCTCTGTAACCTGCAATTAAGTGGTCTAGCTGCATAAAACCCATATACCTGGGGCGCCATTTTGGCAGCATAACTAAGCCAAATATTGGGATGTAATGCTGCAATTTGGGCCAAAGATTATCTGGGTGACACTAATAAATATGTAACAGCTTTGGGACTTACATCTATAAAGGAAACTCTTGTCGCAAGCTTTTACGACTGGAAATGGGCTACACTGGTTGCAGTATAGTAATATATGCAGGGGTCATGTTTCCACCATAACTAAGACAAACATTGAGCTTTAATGCTCCAATTTGGTCCAGACGCTAAGTGAATGACCCCAATAAATAGGAAATAGCTTTGAGACCTACAGACTGGGTTAAACCCATGTCACATTGGTCTGTAACCTGCAATGGGGTTGTCTAGCTGCATAAAACCCATATACCTGGGGCGCCATTTTGGCAGCATAACTAAGCCAAATATTGGGATGTAATGCTGCAATTTGGGCCAAAGACTGAGGGGGTGGCACCAATAAATATGCAACAGCTTTGGGACTTACAGCTAGCAGTAAATCCGCTGCAGGGAGATTCTGCGACTTAGGATGAACTCTACTGGTTGCAGTAGCTCATATATACAGGGGGTCATGTTTCCACCATAACTAAGCCAAATATTGAGATATTATGCTGCAATTTGGTCCAAACACTGAGTAACAATTACCAATAAAGATGGATTAGCTTTGACACCTTCGAATTGGGTTAATCTATGTCACATTGCTCTGTAACCTGCAATTAAGTGGTCTAGCTGCATAAAACCCATATACCTGGGGCGCCATTTTGGCAGCATAACTAAGCCAAATATCGGGATGTAATGCTGCAATTTGGTCCAAACACTGAGTAACAATTACCAATAAAGATGGATTAGCTTTGACACCTTCGAATTGGGTTAATCTATGTCACATTGCTCTGTAACCTGCAATTAAGTGGTCTAGCTGCATAAAACCCATATACCTGGGGCGCCATTTTGGCAGCATAACTAAGCCAAATATTGGGATGTAATGCTGCAATTTGGGCCAAAGACTGAGGGGGTGGCACCAATAAATATGCAACAGCTTTGGGACTTACAGCTAGCAGTAAATCCGCTGCAGGGAGATTCTGCGACTTAGGATGAACTCTACTGGTTGCAGTAGCTCATATATACAGGGGGTCATGTTTCCACCATAACTAAGCCAAATATTGAGATATTATGCTGCAATTTGGTCCAAACACTGAGTAACAATTACCAATAAAGATGGATTAGCTTTGACACCTTCGAATTGGGTTAATCTATGTCACATTGGTCTGTAACCTGCAATGGGGTTGTCTAGCTGCATAAAACCCATATACCTGGGGCGCCATTTTGGCAGCATAACTAAGCCAAATATTGGGATGTAATGCTGCAATTTGGGCCAAAGACTGAGGGGGTGGCACCAATAAATATGCAACAGCTTTGGGACTTACAGCTAGCAGTAAATCCGCTGCAGGGAGATTCTGCGACTTAGGATGAACTCTACTGGTTGCAGTAGCTCATATATACAGGGGGTCATGTTTCCACCATAACTAAGCCAAATATTGAGATATTATGCTGCAATTTGGTCCAAACACTGAGTAACAATTACCAATAAAGATGGATTAGCTTTGACACCTTCGAATTGGGTTAATCTATGTCACATTGCTCTGTAACCTGCAATTAAGTGGTCTAGCTGCATAAAACCCATATACCTGGGGCGCCATTTTGGCAGCATAACTAAGCCAAATATTGGGATGTAATGCTGCAATTTGGGCCAAAGATTATGTGGGTGACACTAATAAATATGTAACAGCTTTGGGACTTACATATATAAAGGAAACTCTTGTCGCAAGCTTTTACGACTGGAAATGGGCTACACTGGTTGCAGTATATTAATATATGCAGGGGTCATGTTTCCACCATAACTAAGACAAACATTGAGCTTTAATGCTCCAATTTGGTCCAGACGCTAAGTGAATGACCCCAATAAATAGGAAATAGCTTTGAGACCTACAGACTGGGTTAAACCCATGTCACATTGCTCTGTAACCTGCAATGGGGTTGTCTAGCTGCATAAAACCCATATACCTGGGGCGCCATTTTGGCAGCATAACTAAGCCAAATATTGGGATGTAATGCTGCAATTTGGGCCAAAGACTGAGGGGGTGGCACCAATAAATATGCAACAGCTTTGGGACTTACAGCTAGCAGTAAATCCGCTGCAGGGAGATTCTGCGACTTAGGATGAACTCTACTGGTTGCAGTAGCTCATATATACAGGGGGTCATGTTTCCACCATAACTAAGCCAAATATTGAGATATTATGCTGCAATTTGGTCCAAACACTGAGTAAAAATTACCAATAAAGATGGATTAGCTTTGACACCTTCGAATTGGGTTAATCTATGTCACATTGCTCTGTAACCTGCAATTAAGTGGTCTAGCTGCATAAAACCCATATACCTGGGGCGCCATTTTGGCAGCATAACTAAGCCAAATATTGGGATGTAATGCTGCAATTTGGGCCAAAGATTATCTGGGTGACACTAATAAATATGTAACAGCTTTGGGACTTACATCTATAAAGGAAACTCTTGTCGCAAGCTTTTACGACTGGAAATGGGCTACACTGGTTGCAGTATAGTAATATATGCAGGGGTCATGTTTCCACCATAACTAAGACAAACATTGAGCTTTAATGCTCCAATTTGGTCCAGACGCTAAGTGAATGACCCCAATAAATAGGAAATAGCTTTGAGACCTACAGACTGGGTTAAACCCATGTCACATTGGTCTGTAACCTGCAATGGGGTTGTCTAGCTGCATAAAACCCATATACCTGGGGCGCCATTTTGGCAGCATAACTAAGCCAAATATTGGGATGTAATGCTGCAATTTGGGCCAAAGACTGAGGGGGTGGCACCAATAAATATGCAACAGCTTTGGGACTTACAGCTAGCAGTAAATCCGCTGCAGGGAGATTCTGCGACTTAGGATGAACTCTACTGGTTGCAGTAGCTCATATATACAGGGGGTCATGTTTCCACCATAACTAAGCCAAATATTGAGATATTATGCTGCAATTTGGTCCAAACACTGAGTAACAATTACCAATAAAGATGGATTAGCTTTGACACCTTCGAATTGGGTTAATCTATGTCACATTGCTCTGTAACCTGCAATTAAGTGGTCTAGCTGCATAAAACCCATATACCTGGGGCGCCATTTTGGCAGCATAACTAAGCCAAATATTGGGATGTAATGCTGCAATTTGGTCCAAACACTGAGTAACAATTACCAATAAAGATGGATTAGCTTTGACACCTTCGAATTGGGTTAATCTATGTCACATTGCTCTGTAACCTGCAATTAAGTGGTCTAGCTGCATAAAACCCATATACCTGGGGCGCCATTTTGGCAGCATAACTAAGCCAAATATTGGGATGTAATGCTGCAATTTGGGCCAAAGACTGAGGGGGTGGCACCAATAAATATGCAACAGCTTTGGGACTTACAGCTAGCAGTAAATCCGCTGCAGGGAGATTCTGCGACTTAGGATGAACTCTACTGGTTGCAGTAGCTCATATATACAGGGGGTCATGTTTCCACCATAACTAAGCCAAATATTGAGATATTATGCTGCAATTTGGTCCAAACACTGAGTAACAATTACCAATAAAGATGGATTAGCTTTGACACCTTCGAATTGGGTTAATCTATGTCACATTGCTCTGTAACCTGCAATTAAGTGGTCTAGCTGCATAAAACCCATATACCTGGGGCGCCATTTTGGCAGCATAACTAAGCCAAATATTGGGATGTAATGCTGCAATTTGGGCCAAAGATTATGTGGGTGACACTAATAAATATGTAACAGCTTTGGGACTTACATCTATAAAGGAAACTCTTGTCGCAAGCTTTTACGACTGGAAATGGGCTACACTGGTTGCAGTATAGTAATATATGCAGGGGTCATGTTTCCACCATAACTAAGACAAACATTGAGCTTTAATGCTCCAATTTGGTCCAGACGCTAAGTGAATGACCCCAATAAATAGGAAATAGCTTTGAGACCTACAGACTGGGTTAAACCCATGTCACATTGCTCTGTAACCTGCCATGGGGTTGTCTAGCTGCATAAAACCCATATACCTGGGGCGCCATTTTGGCAGCATAACTAAGCCAAATATTGGGATGTAATGCTGCAATTTGGGCCAAAGACTGAGGGGGTGGCACCAATAAATATGCAACAGCTTTGGGACTTACAGCTAGCAGTAAATCCGCTGCAGGGAGATTCTGCGACTTAGGATGAACTCTACTGGTTGCAGTAGCTCATATATACAGGGGGTCATGTTTCCACCATAACTAAGCCAAATATTGAGATATTATGCTGCAATTTGGTCCAAACACTGAGTAACAATTACCAATAAAGATGGATTAGCTTTGACACCTTCGAATTGGGTTAATCTATGTCACATTGCTCTGTAACCTGCAATTAAGTGGTCTAGCTGCATAAAACCCATATACCTGGGGCGCCATTTTGGCAGCATAACTAAGCCAAATATTGGGATGTAATGCTGCAATTTGGGCCAAAGATTATGTGGGTGACACTAATAAATATGTAACAGCTTTGGGACTTACATCTATAAAGGAAACTCTTGTCGCAAGCTTTTACGACTGGAAATGGGCTACACTGGTTGCAGTATATTAATATATGCAGGGGTCATGTTTCCACCATAACTAAGACAAACATTGAGCTTTAATGCTCCAATTTGGTCCAGACGCTAAGTGAATGACCCCAATAAATAGGAAATAGCTTTGAGACCTACAGACTGGGTTAAACCCATGTCACATTGCTCTGTAACCTGCAATGGGGTTGTCTAGCTGCATAAAACCCATATACCTGGGGCGCCATTTTGGCAGCATAACTAAGCCAAATATTGGGATGTAATGCTGCAATTTGGGCCAAAGACTGAGGGGGTGGCACCAATAAATATGCAACAGCTTTGGGACTTACAGCTAGCAGTAAATCCGCTGCAGGGAGATTCTGCGACTTAGGATGAACTCTACTGGTTCCAGTAGCTCATATATACAGGGGGTCATGTTTCCACCATAACTAAGCCAAATATTGAGATATTATGCTGCAATTTGGTCCAAACACTGAGTAAAAATTACCAATAAAGATGGATTAGCTTTGACACCTTCGAATTGGGTTAATCTATGTCACATTGCTCTGTAACCTGCAATTAAGTGGTCTAGCTGCATAAAACCCATATACCTGGGGCGCCATTTTGGCAGCATAACTAAGCCAAATATTGGGATGTAATGCTGCAATTTGGGCCAAAGATTATGTGGGTGACACTAATAAATATGTAACAGCTTTGGGACTTACATCTATAAAGGAAACTCTTGTCGCAAGCTTTTACGACTGGAAATGGGCTACACTGGTTGCAGTATATTAATATATGCAGGGGTCATGTTTCCACCATAACTAAGACAAACATTGAGCTTTAATGCTCCAATTTGGTCCAGACGCTAAGTGAATGACCCCAATAAATAGGAAATAGCTTTGAGACCTACAGACTGGGTTAAACCCATGTCACATTGGTCTGTAACCTGCAATGGGGTTGTCTAGCTGCATAAAACCCATATACCTGGGGCGCCATTTTGGCAGCATAACTAAGCCAAATATTGGGATGTAATGCTGCAATTTGGGCCAAAGACTGAGGGGGTGGCACCAATAAATATGCAACAGCTTTGGGACTTACAGCTAGCAGTAAATCCGCTGCAGGGAGATTCTGCGACTTAGGATGAACTCTACTGGTTGCAGTAGCTCATATATACAGGGGGTCATGTTTCCACCATAACTAAGCCAAATATTGAGATATTATGCTGCAATTTGGTCCAAACACTGAGTAACAATTACCAATAAAGATGGATTAGCTTTGACACCTTCGAATTGGGTTAATCTATGTCACATTGCTCTGTAACCTGCAATTAAGTGGTCTAGCTGCATAAAACCCATATACCTGGGGCGCCATTTTGGCAGCATAACTAAGCCAAATATTGGGATGTAATGCTGCAATTTGGGCCAAAGATTATGTGGGTGACACTAATAAATATGTAACAGCTTTGGGACTTACATATATAAAGGAAACTCTTGTCGCAAGCTTTTACGACTGGAAATGGGCTACACTGGTTGCAGTATATTAATATATGCAGGGGTCATGTTTCCACCATAACTAAGACAAACATTGAGCTTTAATGCTCCAATTTGGTCCAGACGCTAAGTGAATGACCCCAATAAATAGGAAATAGCTTTGAGACCTACAGACTGGGTTAAACCCATGTCACATTGCTCTGTAACCTGCAATGGGGTTGTCTAGCTGCATAAAACCCATATACCTGGGGCGCCATTTTGGCAGCATAACTAAGCCAAATATTGGGATGTAATGCTGCAATTTGGGCCAAAGACTGAGGGGGTGGCACCAATAAATATGCAACAGCTTTGGGACTTACAGCTAGCAGTAAATCCGCTGCAGGGAGATTCTGCGACTTAGGATGAACTCTACTGGTTGCAGTAGCTCATATATACAGGGGGTCATGTTTCCACCATAACTAAGCCAAATATTGAGATATTATGCTGCAATTTGGTCCAAACACTGAGTAAAAATTACCAATAAAGATGGATTAGCTTTGACACCTTCGAATTGGGTTAATCTATGTCACATTGCTCTGTAACCTGCAATTAAGTGGTCTAGCTGCATAAAACCCATATACCTGGGGCGCCATTTTGGCAGCATAACTAAGCCAAATATTGGGATGTAATGCTGCAATTTGGGCCAAAGATTATCTGGGTGACACTAATAAATATGTAACAGCTTTGGGACTTACATCTATAAAGGAAACTCTTGTCGCAAGCTTTTACGACTGGAAATGGGCTACACTGGTTGCAGTATAGTAATATATGCAGGGGTCATGTTTCCACCATAACTAAGACAAACATTGAGCTTTAATGCTCCAATTTGGTCCAGACGCTAAGTGAATGACCCCAATAAATAGGAAATAGCTTTGAGACCTACAGACTGGGTTAAACCCATGTCACATTGGTCTGTAACCTGCAATGGGGTTGTCTAGCTGCATAAAACCCATATACCTGGGGCGCCATTTTGGCAGCATAACTAAGCCAAATATTGGGATGTAATGCTGCAATTTGGGCCAAAGACTGAGGGGGTGGCACCAATAAATATGCAACAGCTTTGGGACTTACAGCTAGCAGTAAATCCGCTGCAGGGAGATTCTGCGACTTAGGATGAACTCTACTGGTTGCAGTAGCTCATATATACAGGGGGTCATGTTTCCACCATAACTAAGCCAAATATTGAGATATTATGCTGCAATTTGGTCCAAACACTGAGTAACAATTACCAATAAAGATGGATTAGCTTTGACACCTTCGAATTGGGTTAATCTATGTCACATTGCTCTGTAACCTGCAATTAAGTGGTCTAGCTGCATAAAACCCATATACCTGGGGCGCCATTTTGGCAGCATAACTAAGCCAAATATTGGGATGTAATGCTGCAATTTGGGCCAAAGATTATGTGGGTGACACTAATAAATATGTAACAGCTTTGGGACTTACATATATAAAGGAAACTCTTGTCGCAAGCTTTTACGACTGGAAATGGGCTACACTGGTTGCAGTATATTAATATATGCAGGGGTCATGTTTCCACCATAACTAAGACAAACATTGAGCTTTAATGCTCCAATTTGGTCCAGACGCTAAGTGAATGACCCCAATAAATAGGAAATAGCTTTGAGACCTACAGACTGGGTTAAACCCATGTCACATTGCTCTGTAACCTGCAATGGGGTTGTCTAGCTGCATAAAACCCATATACCTGGGGCGCCATTTTGGCAGCATAACTAAGCCAAATATTGGGATGTAATGCTGCAATTTGGGCCAAAGACTGAGGGGGTGGCACCAATAAATATGCAACAGCTTTGGGACTTACAGCTAGCAGTAAATCCGCTGCAGGGAGATTCTGCGACTTAGGATGAACTCTACTGGTTGCAGTAGCTCATATATACAGGGGGTCATGTTTCCACCATAACTAAGCCAAATATTGAGATATTATGCTGCAATTTGGTCCAAACACTGAGTAAAAATTACCAATAAAGATGGATTAGCTTTGACACCTTCGAATTGGGTTAATCTATGTCACATTGCTCTGTAACCTGCAATTAAGTGGTCTAGCTGCATAAAACCCATATACCTGGGGCGCCATTTTGGCAGCATAACTAAGCCAAATATTGGGATGTAATGCTGCAATTTGGGCCAAAGATTATCTGGGTGACACTAATAAATATGTAACAGCTTTGGGACTTACATCTATAAAGGAAACTCTTGTCGCAAGCTTTTACGACTGGAAATGGGCTACACTGGTTGCAGTATAGTAATATATGCAGGGGTCATGTTTCCACCATAACTAAGACAAACATTGAGCTTTAATGCTCCAATTTGGTCCAGACGCTAAGTGAATGACCCCAATAAATAGGAAATAGCTTTGAGACCTACAGACTGGGTTAAACCCATGTCACATTGGTCTGTAACCTGCAATGGGGTTGTCTAGCTGCATAAAACCCATATACCTGGGGCGCCATTTTGGCAGCATAACTAAGCCAAATATTGGGATGTAATGCTGCAATTTGGGCCAAAGACTGAGGGGGTGGCACCAATAAATATGCAACAGCTTTGGGACTTACAGCTAGCAGTAAATCCGCTGCAGGGAGATTCTGCGACTTAGGATGAACTCTACTGGTTGCAGTAGCTCATATATACAGGGGGTCATGTTTCCACCATAACTAAGCCAAATATTGAGATATTATGCTGCAATTTGGTCCAAACACTGAGTAACAATTACCAATAAAGATGGATTAGCTTTGACACCTTCGAATTGGGTTAATCTATGTCACATTGCTCTGTAACCTGCAATTAAGTGGTCTAGCTGCATAAAACCCATATACCTGGGGCGCCATTTTGGCAGCATAACTAAGCCAAATATTGGGATGTAATGCTGCAATTTGGTCCAAACACTGAGTAACAATTACCAATAAAGATGGATTAGCTTTGACACCTTCGAATTGGGTTAATCTATGTCACATTGCTCTGTAACCTGCAATTAAGTGGTCTAGCTGCATAAAACCCATATACCTGGGGCGCCATTTTGGCAGCATAACTAAGCCAAATATTGGGATGTAATGCTGCAATTTGGGCCAAAGACTGAGGGGGTGGCACCAATAAATATGCAACAGCTTTGGGACTTACAGCTAGCAGTAAATCCGCTGCAGGGAGATTCTGCGACTTAGGATGAACTCTACTGGTTGCAGTAGCTCATATATACAGGGGGTCATGTTTCCACCATAACTAAGCCAAATATTGAGATATTATGCTGCAATTTGGTCCAAACACTGAGTAACAATTACCAATAAAGATGGATTAGCTTTGACACCTTCGAATTGGGTTAATCTATGTCACATTGCTCTGTAACCTGCAATTAAGTGGTCTAGCTGCATAAAACCCATATACCTGGGGCGCCATTTTGGCAGCATAACTAAGCCAAATATTGGGATGTAATGCTGCAATTTGGGCCAAAGATTATGTGGGTGACACTAATAAATATGTAACAGCTTTGGGACTTACATCTATAAAGGAAACTCTTGTCGCAAGCTTTTACGACTGGAAATGGGCTACACTGGTTGCAGTATATTAATATATGCAGGGGTCATGTTTCCACCATAACTAAGACAAACATTGAGCTTTAATGCTCCAATTTGGTCCAGACGCTAAGTGAATGACCCCAATAAATAGGAAATAGCTTTGAGACCTACAGACTGGGTTAAACCCATGTCACATTGCTCTGTAACCTGCAATGGGGTTGTCTAGCTGCATAAAACCCATATACCTGGGGCGCCATTTTGGCAGCATAACTAAGCCAAATATTGGGATGTAATGCTGCAATTTGGGCCAAAGACTGAGGGGGTGGCACCAATAAATATGCAACAGCTTTGGGACTTACAGCTAGCAGTAAATCCGCTGCAGGGAGATTCTGCGACTTAGGATGAACTCTACTGGTTCCAGTAGCTCATATATACAGGGGGTCATGTTTCCACCATAACTAAGCCAAATATTGAGATATTATGCTGCAATTTGGTCCAAACACTGAGTAAAAATTACCAATAAAGATGGATTAGCTTTGACACCTTCGAATTGGGTTAATCTATGTCACATTGCTCTGTAACCTGCAATTAAGTGGTCTAGCTGCATAAAACCCATATACCTGGGGCGCCATTTTGGCAGCATAACTAAGCCAAATATTGGGATGTAATGCTGCAATTTGGGCCAAAGATTATGTGGGTGACACTAATAAATATGTAACAGCTTTGGGACTTACATCTATAAAGGAAACTCTTGTCGCAAGCTTTTACGACTGGAAATGGGCTACACTGGTTGCAGTATATTAATATATGCAGGGGTCATGTTTCCACCATAACTAAGACAAACATTGAGCTTTAATGCTCCAATTTGGTCCAGACGCTAAGTGAATGACCCCAATAAATAGGAAATAGCTTTGAGACCTACAGACTGGGTTAAACCCATGTCACATTGCTCTGTAACCTGCAATGGGGTTGTCTAGCTGCATAAAACCCATATACCTGGGGCGCCATTTTGGCAGCATAACTAAGCCAAATATTGGGATGTAATGCTGCAATTTGGGCCAAAGACTGAGGGGGTGGCACCAATAAATATGCAACAGCTTTGGGACTTACAGCTAGCAGTAAATCCGCTGCAGGGAGATTCTGCGACTTAGGATGAACTCTACTGGTTCCAGTAGCTCATATATACAGGGGGTCATGTTTCCACCATAACTAAGCCAAATATTGAGATATTATGCTGCAATTTGGTCCAAACACTGAGTAAAAATTACCAATAAAGATGGATTAGCTTTGACACCTTCGAATTGGGTTAATCTATGTCACATTGCTCTGTAACCTGCAATTAAGTGGTCTAGCTGCATAAAACCCATATACCTGGGGCGCCATTTTGGCAGCATAACTAAGCCAAATATTGGGATGTAATGCTGCAATTTGGGCCAAAGATTATGTGGGTGACACTAATAAATATGTAACAGCTTTGGGACTTACATCTATAAAGGAAACTCTTGTCGCAAGCTTTTACGACTGGAAATGGGCTACACTGGTTGCAGTATAGTAATATATGCAGGGGTCATGTTTCCACCATAACTAAGACAAACATTGAGCTTTAATGCTCCAATTTGGTCCAGACGCTAAGTGAATGACCCCAATAAATAGGAAATAGCTTTGAGACCTACAGACTGGGTTAAACCCATGTCACATTGGTCTGTAACCTGCAATGGGGTTGTCTAGCTGCATAAAACCCATATACCTGGGGCGCCATTTTGGCAGCATAACTAAGCCAAATATTGGGATGTAATGCTGTAATTTGGGCCAAAGACTGAGGGGGTGGCACCAATAAATATGCAACAGCTTTGGGACTTACAGCTAGCAGTAAATCCGCTGCAGGGAGATTCTGCGACTTAGGATGAACTCTACTGGTTGCAGTAGCTCATATATACAGGGGGTCATGTTTCCACCATAACTAAGCCAAATATTGAGATATTATGCTGCAATTTGGTCCAAACACTGAGTAACAATTACCAATAAAGATGGATTAGCTTTGACACCTTCGAATTGGGTTAATCTATGTCACATTGCTCTGTAACCTGCAATGGGGTGGTCTAGCTGCATAAAACCCATATACCTGGGGCACCATTTTGGCAGCATAACTAAGCCAAATATTGGGATGTAATGCTGCAATTTGGGCCAAAGATTAGGTGGGTGACACTAATAAATATGTAACAGCTTTGGGACTTACATCTATAAAGGAAACTCTTGTCGCAAGCTTTTACGACTGGAAATAGGCTACACTGGTTGCAGTATATTAATATATGCAGGGGTCATGTTTCCACCATAACTAAGACAAACATTGAGCTTTAATGCTCCAATTTGGTCCAGATGCTAAGTGAATGACCCCAATAAATAGGAAATAGCTTTGAGACTTACGGACTGGGTTAAACCCATGTCACATTGCTCTGTAACCTGCAATGGGGTGGTCTAGCTGCATAAAACCCATATACCTGGGGCGCCATTTTGGCAGCAGGGCTAAGCCAGATATTGGGATGTATGCTGCAATTTGGGCCAAAGATTAGGTGGGTGACACTAATAAATATGTAACAGCTTTGGGACTTACATCTATAAAGGAAACTCTTGTCGCAAGCTTTTTCGACTGGAAATGGGCTACACTGGTTGCAGTATATTAATATATGCAGGGGTCATGTTTCCACCATAAATAAGACAAACATTGAGCTTTAATGCTCCAATTTGGTCCAGACGCTAAGTGAATGACCCCAATAAATAGGAAATAGCTTTGAGACCTACAGACTGGGTTAAACCCATGTCACATTGCTCTGTAACCTGCAATGGGGTGGTCTAGCTGCAAAAAACCCGTATACCTGGGGCGCCATTTTGGCAGCATAACTAAGCCAAATATTGGGATGTAATGCTGCAATTTGGCCCAAAGATTGAGTGGGCGACATTAATAAATATGCAACAGCTTTGGGACTTGCATCTAGGAGTAAGTCTCCTGTAGGAGGAATCTGCGACTCGGGATGAACTATACTGGTTGCAGTAACTCATATGTACAGGGGGTCATGTTTCCACCATAACTAAGCCAAATATTGAGATATTATGCTGCAATTTGGTCCAAAGACTAAGTAAAAATTACCAATAAATATAGAATAGCTTTGACACCTACGGATTGGGTTAATCTATGTCACATTGCTCTGTAACCTGCAATGGGGTGGTCTAGCTGCATAAAACCCATATACCTGGGGCGCCATTTTGGCAGCATAACTAAGCCAAATATTGGGATGTAATGCTGCAATTTGGGCCAAAGATTAGGTGGGTGACACTAATAAATATGTAACAGCTTTGGGACTTACATCTATAAAGGAAACTCTTGTCACAAGCTTTTACGACTGGAAATGGGCTACACTGGTTGCAGTATATTAATATATGCAGGGGTCATGTTTCCACCATAAATAAGACAAACATTGAGCTTTAATGCTCCAATTTGGTCCAGACGCTAAGTGAATCACCCCAATAAATAGGAAATAGCTTTGAGACCTACAGACTGGGTTAAACCCATGTCACATTGCTCTGTAACCTGCAATGGGGTGGTCTAGCTGCATAAAACCCATATACCTGGGGCGCCATTTTGGCAGCAGGGCTAAGCCAGATATTGGGATGTAATGCTGCAATTTGGGCCAAAGAGTGAGGGGGTGGCACCAATAAATATGCAACAGCTTTGGGACTTACAGCTAGCAGTAAGTCTGCTGCAGGGAGAATCTGCGACTTGGGATGGAATATACTGCTTGCAGTAATTCATATATACAGGGGGTCATGTTTCGACCATAACTAAGCCAAATATTGAGATATTATGCTGCAATTTGGTCCAAACACTGAGTAACAATTACCTATACAGATGGAGTAGCTTTGACAACTTCGAATTGGGTTAATCTATGTCACATTGCTCTGTAACCTGCAATGGGGTGGTCTAGCTGCATAAAACCCATATACCTGGGGCGCCATTTTGGCAGCAGGGCTAAGCCAGATATTGGGATGTAATGCTGCAATTTGGGTCAAAGAGTGAGGGGGTGGCACCAATAAATATGCAACAGCTTTGGGACTTACAGCTAGCAGTAAGTCTGCTGCAGGGAGATTCTGCGACTTGGGATGGAATATACTGCTTGCAGTAATTCATATATACAGGGGGTCATGTTTCGACCATAACTAAGCCAAATATTGAGATATTATGCTGCAATTTGGTCCAAACACTGAGTAACAATTACCTATACAGATGGAGTAGCTTTGACAGCTTCGAATTGGGTTAATCTATGTCACATTGCTCTGTAACCTGCAATGGGGTGGTCTAGCTGCATAAAACCCATATACCTGGGGCACCATTTTGGCAGCATAACTAAGCCAAATATTGGGATGTAATGCTGCAATTTGGGCCAAAGATTAGGTGGGTGACACTAATAAATATGTAACAGCTTTGGGACTTACATCTATAAAGGAAACTCTTGTCGCAAGCTTTTACGACTGGAAATAGGCTACACTGGTTGCAGTATATTAATATATGCAGGGGTCATGTTTCCACCATAACTAAGACAAACATTGAGCTTTAATGCTCCAATTTGGTCCAGATGCTAAGTGAATGACCCCAATAAATAGGAAATAGCTTTGAGACTTACGGACTGGGTTAAACCCATGTCACATTGCTCTGTAACCTGCAATGGGGTGGTCTAGCTGCATAAAACCCATATACTTGGGGCGCCATTTTGGCAGCAGGGCTAAGCCAGATATTGGGATGTATGCTGCAATTTGGGCCAAAGATTAGGTGGGTGACACTAATAAATATGTAACAGCTTTGGGACTTACATCTATAAAGGAAACTCTTGTCGCAAGCTTTTTCGACTGGAAATGGGCTACACTGGTTGCAGTATATTAATATATGCAGGGGTCATGTTTCCACCATAAATAAGACAAACATTGAGCTTTAATGCTCCAATTTGGTCCAGACGCTAAGTGAATGACCCCAATAAATAGGAAATAGCTTTGAGACCTACAGACTGGGTTAAACCCATGTCACATTGCTCTGTAACCTGCAATGGGGTGGTCTAGCTGCATAAAACCCATATACCTGGGGCGCCATTTTGGCAGCAGGGCTAAGCCAGATATTGGGATGTAATGCTGCAATTTGGGCCAAAGAGTGAGGGGGTGGCACCAATAAATATGCAACAGCTTTGGGACTTACATCTAGGAGTAAATCTCCTGTAGGAGGAATCTGCAACTCGAAATGAACTATACTGGTTGCAGTAACTCATATGTACAGGGGGTCATGTTTCCACCATAACTAAGCCAAATATTGAGATATTATGCTGCAATTTGGTCCAAAGACTAAGTAAAAATTACCAATAAATATAGAATAGCTTTGACACCTACGGATTGGGTTAATCTATGTCACATTGCTCTGTAACCTGCAATGGGGTGGTCTAGCTGCATAAAACCCATATACCTGGGGCGCCATTTTGGCAGCATAACTAAGCCAAATATTGGGATGTAATGCTGCAATTTTGGCCAAAGATTAGGTGGGTGACACTAATAAATATGTAACAGCTTTGGGACTTACATCTATAAAGGAAACTCTTGTCGCAAGCTTTTACGACTGGAAATGGGCTACACTGGTTGCAGTATTTTAATATATGCAGGGGTCATGTTTCCACCATAACTAAGACAAACATTGAGCTTTAATGCTCCAATTTGGTCCAGACGCTAAGTGAATGACCCCAATAAATAGGAAATAGCTTTGAGAACTACAGACTGGGTTAATCCATGTCACATTGCTCTGTAACCTGCAATGGGGTGGTCTAGCTGCAAAAAACCCGTATACCTGGGGCGCCATTTTGGCAGCATAACTAAGCCAAATATTGGGATGTAATGCTGCAATTTGGCCCAAAGATTGAGTGGGCGACATTAATAAATATGCAACAGCTTTGGGACTTGCATCTAGGAGTAAGTCTCCTGTAGGAGGAATCTGCGACTCGGGATGAACTATACTGGTTGCAGTAACTCATATGTACAGGGGGTCATGTTTCCACCATAACTAAGCCAAATATTGAGATATTATGCTGCAATTTGGTCCAAAGACTAAGTAAAAATTACCAATAAATATAGAATAGCTTTGACACCTACGGATTGGGTTAATCTATGTCACATTGCTCTGTAACCTGCAATGGGGTGGTCTAGCTGCATAAAACCCATATACCTGGGGCGCCATTTTGGCAGCATAACTAAGCCAAATATTGGGATGTAATGCTGCAATTTGGGCCAAAGATTAGGTGGGTGACACTAATAAATATGTAACAGCTTTGGGACTTACATCTATAAAGGAAACTCTTGTCGCAAGCTTTTACGACTGGAAATGGGCTACACTGGTTGCAGTATATTAATATATGCAGGGGTCATGTTTCCACCATAAATAAGACAAACATTGAGCTTTAATGCTCCAATTTGGTCCAGACGCTAAGTGAATCACCCCAATAAATAGGAAATAGCTTTGAGACCTACAGACTGGGTTAAACCCATGTCACATTGCTCTGTAACCTGCAATGGGGTGGTCTAGCTGCATAAAACCCATATACCTGGGGCGCCATTTTGGCAGCAGGGCTAAGCCAGATATTGGGATGTAATGCTGCAATTTGGGCCAAAGAGTGAGGGGGTGGCACCAATAAATATGCAACAGCTTTGGGACTTACAGCTAGCAGTAAGTCTGCTGCAGGGAGATTCTGCGACTTGGGATGGAATATACTGCTTGCAGTAATTCATATATACAGGGGGTCATGTTTCGACCATAACTAAGCCAAATATTGAGATATTATGCTGCAATTTGGTCCAAACACTGAGTAACAATTACCTATACAGATGGAGTAGCTTTGACAGCTTCGAATTGGGTTAATCTATGTCACATTGCTCTGTAACCTGCAATGGGGTGGTCTAGCTGCATAAAACCCATATACCTGGGGCGCCATTTTGGCAGCATAACTAAGCCAAATATTGGGATGTAATGCTGCAATTTTGGCCAAAGATTAGGTGGGTGACACTAATAAATATGTAACAGCTTTGGGACTTACATCTATAAAGGAAACTCTTGTCGCAAGCTTTTACGACTGGAAATGGGCTACACTGGTTGCAGTATTTTAATATATGCAGGGGTCATGTTTCCACCATAACTAAGACAAACATTGAGCTTTAATGCTCCAATTTGGTCCAGACGCTAAGTGAATGACCCCAATAAATAGGAAATAGCTTTGAGAACTACAGACTGGGTTAATCCATGTCACATTGCTCTGTAACCTGCAATGGGGTGGTCTAGCTGCAAAAAACCCGTATACCTGGGGCGCCATTTTGGCAGCATAACTAAGCCAAATATTGGGATGTAATGCTGCAATTTGGCCCAAAGATTGAGTGGGCGACATTAATAAATATGCAACAGCTTTGGGACTTGCATCTAGGAGTAAGTCTCCTGTAGGAGGAATCTGCGACTCGGGATGAACTATACTGGTTGCAGTAACTCATATGTACAGGGGGTCATGTTTCCACCATAACTAAGCCAAATATTGAGATATTATGCTGCAATTTGGTCCAAAGACTAAGTAAAAATTACCAATAAATATAGAATAGCTTTGACACCTACGGATTGGGTTAATCTATGTCACATTGCTCTGTAACCTGCAATGGGGTGGTCTAGCTGCATAAAACCCATATACCTGGGGCGCCATTTTGGCAGCATAACTAAGCCAAATATTGGGATGTAATGCTGCAATTTGGGCCAAAGATTAGGTGGGTGACACTAATAAATATGTAACAGCTTTGGGACTTACATCTATAAAGGAAACTCTTGTCGCAAGCTTTTACGACTGGAAATGGGCTACACTGGTTGCAGTATATTAATATATGCAGGGGTCATGTTTCCACCATAAATAAGACAAACATTGAGCTTTAATGCTCCAATTTGGTCCAGACGCTAAGTGAATCACCCCAATAAATAGGAAATAGCTTTGAGACCTACAGACTGGGTTAAACCCATGTCACATTGCTCTGTAACCTGCAATGGGGTGGTCTAGCTGCATAAAACCCATATACCTGGGGCGCCATTTTGGCAGCAGGGCTAAGCCAGATATTGGGATGTAATGCTGCAATTTGGGCCAAAGAGTGAGGGGGTGGCACCAATAAATATGCAACAGCTTTGGGACTTACAGCTAGCAGTAAGTCTGCTGCAGGGAGATTCTGCGACTTGGGATGGAATATACTGCTTGCAGTAATTCATATATACAGGGGGTCATGTTTCGACCATAACTAAGCCAAATATTGAGATATTATGCTGCAATTTGGTCCAAACACTGAGTAACAATTACCTATACAGATGGAGTAGCTTTGACAACTTCGAATTGGGTTAATCTATGTCACATTGCTCTGTAACCTGCAATGGGGTGGTCTAGCTGCATAAAACCCATATACCTGGGGCGCCATTTTGGCAGCAGGGCTAAGCCAGATATTGGGATGTAATGCTGCAATTTGGGTCAAAGAGTGAGGGGGTGGCACCAATAAATATGCAACAGCTTTGGGACTTACAGCTAGCAGTAAGTCTGCTGCAGGGAGATTCTGCGACTTGGGATGGAATATACTGCTTGCAGTAATTCATATATACAGGGGGTCATGTTTCGACCATAACTAAGCCAAATATTGAGATATTATGCTGCAATTTGGTCCAAACACTGAGTAACAATTACCTATACAGATGGAGTAGCTTTGACAGCTTCGAATTGGGTTAATCTATGTCACATTGCTCTGTAACCTGCAATGGGGTGGTCTAGCTGCATAAAACCCATATACCTGGGGCACCATTTTGGCAGCATAACTAAGCCAAATATTGGGATGTAATGCTGCAATTTGGGCCAAAGATTAGGTGGGTGACACTAATAAATATGTAACAGCTTTGGGACTTACATCTATAAAGGAAACTCTTGTCGCAAGCTTTTACGACTGGAAATAGGCTACACTGGTTGCAGTATATTAATATATGCAGGGGTCATGTTTCCACCATAACTAAGACAAACATTGAGCTTTAATGCTCCAATTTGGTCCAGATGCTAAGTGAATGACCCCAATAAATAGGAAATAGCTTTGAGACTTACGGACTGGGTTAAACCCATGTCACATTGCTCTGTAACCTGCAATGGGGTGGTCTAGCTGCATAAAACCCATATACCTGGGGCGCCATTTTGGCAGCAGGGCTAAGCCAGATATTGGGATGTATGCTGCAATTTGGGCCAAAGAGTGAGGGAGTGGCACCAATAAATATGCAACAGCTTTGGGACTTACAGCTAGCAGTAAGTCTGCTGCAGGGAGATTCTGCGACTTGGGATGGGATATACTGCTTGCAGTAATTCATATATACAGGGGGTCATGTTTCGACCATAACTAAGCCAAATATTGAGATATTATGCTGCAATTTGGTCCAAACACTGAGTAACAATTACCTATACAGATGGAGTAGCTTTGACAGCTTCGAATTGGGTTAATCTATGTCACATTGCTCTGTAACCTGCAATGGGGTGGTCTAGCTGCATAAAACCCATATACCTGGGGCGCCATTTTGGCAGCATAACTAAGCCAAATATTGGGATGTAATGCTGCAATTTGGGCCAAAGATTAGGTGGGTGACACTAATAAATATGTAACAGCTTTGGGACTTACATCTATAAAGGAAACTCTTGACGCAAGCTTTTACGACTGGAAATGGGCTACACTGGTTGCAGTATATTAATATATGCAGGGGTCATGTTTCCACCATAACTAAGACAAACATTGAGCTTTAATGCTCCAATTTGGTCCAGATGCTAAGTGAATGACCCCAATAAATAGGAAATAGCTTTGAGACTTACGGACTGGGTTAAACCCATGTCACATTGCTCTGTAACCTGCAATGGGGTGGTCTAGCTGCATAAAACCCATATACCTGGGGCGCCATTTTAGCAGCAGGGCTAAGCCAGATATTGGGATGTAATGCTGCAATTTGGGCCAAAGAGTGAGGGGGTGGCACCAATAAATATGCAACAGCTTTGGGACTTACAGCTAGCAGTAAGTCTGCTGCAGGGAGATTCTGCGACTTGGGATGGAATATACTGCTTGCAGTAATTCATATATACAGGGGGTCATGTTTCGACCATAACTAAGCCAAATATTGAGATATTATGCTGCAATTTGGTCCAAACACTGAGTAACAATTACCTATACAGATGGAGTAGCTTTGACAACTTCGAATTGGGTTAATCTATGTCACATTGCTCTGTAACCTGCAATGGGGTGGTCTAGCTGCATAAAACCCATATACCTGGGGCGCCATTTTGGCAGCATAATTAAGCCAAATATTGGGATGTAATGCTGCAATTTGGGCCAAAGATTAGGTGGGTGACACTAATAAATATGTAACAGCTTTGGGACTTACATCTATAAAGGAAACTCTTGTCGCAAGCTTTTACGACTGGAAATGGGCTACACTGGTTGCAGTATATTAATATATGCAGGGGTCATGTTTCCACCATAAATAAGACAAACATTGAGCTTAAATGCTCCAATTTGGTCCAGACGCTAAGTGAATGACCCCAATAAATAGGAAATAGCTTTGAGACCTACAGACTGGGTTAAACCCATGTCACATTGCTCTGTAACCTGCAATGGGGTGGTCTAGCTGCATAAAACCCATATACCTGGGGCGCCATTTTGGCAGCAGGGCTAAGCCAGATATTGGGATGTAATGCTGCAATTTGGGCCAAAGAGTGAGGGGGTGGCACCAATAAATATGCAACAGCTTTGGGACTTACAGCTAGCAGTAAGTCTGCTTCAGGGAGATTCTGCGACTTGGGATGGAATATACTGCTTGCAGTAATTCATATATACAGGGGGTCATGTTTCCACCATAACTAAGCCAAATATTGATATATTATGCTGCAATTTGGTCCAAAGACTAAGTAAAAATTACCAATAAATATAGAATAGCTTTGACACCTACGGATTGGGTTAATCTATGTCACATTGCTCTGTAACCTGCAATGGGGTGGTCTAGCTGCATAAAACCCATATACCTGGGGCGCCATTTTGGCAGCATAACTAAGCCAAATATTGGGATGTAATGCTGCAATTTTGGCCAAAGATTAGGTGGGTGACACTAATAAATATGTAACAGCTTTGGGACTTACATCTATAAAGGAAACTCTTGTCGCAAGCTTTTACGACTGGAAATGGGCTACACTGGTTGCAGTATTTTAATATATGCAGGGGTCATGTTTCCACCATAACTAAGACAAACATTGAGCTTTAATGCTCCAATTTGGTCCAGACGCTAAGTGAATGACCCCAATAAATAGGAAATAGCTTTGAGAACTACAGACTGGGTTAAACCCATGTCACATTGCTCTGTAACCTGCAATGGGGCGGTCTAGCTGCAAAAAACCCGTATACCTGGGGCGCCATTTTGGCAGCATAACTAAGCCAAATATTGGGATGTAATGCTGCAATTTGGCCCAAAGATTAAGTGGGTGACACCAATAAATATGCAACAGCTTTGGGACTTACATCTAGGAGTAAATCTCCTGTAGGAGGAATCTGCAACTCGAAATGAACTATACTGGTTGCAGTAACTCATATGTACAGGGGGTCATGTTTCCACCATAACTAAGCCAAATATTGAGATATTATGCTGCAATTTGGTCCAAAGACTAAGTAAAAATTACCAATAAATATAGAATAGCTTTGACACCTACGGATTGGGTTAATCTATGTCACATTGCTCTGTAACCTGCAATGGGGTGGTCTAGCTGCATAAAACCCATATACCTGGGGCGCCATTTTGGCAGCATAACTAAGCCAAATATTGGGATGTAATGCTGCAATTTTGGCCAAAGATTAGGTGGGTGACACTAATAAATATGTAACAGCTTTGGGACTTACATCTATAAAGGAAACTCTTGTCGCAAGCTTTTACGACTGGAAATGGGCTACACTGGTTGCAGTATTTTAATATATGCAGGGGTCATGTTTCCACCATAACTAAGACAAACATTGAGCTTTAATGCTCCAATTTGGTCCAGACGCTAAGTGAATGACCCCAATAAATAGGAAATAGCTTTGAGAACTACAGACTGGGTTAAACCCATGTCACATTGCTCTGTAACCTGCAATGGGGCGGTCTAGCTGCAAAAAACCCGTATACCTGGGGCGCCATTTTGGCAGCATAACTAAGCCAAATATTGGGATGTAATGCTGCAATTTGGCCCAAAGATTAAGTGGGTGACACCAATAAATATGCAACAGCTTTGGGACTTACATCTAGGAGTAAATCTCCTGTAGGAGGAATCTGCAACTCGAAATGAACTATACTGGTTGCAGTAACTCATATGTACAGGGGGTCATGTTTCCACCATAACTAAGCCAAATATTGAGATATTATGCTGCAATTTGGTCCAAAGACTAAGTAAAAATTACCAATAAATATAGAATAGCTTTGACACCTACGGATTGGGTTAATCTATGTCACATTGCTCTGTAACCTGCAATGGGGTGGTCTAGCTGCATAAAACCCATATACCTGGGGCGCCATTTTGGCAGCATAACTAAGCCAAATATTGGGATGTAATGCTGCAATTTTGGCCAAAGATTAGGTGGGTGACACTAATAAATATGTAACAGCTTTGGGACTTACATCTATAAAGGAAACTCTTGTCGCAAGCTTTTACGACTGGAAATGGGCTACACTGGTTGCAGTATTTTAATATATGCAGGGGTCATGTTTCCACCATAACTAAGACAAACATTGAGCTTTAATGCTCCAATTTGGTCCAGACGCTAAGTGAATGACCCCAATAAATAGGAAATAGCTTTGAGAACTACAGACTGGGTTAAACCCATGTCACATTGCTCTGTAACCTGCAATGGGGTGGTCTAGCTGCAAAAAACCCGTATACCTGGGGCGCCATTTTGGCAGCATAACTAAGCCAAATATTGGGATGTAATGCTGCAATTTGGCCCAAAGATTGAGTGGGCGACATTAATAAATATGCAACAGCTTTGGGACTTGCATCTAGGAGTAAGTCTCCTGTAGGAGGAATCTGCGACTCGGGATGAACTATACTGGTTGCAGTAACTCATATGTACAGGGGGTCATGTTTCCACCATAACTAAGCCAAATATTGAGATATTATGCTGCAATTTGGTCCAAAGACTAAGTAAAAATTACCAATAAATATAGAATAGCTTTGACACCTACGGATTGGGTTAATCTATGTCACATTGCTCTGTAACCTGCAATGGGGTGGTCTAGCTGCATAAAACCCATATACCTGGGGCGCCATTTTGGCAGCATAACTAAGCCAAATATTGGGATGTAATGCTGCAATTTTGGCCAAAGATTAGGTGGGTGACACTAATAAATATGTAACAGCTTTGGGACTTACATCTATAAAGGAAACTCTTGTCGCAAGCTTTTACGACTGGAAATGGGCTACACTGGTTGCAGTATTTTAATATATGCAGGGGTCATGTTTCCACCATAACTAAGACAAACATTGAGCTTTAATGCTCCAATTTGGTCCAGACGCTAAGTGAATGACCCCAATAAATAGGAAATAGCTTTGAGAACTACAGACTGGGTTAAACCCATGTCACATTGCTCTGTAACCTGCAATGGGGTGGTCTAGCTGCAAAAAACCCGTATACCTGGGGCGCCATTTTGGCAGCATAACTAAGCCAAATATTGGGATGTAATGCTGCAATTTGGCCCAAAGATTAAGTGGGTGACACTAATAAATATGCAACATCTTTGGGACTTACATCTAGGAGTAAATCTCCTGTAGGAGGAATCTGCAACTCGAAATGAACTATACTGGTTGCAGTAACTCATATGTACAGGGGGTCATGTTTCCACCATAACTAAGCCAAATATTGAGATATTATGCTGCAATTTGGTCCAAAGACTAAGTAAAAATTACCAATAAATATAGAATAGCTTTGACACCTACGGATTGGGTTAATCTATGTCACATTGCTCTGTAACCTGCAATGGGGTGGTCTAGCTGCATAAAACCCATATACCTGGGGCGCCATTTTGGCAGCATAACTAAGCCAAATATTGGGATGTAATGCTGCAATTTTGGCCAAAGATTAGGTGGGTGACACTAATAAATATGTAACAGCTTTGGGACTTACATCTATAAAGGAAACTCTTGTCGCAAGCTTTTACGACTGGAAATGGGCTACACTGGTTGCAGTATTTTAATATATGCAGGGGTCATGTTTCCACCATAACTAAGACAAACATTGAGCTTTAATGCTCCAATTTGGTCCAGACGCTAAGTGAATGACCCCAATAAATAGGAAATAGCTTTGAGAACTACAGACTGGGTTAAACCCATGTCACATTGCTCTGTAACCTGCAATGGGGTGGTCTAGCTGCAAAAAACCCGTATACCTGGGGCGCCATTTTGGCAGCATAACTAAGCCAAATATTGGGATGTAATGCTGCAATTTGGCCCAAAGATTGAGTGGGCGACATTAATAAATATGCAACAGCTTTGGGACTTGCATCTAGGAGTCAGTCTCCTGTAGGAGGAATCTGCGACTCGGGATGAACTATACTGGTTGCAGTAACTCATATGTACAGGGGGTCATGTTTCCACCATAACTAAGCCAAATATTGAGATATTATGCTGCAATTTGGTCCAAAGACTAAGTAAAAATTACCAATAAATATAGAATAGCTTTGACACCTACGGATTGGGTTAATCTATGTCACATTGCTCTGTAACCTGCAATGGGGTGGTCTAGCTGCATAAAACCCATATACCTGGGGCGCCATTTTGGCAGCATAACTAAGCCAAATATTGGGATGTAATGCTGCAATTTTGGCCAAAGATTAGGTGGGTGACACTAATAAATATGTAACAGCTTTGGGACTTACATCTATAAAGGAAACTCTTGTCGCAAGCTTTTACGACTGGAAATGGGCTACACTGGTTGCAGTATTTTAATATATGCAGGGGTCATGTTTCCACCATAACTAAGACAAACATTGAGCTTTAATGCTCCAATTTGGTCCAGACGCTAAGTGAATGACCCCAATAAATAGGAAATAGCTTTGAGAACTACAGACTGGGTTAAACCCATGTCACATTGCTCTGTAACCTGCAATGGGGTGGTCTAGCTGCAAAAAACCCGTATACCTGGGGCGCCATTTTGGCAGCATAACTAAGCCAAATATTGGGATGTAATGCTGCAATTTGGCCCAAAGATTAAGTGGGTGACACTAATAAATATGCAACAGCTTTGGGACTTACATCTAGGAGTAAATCTCCTGTAGGAGGAATCTGCAACTCGAAATGAACTATACTGGTTGCAGTAACTCATATGTACAGGGGGTCATGTTTCCACCATAACTAAGCCAAATATTGAGATATTATGCTGCAATTTGGTCCAAAGACTAAGTAAAAATTACCAATAAATATAGAATAGCTTTGACACCTACGGATTGGGTTAATCTATGTCACATTGCTCTGTAACCTGCAATGGGGTGGTCTAGCTGCATAAAACCCATATACCTGGGGCGCCATTTTGGCAGCATAACTAAGCCAAATATTGGGATGTAATGCTGCAATTTTGGCCAAAGATTAGGTGGGTGACACTAATAAATATGTAACAGCTTTGGGACTTACATCTATAAAGGAAACTCTTGTCGCAAGCTTTTACGACTGGAAATGGGCTACACTGGTTGCAGTATTTTAATATATGCAGGGGTCATGTTTCCACCATAACTAAGACAAACATTGAGCTTTAATGCTCCAATTTGGTCCAGACGCTAAGTGAATGACCCCAATAAATAGGAAATAGCTTTGAGAACTACAGACTGGGTTAAACCCATGTCACATTGCTCTGTAACCTGCAATGGGGTGGTCTAGCTGCAAAAAACCCGTATACCTGGGGCGCCATTTTGGCAGCATAACTAAGCCAAATATTGGGATGTAATGCTGCAATTTGGCCCAAAGATTAAGTGGGTGACACTAATAAATATGCAACAGCTTTGGGACTTACATCTAGGAGTAAATCTCCTGTAGGAGGAATCTGCAACTCGAAATGAACTATACTGGTTGCAGTAACTCATATGTACAGGGGGTCATGTTTCCACCATAACTAAGCCAAATATTGAGATATTATGCTGCAATTTGGTCCAAAGACTAAGTAAAAATTACCAATAAATATAGAATAGCTTTGACACCTACGGATTGGGTTAATCTATGTCACATTGCTCTGTAACCTGCAATGGGGTGGTCTAGCTGCATAAAACCCATATACCTGGGGCGCCATTTTGGCAGCATAACTAAGCCAAATATTGGGATGTAATGCTGCAATTTTGGCCAAAGATTAGGTGGGTGACACTAATAAATATGTAACAGCTTTGGGACTTACATCTATAAAGGAAACTCTTGTCGCAAGCTTTTACGACTGGAAATGGGCTACACTGGTTGCAGTATTTTAATATATGCAGGGGTCATGTTTCCACCATAACTAAGACAAACATTGAGCTTTAATGCTCCAATTTGGTCCAGACGCTAAGTGAATGACCCCAATAAATAGGAAATAGCTTTGAGAACTACAGACTGGGTTAAACCCATGTCACATTGCTCTGTAACCTGCAATGGGGTGGTCTAGCTGCAAAAAACCCGTATACCTGGGGCGCCATTTTGGCAGCATAACTAAGCCAAATATTGGGATGTAATGCTGCAATTTGGCCCAAAGATTAAGTGGGTGACACTAATAAATATGCAACAGCTTTGGGACTTACATCTAGGAGTAAATCTCCTGTAGGAGGAATCTGCAACTCGAAATGAACTATACTGGTTGCAGTAACTCATATGTACAGGGGGTCATGTTTCCACCATAACTAAGCCAAATATTGAGATATTATGCTGCAATTTGGTCCAAAGACTAAGTAAAAATTACCAATAAATATAGAATAGCTTTGACACCTACGGATTGGGTTAATCTATGTCACATTGCTCTGTAACCTGCAATGGGGTGGTCTAGCTGCATAAAACCCATATACCTGGGGCGCCATTTTGGCAGCATAACTAAGCCAAATATTGGGATGTAATGCTGCAATTTTGGCCAAAGATTAGGTGGGTGACACTAATAAATATGTAACAGCTTTGGGACTTACATCTATAAAGGAAACTCTTGTCGCAAGCTTTTACGACTGGAAATGGGCTACACTGGTTGCAGTATTTTAATATATGCAGGGGTCATGTTTCCACCATAACTAAGACAAACATTGAGCTTTAATGCTCCAATTTGGTCCAGACGCTAAGTGAATGACCCCAATAAATAGGAAATAGCTTTGAGAACTACAGACTGGGTTAAACCCATGTCACATTGCTCTGTAACCTGCAATGGGGTGGTCTAGCTGCAAAAAACCCGTATACCTGGGGCGCCATTTTGGCAGCATAACTAAGCCAAATATTGGGATGTAATGCTGCAATTTGGCCCAAAGATTAAGTGGGTGACACTAATAAATATGCAACAGCTTTGGGACTTACATCTAGGAGTAAATCTCCTGTAGGAGGAATCTGCAACTCGAAATGAACTATACTGGTTGCAGTAACTCATATGTACAGGGGGTCATGTTTCCACCATAACTAAGCCAAATATTGAGATATTATGCTGCAATTTGGTCCAAAGACTAAGTAAAAATTACCAATAAATATAGAATAGCTTTGACACCTACGGATTGGGTTAATCTATGTCACATTGCTCTGTAACCTGCAATGGGGTGGTCTAGCTGCATAAAACCCATATACCTGGGGCGCCATTTTGGCAGCATAACTAAGCCAAATATTGGGATGTAATGCTGCAATTTTGGCCAAAGATTAGGTGGGTGACACTAATAAATATGTAACAGCTTTGGGACTTACATCTATAAAGGAAACTCTTGTCGCAAGCTTTTACGACTGGAAATGGGCTACACTGGTTGCAGTATTTTAATATATGCAGGGGTCATGTTTCCACCATAACTAAGACAAACATTGAGCTTTAATGCTCCAATTTGGTCCAGACGCTAAGTGAATGACCCCAATAAATAGGAAATAGCTTTGAGAACTACAGACTGGGTTAAACCCATGTCACATTGCTCTGTAACCTGCAATGGGGTGGTCTAGCTGCAAAAAACCCGTATACCTGGGGCGCCATTTTGGCAGCATAACTAAGCCAAATATTGGGATGTAATGCTGCAATTTGGCCCAAAGATTGAGTGGGCGACATTAATAAATATGCAACAGCTTTGGGACTTGCATCTAGGAGTAAGTCTCCTGTAGGAGGAATCTGCGACTCGGGATGAACTATACTGGTTGCAGTAACTCATATGTACAGGGGGTCATGTTTCCACCATAACTAAGCCAAATATTGAGATATTATGCTGCAATTTGGTCCAAAGACTAAGTAAAAATTACCAATAAATATAGAATAGCTTTGACACCTACGGATTGGGTTAATCTATGTCACATTGCTCTGTAACCTGCAATGGGGTGGTCTAGCTGCATAAAACCCATATACCTGGGGCGCCATTTTGGCAGCATAACTAAGCCAAATATTGGGATGTAATGCTGCAATTTTGGCCAAAGATTAGGTGGGTGACACTAATAAATATGTAACAGCTTTGGGACTTACATCTATAAAGGAAACTCTTGTCGCAAGCTTTTACGACTGGAAATGGGCTACACTGGTTGCAGTATTTTAATATATGCAGGGGTCATGTTTCCACCATAACTAAGACAAACATTGAGCTTTAATGCTCCAATTTGGTCCAGACGCTAAGTGAATGACCCCAATAAATAGGAAATAGCTTTGAGAACTACAGACTGGGTTAAACCCATGTCACATTGCTCTGTAACCTGCAATGGGGTGGTCTAGCTGCAAAAAACCCGTATACCTGGGGCGCCATTTTGGCAGCATAACTAAGCCAAATATTGGGATGTAATGCTGCAATTTGGCCCAAAGATTAAGTGGGTGACACTAATAAATATGCAACAGCTTTGGGACTTACATCTAGGAGTAAATCTCCTGTAGGAGGAATCTGCAACTCGAAATGAACTATACTGGTTGCAGTAACTCATATGTACAGGGGGTCATGTTTCCACCATAACTAAGCCAAATATTGAGATATTATGCTGCAATTTGGTCCAAAGACTAAGTAAAAATTACCAATAAATATAGAATAGCTTTGACACCTACGGATTGGGTTAATCTATGTCACATTGCTCTGTAACCTGCAATGGGGTGGTCTAGCTGCATAAAACCCATATACCTGGGGCGCCATTTTGGCAGCATAACTAAGCCAAATATTGGGATGTAATGCTGCAATTTTGGCCAAAGATTAGGTGGGTGACACTAATAAATATGTAACAGCTTTGGGACTTACATCTATAAAGGAAACTCTTGTCGCAAGCTTTTACGACTGGAAATGGGCTACACTGGTTGCAGTATTTTAATATATGCAGGGGTCATGTTTCCACCATAACTAAGACAAACATTGAGCTTTAATGCTCCAATTTGGTCCAGACGCTAAGTGAATGACCCCAATAAATAGGAAATAGCTTTGAGAACTACAGACTGGGTTAAACCCATGTCACATTGCTCTGTAACCTGCAATGGGGTGGTCTAGCTGCAAAAAACCCGTATACCTGGGGCGCCATTTTGGCAGCATAACTAAGCCAAATATTGGGATGTAATGCTGCAATTTGGCCCAAAGATTAAGTGGGTGACACTAATAAATATGCAACAGCTTTGGGACTTACATCTAGGAGTAAATCTCCTGTAGGAGGAATCTGCAACTCGAAATGAACTATACTGGTTGCAGTAACTCATATGTACAGGGGGTCATGTTTCCACCATAACTAAGCCAAATATTGAGATATTATGCTGCAATTTGGTCCAAAGACTAAGTAAAAATTACCAATAAATATAGAATAGCTTTGACACCTACGGATTGGGTTAATCTATGTCACATTGCTCTGTAACCTGCAATGGGGTGGTCTAGCTGCATAAAACCCATATACCTGGGGCGCCATTTTGGCAGCATAACTAAGCCAAATATTGGGATGTAATGCTGCAATTTTGGCCAAAGATTAGGTGGGTGACACTAATAAATATGTAACAGCTTTGGGACTTACATCTATAAAGGAAACTCTTGTCGCAAGCTTTTACGACTGGAAATGGGCTACACTGGTTGCAGTATTTTAATATATGCAGGGGTCATGTTTCCACCATAACTAAGACAAACATTGAGCTTTAATGCTCCAATTTGGTCCAGACGCTAAGTGAATGACCCCAATAAATAGGAAATAGCTTTGAGAACTACAGACTGGGTTAAACCCATGTCACATTGCTCTGTAACCTGCAATGGGGTGGTCTAGCTGCAAAAAACCCGTATACCTGGGGCGCCATTTTGGCAGCATAACTAAGCCAAATATTGGGATGTAATGCTGCAATTTGGCCCAAAGATTGAGTGGGCGACATTAATAAATATGCAACAGCTTTGGGACTTGCATCTAGGAGTAAGTCTCCTGTAGGAGGAATCTGCGACTCGGGATGAACTATACTGGTTGCAGTAACTCATATGTACAGGGGGTCATGTTTCCACCATAACTAAGCCAAATATTGAGATATTATGCTGCAATTTGGTCCAAAGACTAAGTAAAAATTACCAATAAATATAGAATAGCTTTGACACCTACGGATTGGGTTAATCTATGTCACATTGCTCTGTAACCTGCAATGGGGTGGTCTAGCTGCATAAAACCCATATACCTGGGGCGCCATTTTGGCAGCATAACTAAGCCAAATATTGGGATGTAATGCTGCAATTTTGGCCAAAGATTAGGTGGGTGACACTAATAAATATGTAACAGCTTTGGGACTTACATCTATAAAGGAAACTCTTGTCGCAAGCTTTTACGACTGGAAATGGGCTACACTGGTTGCAGTATTTTAATATATGCAGGGGTCATGTTTCCACCATAACTAAGACAAACATTGAGCTTTAATGCTCCAATTTGGTCCAGACGCTAAGTGAATGACCCCAATAAATAGGAAATAGCTTTGAGAACTACAGACTGGGTTAAACCCATGTCACATTGCTCTGTAACCTGCAATGGGGTGGTCTAGCTGCAAAAAACCCGTATACCTGGGGCGCCATTTTGGCAGCATAACTAAGCCAAATATTGGGATGTAATGCTGCAATTTGGCCCAAAGATTAAGTGGGTGACACTAATAAATATGCAACAGCTTTGGGACTTACATCTAGGAGTAAATCTCCTGTAGGAGGAATCTGCAACTCGAAATGAACTATACTGGTTGCAGTAACTCATATGTACAGGGGGTCATGTTTCCACCATAACTAAGCCAAATATTGAGATATTATGCTGCAATTTGGTCCAAAGACTAAGTAAAAATTACCAATAAATATAGAATAGCTTTGACACCTACGGATTGGGTTAATCTATGTCACATTGCTCTGTAACCTGCAATGGGGTGGTCTAGCTGCATAAAACCCATATACCTGGGGCGCCATTTTGGCAGCATAACTAAGCCAAATATTGGGATGTAATGCTGCAATTTGGGCCAAAGATTAGGTGGGTGACACTAATAAATATGTAACAGCTTTGGGACTTACATCTATAAAGGAAACTCTTGTCACAAGCTTTTACGACTGGAAATGGGCTACACTGGTTGCAGTATATTAATATATGCAGGGGTCATGTTTCCACCATAAATAAGACAAACATTGAGCTTTAATGCTCCAATTTGGTCCAGACGCTAAGTGAATCACCCCAATAAATAGGAAATAGCTTTGAGACCTACAGACTGGGTTAAACCCATGTCACATTGCTCTGTAACCTGCAATGGGGTGGTCTAGCTGCATAAAACCCATATACCTGGGGCGCCATTTTGGCAGCAGGGCTAAGCCAGATATTGGGATGTAATGCTGCAATTTGGGCCAAAGAGTGAGGGGGTGGCACCAATAAATATGCAACAGCTTTGGGACTTACAGCTAGCAGTAAGTCTGCTGCAGGGAGATTCTGCGACTTGGGATGGAATATACTGCTTGCAGTAATTCATATATACAGGGGGTCATGTTTCGACCATAACTAAGCCAAATATTGAGATATTATGCTGCAATTTGGTCCAAACACTGAGTAACAATTACCTATACAGATGGAGTAGCTTTGACAACTTCGAATTGGGTTAATCTATGTCACATTGCTCTGTAACCTGCAATGGGGTGGTCTAGCTGCATAAAACCCATATACCTGGGGCGCCATTTTGGCAGCAGGGCTAAGCCAGATATTGGGATGTAATGCTGCAATTTGGGTCAAAGAGTGAGGGGGTGGCACCAATAAATATGCAACAGCTTTGGGACTTACAGCTAGCAGTAAGTCTGCTGCAGGGAGATTCTGCGACTTGGGATGGAATATACTGCTTGCAGTAATTCATATATACAGGGGGTCATGTTTCGACCATAACTAAGCCAAATATTGAGATATTATGCTGCAATTTGGTCCAAACACTGAGTAACAATTACCTATACAGATGGAGTAGCTTTGACAGCTTCGAATTGGGTTAATCTATGTCACATTGCTCTGTAACCTGCAATGGGGTGGTCTAGCTGCATAAAACCCATATACCTGGGGCACCATTTTGGCAGCATAACTAAGCCAAATATTGGGATGTAATGCTGCAATTTGGGCCAAAGATTAGGTGGGTGACACTAATAAATATGTAACAGCTTTGGGACTTACATCTATAAAGGAAACTCTTGTCGCAAGCTTTTACGACTGGAAATAGGCTACACTGGTTGCAGTATATTAATATATGCAGGGGTCATGTTTCCACCATAACTAAGACAAACATTGAGCTTTAATGCTCCAATTTGGTCCAGATGCTAAGTGAATGACCCCAATAAATAGGAAATAGCTTTGAGACTTACGGACTGGGTTAAACCCATGTCACATTGCTCTGTAACCTGCAATGGGGTGGTCTAGCTGCATAAAACCCATATACTTGGGGCGCCATTTTGGCAGCAGGGCTAAGCCAGATATTGGGATGTATGCTGCAATTTGGGCCAAAGATTAGGTGGGTGACACTAATAAATATGTAACAGCTTTGGGACTTACATCTATAAAGGAAACTCTTGTCGCAAGCTTTTTCGACTGGAAATGGGCTACACTGGTTGCAGTATATTAATATATGCAGGGGTCATGTTTCCACCATAAATAAGACAAACATTGAGCTTTAATGCTCCAATTTGGTCCAGACGCTAAGTGAATGACCCCAATAAATAGGAAATAGCTTTGAGACCTACAGACTGGGTTAAACCCATGTCACATTGCTCTGTAACCTGCAATGGGGTGGTCTAGCTGCATAAAACCCATATACCTGGGGCGCCATTTTGGCAGCAGGGCTAAGCCAGATATTGGGATGTAATGCTGCAATTTGGGCCAAAGAGTGAGGGGGTGGCACCAATAAATATGCAACAGCTTTGGGACTTACATCTAGGAGTAAATCTCCTGTAGGAGGAATCTGCAACTCGAAATGAACTATACTGGTTGCAGTAACTCATATGTACAGGGGGTCATGTTTCCACCATAACTAAGCCAAATATTGAGATATTATGCTGCAATTTGGTCCAAAGACTAAGTAAAAATTACCAATAAATATAGAATAGCTTTGACACCTACGGATTGGGTTAATCTATGTCACATTGCTCTGTAACCTGCAATGGGGTGGTCTAGCTGCATAAAACCCATATACCTGGGGCGCCATTTTGGCAGCATAACTAAGCCAAATATTGGGATGTAATGCTGCAATTTTGGCCAAAGATTAGGTGGGTGACACTAATAAATATGTAACAGCTTTGGGACTTACATCTATAAAGGAAACTCTTGTCGCAAGCTTTTACGACTGGAAATGGGCTACACTGGTTGCAGTATTTTAATATATGCAGGGGTCATGTTTCCACCATAACTAAGACAAACATTGAGCTTTAATGCTCCAATTTGGTCCAGACGCTAAGTGAATGACCCCAATAAATAGGAAATAGCTTTGAGAACTACAGACTGGGTTAATCCATGTCACATTGCTCTGTAACCTGCAATGGGGTGGTCTAGCTGCAAAAAACCCGTATACCTGGGGCGCCATTTTGGCAGCATAACTAAGCCAAATATTGGGATGTAATGCTGCAATTTGGCCCAAAGATTGAGTGGGCGACATTAATAAATATGCAACAGCTTTGGGACTTGCATCTAGGAGTAAGTCTCCTGTAGGAGGAATCTGCGACTCGGGATGAACTATACTGGTTGCAGTAACTCATATGTACAGGGGGTCATGTTTCCACCATAACTAAGCCAAATATTGAGATATTATGCTGCAATTTGGTCCAAAGACTAAGTAAAAATTACCAATAAATATAGAATAGCTTTGACACCTACGGATTGGGTTAATCTATGTCACATTGCTCTGTAACCTGCAATGGGGTGGTCTAGCTGCATAAAACCCATATACCTGGGGCGCCATTTTGGCAGCATAACTAAGCCAAATATTGGGATGTAATGCTGCAATTTGGGCCAAAGATTAGGTGGGTGACACTAATAAATATGTAACAGCTTTGGGACTTACATCTATAAAGGAAACTCTTGTCGCAAGCTTTTACGACTGGAAATGGGCTACACTGGTTGCAGTATATTAATATATGCAGGGGTCATGTTTCCACCATAAATAAGACAAACATTGAGCTTTAATGCTCCAATTTGGTCCAGACGCTAAGTGAATCACCCCAATAAATAGGAAATAGCTTTGAGACCTACAGACTGGGTTAAACCCATGTCACATTGCTCTGTAACCTGCAATGGGGTGGTCTAGCTGCATAAAACCCATATACCTGGGGCGCCATTTTGGCAGCAGGGCTAAGCCAGATATTGGGATGTAATGCTGCAATTTGGGCCAAAGAGTGAGGGGGTGGCACCAATAAATATGCAACAGCTTTGGGACTTACAGCTAGCAGTAAGTCTGCTGCAGGGAGATTCTGCGACTTGGGATGGAATATACTGCTTGCAGTAATTCATATATACAGGGGGTCATGTTTCGACCATAACTAAGCCAAATATTGAGATATTATGCTGCAATTTGGTCCAAACACTGAGTAACAATTACCTATACAGATGGAGTAGCTTTGACAACTTCGAATTGGGTTAATCTATGTCACATTGCTCTGTAACCTGCAATGGGGTGGTCTAGCTGCATAAAACCCATATACCTGGGGCGCCATTTTGGCAGCAGGGCTAAGCCAGATATTGGGATGTAATGCTGCAATTTGGGTCAAAGAGTGAGGGGGTGGCACCAATAAATATGCAACAGCTTTGGGACTTACAGCTAGCAGTAAGTCTGCTGCAGGGAGATTCTGCGACTTGGGATGGAATATACTGCTTGCAGTAATTCATATATACAGGGGGTCATGTTTCGACCATAACTAAGCCAAATATTGAGATATTATGCTGCAATTTGGTCCAAACACTGAGTAACAATTACCTATACAGATGGAGTAGCTTTGACAGCTTCGAATTGGGTTAATCTATGTCACATTGCTCTGTAACCTGCAATGGGGTGGTCTAGCTGCATAAAACCCATATACCTGGGGCACCATTTTGGCAGCATAACTAAGCCAAATATTGGGATGTAATGCTGCAATTTGGGCCAAAGATTAGGTGGGTGACACTAATAAATATGTAACAGCTTTGGGACTTACATCTATAAAGGAAACTCTTGTCGCAAGCTTTTACGACTGGAAATAGGCTACACTGGTTGCAGTATATTAATATATGCAGGGGTCATGTTTCCACCATAACTAAGACAAACATTGAGCTTTAATGCTCCAATTTGGTCCAGATGCTAAGTGAATGACCCCAATAAATAGGAAATAGCTTTGAGACTTACGGACTGGGTTAAACCCATGTCACATTGCTCTGTAACCTGCAATGGGGTGGTCTAGCTGCATAAAACCCATATACCTGGGGCGCCATTTTGGCAGCAGGGCTAAGCCAGATATTGGGATGTATGCTGCAATTTGGGCCAAAGAGTGAGGGAGTGGCACCAATAAATATGCAACAGCTTTGGGACTTACAGCTAGCAGTAAGTCTGCTGCAGGGAGATTCTGCGACTTGGGATGGGATATACTGCTTGCAGTAATTCATATATACAGGGGGTCATGTTTCGACCATAACTAAGCCAAATATTGAGATATTATGCTGCAATTTGGTCCAAACACTGAGTAACAATTACCTATACAGATGGAGTAGCTTTGACAGCTTCGAATTGGGTTAATCTATGTCACATTGCTCTGTAACCTGCAATGGGGTGGTCTAGCTGCATAAAACCCATATACCTGGGGCGCCATTTTGGCAGCATAACTAAGCCAAATATTGGGATGTAATGCTGCAATTTGGGCCAAAGATTAGGTGGGTGACACTAATAAATATGTAACAGCTTTGGGACTTACATCTATAAAGGAAACTCTTGACGCAAGCTTTTACGACTGGAAATGGGCTACACTGGTTGCAGTATATTAATATATGCAGGGGTCATGTTTCCACCATAACTAAGACAAACATTGAGCTTTAATGCTCCAATTTGGTCCAGATGCTAAGTGAATGACCCCAATAAATAGGAAATAGCTTTGAGACTTACGGACTGGGTTAAACCCATGTCACATTGCTCTGTAACCTGCAATGGGGTGGTCTAGCTGCATAAAACCCATATACCTGGGGCGCCATTTTGGCAGCAGGGCTAAGCCAGATATTGGGATGTAATGCTGCAATTTGGGCCAAAGAGTGAGGGGGTGGCACCAATAAATATGCAACAGCTTTGGGACTTACAGCTAGCAGTAAGTCTGCTGCAGGGAGATTCTGCGACTTGGGATGGAATATACTGCTTGCAGTAATTCATATATACAGGGGGTCATGTTTCGACCATAACTAAGCCAAATATTGAGATATTATGCTGCAATTTGGTCCAAACACTGAGTAACAATTACCTATACAGATGGAGTAGCTTTGACAACTTCGAATTGGGTTAATCTATGTCACATTGCTCTGTAACCTGCAATGGGGTGGTCTAGCTGCATAAAACCCATATACCTGGGGCGCCATTTTGGCAGCATAATTAAGCCAAATATTGGGATGTAATGCTGCAATTTGGGCCAAAGATTAGGTGGGTGACACTAATAAATATGTAACAGCTTTGGGACTTACATCTATAAAGGAAACTCTTGTCGCAAGCTTTTACGACTGGAAATGGGCTACACTGGTTGCAGTATATTAATATATGCAGGGGTCATGTTTCCACCATAAATAAGACAAACATTGAGCTTAAATGCTCCAATTTGGTCCAGACGCTAAGTGAATGACCCCAATAAATAGGAAATAGCTTTGAGACCTACAGACTGGGTTAAACCCATGTCACATTGCTCTGTAACCTGCAATGGGGTGGTCTAGCTGCATAAAACCCATATACCTGGGGCGCCATTTTGGCAGCAGGGCTAAGCCAGATATTGGGATGTAATGCTGCAATTTGGGCCAAAGAGTGAGGGGGTGGCACCAATAAATATGCAACAGCTTTGGGACTTACAGCTAGCAGTAAGTCTGCTTCAGGGAGATTCTGCGACTTGGGATGGAATATACTGCTTGCAGTAATTCATATATACAGGGGGTCATGTTTCCACCATAACTAAGCCAAATATTGATATATTATGCTGCAATTTGGTCCAAAGACTAAGTAAAAATTACCAATAAATATAGAATAGCTTTGACACCTACGGATTGGGTTAATCTATGTCACATTGCTCTGTAACCTGCAATGGGGTGGTCTAGCTGCATAAAACCCATATACCTGGGGCGCCATTTTGGCAGCATAACTAAGCCAAATATTGGGATGTAATGCTGCAATTTTGGCCAAAGATTAGGTGGGTGACACTAATAAATATGTAACAGCTTTGGGACTTACATCTATAAAGGAAACTCTTGTCGCAAGCTTTTACGACTGGAAATGGGCTACACTGGTTGCAGTATTTTAATATATGCAGGGGTCATGTTTCCACCATAACTAAGACAAACATTGAGCTTTAATGCTCCAATTTGGTCCAGACGCTAAGTGAATGACCCCAATAAATAGGAAATAGCTTTGAGAACTACAGACTGGGTTAAACCCATGTCACATTGCTCTGTAACCTGCAATGGGGTGGTCTAGCTGCATAAAACCCATATACCTGGGGCGCCATTTTGGCAGCAGGGCTAAGCCAGATATTGGGATGTAATGCTGCAATTTGGGCCAAAGAGTGAGGGGGTGGCACCAATAAATATGCAACAGCTTTGGGACTTACAGCTAGCAGTAAGTCTGCTGCAGGGAGATTCTGCGACTTGGGATGGAATATACTGCTTGCAGTAATTCATATATACAGGGGGTCATGTTTCGACCATAACTAAGCCAAATATTGAGATATTATGCTGCAATTTGGTCCAAACACTGAGTAACAATTACCTATACAGATGGAGTAGCTTTGACAACTTCGAATTGGGTTAATCTATGTCACATTGCTCTGTAACCTGCAATGGGGTGGTCTAGCTGCATAAAACCCATATACCTGGGGCGCCATTTTGGCAGCATAATTAAGCCAAATATTGGGATGTAATGCTGCAATTTGGGCCAAAGATTAGGTGGGTGACACTAATAAATATGTAACAGCTTTGGGACTTACATCTATAAAGGAAACTCTTGTCGCAAGCTTTTACGACTGGAAATGGGCTACACTGGTTGCAGTATATTAATATATGCAGGGGTCATGTTTCCACCATAAATAAGACAAACATTGAGCTTAAATGCTCCAATTTGGTCCAGACGCTAAGTGAATGACCCCAATAAATAGGAAATAGCTTTGAGACCTACAGACTGGGTTAAACCCATGTCACATTGCTCTGTAACCTGCAATGGGGTGGTCTAGCTGCATAAAACCCATATACCTGGGGCGCCATTTTGGCAGCAGGGCTAAGCCAGATATTGGGATGTAATGCTGCAATTTGGGCCAAAGAGTGAGGGGGTGGCACCAATAAATATGCAACAGCTTTGGGACTTACAGCTAGCAGTAAGTCTGCTTCAGGGAGATTCTGCGACTTGGGATGGAATATACTGCTTGCAGTAATTCATATATACAGGGGGTCATGTTTCCACCATAACTAAGCCAAATATTGATATATTATGCTGCAATTTGGTCCAAAGACTAAGTAAAAATTACCAATAAATATAGAATAGCTTTGACACCTACGGATTGGGTTAATCTATGTCACATTGCTCTGTAACCTGCAATGGGGTGGTCTAGCTGCATAAAACCCATATACCTGGGGCGCCATTTTGGCAGCATAACTAAGCCAAATATTGGGATGTAATGCTGCAATTTTGGCCAAAGATTAGGTGGGTGACACTAATAAATATGTAACAGCTTTGGGACTTACATCTATAAAGGAAACTCTTGTCGCAAGCTTTTACGACTGGAAATGGGCTACACTGGTTGCAGTATTTTAATATATGCAGGGGTCATGTTTCCACCATAACTAAGACAAACATTGAGCTTTAATGCTCCAATTTGGTCCAGACGCTAAGTGAATGACCCCAATAAATAGGAAATAGCTTTGAGAACTACAGACTGGGTTAAACCCATGTCACATTGCTCTGTAACCTGCAATGGGGCGGTCTAGCTGCAAAAAACCCGTATACCTGGGGCGCCATTTTGGCAGCATAACTAAGCCAAATATTGGGATGTAATGCTGCAATTTGGCCCAAAGATTAAGTGGGTGACACCAATAAATATGCAACAGCTTTGGGACTTACATCTAGGAGTAAATCTCCTGTAGGAGGAATCTGCAACTCGAAATGAACTATACTGGTTGCAGTAACTCATATGTACAGGGGGTCATGTTTCCACCATAACTAAGCCAAATATTGAGATATTATGCTGCAATTTGGTCCAAAGACTAAGTAAAAATTACCAATAAATATAGAATAGCTTTGACACCTACGGATTGGGTTAATCTATGTCACATTGCTCTGTAACCTGCAATGGGGTGGTCTAGCTGCATAAAACCCATATACCTGGGGCGCCATTTTGGCAGCATAACTAAGCCAAATATTGGGATGTAATGCTGCAATTTTGGCCAAAGATTAGGTGGGTGACACTAATAAATATGTAACAGCTTTGGGACTTACATCTATAAAGGAAACTCTTGTCGCAAGCTTTTACGACTGGAAATGGGCTACACTGGTTGCAGTATTTTAATATATGCAGGGGTCATGTTTCCACCATAACTAAGACAAACATTGAGCTTTAATGCTCCAATTTGGTCCAGACGCTAAGTGAATGACCCCAATAAATAGGAAATAGCTTTGAGAACTACAGACTGGGTTAAACCCATGTCACATTGCTCTGTAACCTGCAATGGGGCGGTCTAGCTGCAAAAAACCCGTATACCTGGGGCGCCATTTTGGCAGCATAACTAAGCCAAATATTGGGATGTAATGCTGCAATTTGGCCCAAAGATTAAGTGGGTGACACCAATAAATATGCAACAGCTTTGGGACTTACATCTAGGAGTAAATCTCCTGTAGGAGGAATCTGCAACTCGAAATGAACTATACTGGTTGCAGTAACTCATATGTACAGGGGGTCATGTTTCCACCATAACTAAGCCAAATATTGAGATATTATGCTGCAATTTGGTCCAAAGACTAAGTAAAAATTACCAATAAATATAGAATAGCTTTGACACCTACGGATTGGGTTAATCTATGTCACATTGCTCTGTAACCTGCAATGGGGTGGTCTAGCTGCATAAAACCCATATACCTGGGGCGCCATTTTGGCAGCATAACTAAGCCAAATATTGGGATGTAATGCTGCAATTTTGGCCAAAGATTAGGTGGGTGACACTAATAAATATGTAACAGCTTTGGGACTTACATCTATAAAGGAAACTCTTGTCGCAAGCTTTTACGACTGGAAATGGGCTACACTGGTTGCAGTATTTTAATATATGCAGGGGTCATGTTTCCACCATAACTAAGACAAACATTGAGCTTTAATGCTCCAATTTGGTCCAGACGCTAAGTGAATGACCCCAATAAATAGGAAATAGCTTTGAGAACTACAGACTGGGTTAAACCCATGTCACATTGCTCTGTAACCTGCAATGGGGTGGTCTAGCTGCAAAAAACCCGTATACCTGGGGCGCCATTTTGGCAGCATAACTAAGCCAAATATTGGGATGTAATGCTGCAATTTGGCCCAAAGATTGAGTGGGCGACATTAATAAATATGCAACAGCTTTGGGACTTGCATCTAGGAGTAAGTCTCCTGTAGGAGGAATCCGCGACTCGGGATGAACTATACTGGTTGCAGTAACTCATATGTACAGGGGGTCATGTTTCCACCATAACTAAGCCAAATATTGAGATATTATGCTGCAATTTGGTCCAAAGACTAAGTAAAAATTACCAATAAATATAGAATAGCTTTGACACCTACGGATTGGGTTAATCTATGTCACATTGCTCTGTAACCTGCAATGGGGTGGTCTAGCTGCATAAAACCCATATACCTGGGGCGCCATTTTGGCAGCATAACTAAGCCAAATATTGGGATGTAATGCTGCAATTTTGGCCAAAGATTAGGTGGGTGACACTAATAAATATGTAACAGCTTTGGGACTTACATCTATAAAGGAAACTCTTGTCGCAAGCTTTTACGACTGGAAATGGGCTACACTGGTTGCAGTATTTTAATATATGCAGGGGTCATGTTTCCACCATAACTAAGACAAACATTGAGCTTTAATGCTCCAATTTGGTCCAGACGCTAAGTGAATGACCCCAATAAATAGGAAATAGCTTTGAGAACTACAGACTGGGTTAAACCCATGTCACATTGCTCTGTAACCTGCAATGGGGTGGTCTAGCTGCAAAAAACCCGTATACCTGGGGCGCCATTTTGGCAGCATAACTAAGCCAAATATTGGGATGTAATGCTGCAATTTGGCCCAAAGATTAAGTGGGTGACACTAATAAATATGCAACAGCTTTGGGACTTACATCTAGGAGTAAATCTCCTGTAGGAGGAATCTGCAACTCGAAATGAACTATACTGGTTGCAGTAACTCATATGTACAGGGGGTCATGTTTCCACCATAACTAAGCCAAATATTGAGATATTATGCTGCAATTTGGTCCAAAGACTAAGTAAAAATTACCAATAAATATAGAATAGCTTTGACACCTACGGATTGGGTTAATCTATGTCACATTGCTCTGTAACCTGCAATGGGGTGGTCTAGCTGCATAAAACCCATATACCTGGGGCGCCATTTTGGCAGCATAACTAAGCCAAATATTGGGATGTAATGCTGCAATTTTGGCCAAAGATTAGGTGGGTGACACTAATAAATATGTAACAGCTTTGGGACTTACATCTATAAAGGAAACTCTTGTCGCAAGCTTTTACGACTGGAAATGGGCTACACTGGTTGCAGTATTTTAATATATGCAGGGGTCATGTTTCCACCATAACTAAGACAAACATTGAGCTTTAATGCTCCAATTTGGTCCAGACGCTAAGTGAATGACCCCAATAAATAGGAAATAGCTTTGAGAACTACAGACTGGGTTAAACCCATGTCACATTGCTCTGTAACCTGCAATGGGGTGGTCTAGCTGCAAAAAACCCGTATACCTGGGGCGCCATTTTGGCAGCATAACTAAGCCAAATATTGGGATGTAATGCTGCAATTTGGCCCAAAGATTGAGTGGGCGACATTAATAAATATGCAACAGCTTTGGGACTTGCATCTAGGAGTAAGTCTCCTGTAGGAGGAATCTGCGACTCGGGATGAACTATACTGGTTGCAGTAACTCATATGTACAGGGGGTCATGTTTCCACCATAACTAAGCCAAATATTGAGATATTATGCTGCAATTTGGTCCAAAGACTAAGTAAAAATTACCAATAAATATAGAATAGCTTTGACACCTACGGATTGGGTTAATCTATGTCACATTGCTCTGTAACCTGCAATGGGGTGGTCTAGCTGCATAAAACCCATATACCTGGGGCGCCATTTTGGCAGCATAACTAAGCCAAATATTGGGATGTAATGCTGCAATTTTGGCCAAAGATTAGGTGGGTGACACTAATAAATATGTAACAGCTTTGGGACTTACATCTATAAAGGAAACTCTTGTCGCAAGCTTTTACGACTGGAAATGGGCTACACTGGTTGCAGTATTTTAATATATGCAGGGGTCATGTTTCCACCATAACTAAGACAAACATTGAGCTTTAATGCTCCAATTTGGTCCAGACGCTAAGTGAATGACCCCAATAAATAGGAAATAGCTTTGAGAACTACAGACTGGGTTAAACCCATGTCACATTGCTCTGTAACCTGCAATGGGGTGGTCTAGCTGCAAAAAACCCGTATACCTGGGGCGCCATTTTGGCAGCATAACTAAGCCAAATATTGGGATGTAATGCTGCAATTTGGCCCAAAGATTAAGTGGGTGACACTAATAAATATGCAACAGCTTTGGGACTTACATCTAGGAGTAAATCTCCTGTAGGAGGAATCTGCAACTCGAAATGAACTATACTGGTTGCAGTAACTCATATGTACAGGGGGTCATGTTTCCACCATAACTAAGCCAAATATTGAGATATTATGCTGCAATTTGGTCCAAAGACTAAGTAAAAATTACCAATAAATATAGAATAGCTTTGACACCTACGGATTGGGTTAATCTATGTCACATTGCTCTGTAACCTGCAATGGGGTGGTCTAGCTGCATAAAACCCATATACCTGGGGCGCCATTTTGGCAGCATAACTAAGCCAAATATTGGGATGTAATGCTGCAATTTTGGCCAAAGATTAGGTGGGTGACACTAATAAATATGTAACAGCTTTGGGACTTACATCTATAAAGGAAACTCTTGTCGCAAGCTTTTACGACTGGAAATGGGCTACACTGGTTGCAGTATTTTAATATATGCAGGGGTCATGTTTCCACCATAACTAAGACAAACATTGAGCTTTAATGCTCCAATTTGGTCCAGACGCTAAGTGAATGACCCCAATAAATAGGAAATAGCTTTGAGAACTACAGACTGGGTTAAACCCATGTCACATTGCTCTGTAACCTGCAATGGGGTGGTCTAGCTGCAAAAAACCCGTATACCTGGGGCGCCATTTTGGCAGCATAACTAAGCCAAATATTGGGATGTAATGCTGCAATTTGGCCCAAAGATTAAGTGGGTGACACTAATAAATATGCAACAGCTTTGGGACTTACATCTAGGAGTAAATCTCCTGTAGGAGGAATCTGCAACTCGAAATGAACTATACTGGTTGCAGTAACTCATATGTACAGGGGGTCATGTTTCCACCATAACTAAGCCAAATATTGAGATATTATGCTGCAATTTGGTCCAAAGACTAAGTAAAAATTACCAATAAATATAGAATAGCTTTGACACCTACGGATTGGGTTAATCTATGTCACATTGCTCTGTAACCTGCAATGGGGTGGTCTAGCTGCATAAAACCCATATACCTGGGGCGCCATTTTGGCAGCATAACTAAGCCAAATATTGGGATGTAATGCTGCAATTTTGGCCAAAGATTAGGTGGGTGACACTAATAAATATGTAACAGCTTTGGGACTTACATCTATAAAGGAAACTCTTGTCGCAAGCTTTTACGACTGGAAATGGGCTACACTGGTTGCAGTATTTTAATATATGCAGGGGTCATGTTTCCACCATAACTAAGACAAACATTGAGCTTTAATGCTCCAATTTGGTCCAGACGCTAAGTGAATGACCCCAATAAATAGGAAATAGCTTTGAGAACTACAGACTGGGTTAAACCCATGTCACATTGCTCTGTAACCTGCAATGGGGTGGTCTAGCTGCAAAAAACCCGTATACCTGGGGCGCCATTTTGGCAGCATAACTAAGCCAAATATTGGGATGTAATGCTGCAATTTGGCCCAAAGATTGAGTGGGCGACATTAATAAATATGCAACAGCTTTGGGACTTGCATCTAGGAGTAAGTCTCCTGTAGGAGGAATCTGCGACTCGGGATGAACTATACTGGTTGCAGTAACTCATATGTACAGGGGGTCATGTTTCCACCATAACTAAGCCAAATATTGAGATATTATGCTGCAATTTGGTCCAAAGACTAAGTAAAAATTACCAATAAATATAGAATAGCTTTGACACCTACGGATTGGGTTAATCTATGTCACATTGCTCTGTAACCTGCAATGGGGTGGTCTAGCTGCATAAAACCCATATACCTGGGGCGCCATTTTGGCAGCATAACTAAGCCAAATATTGGGATGTAATGCTGCAATTTTGGCCAAAGATTAGGTGGGTGACACTAATAAATATGTAACAGCTTTGGGACTTACATCTATAAAGGAAACTCTTGTCGCAAGCTTTTACGACTGGAAATGGGCTACACTGGTTGCAGTATTTTAATATATGCAGGGGTCATGTTTCCACCATAACTAAGACAAACATTGAGCTTTAATGCTCCAATTTGGTCCAGACGCTAAGTGAATGACCCCAATAAATAGGAAATAGCTTTGAGAACTACAGACTGGGTTAAACCCATGTCACATTGCTCTGTAACCTGCAATGGGGTGGTCTAGCTGCAAAAAACCCGTATACCTGGGGCGCCATTTTGGCAGCATAACTAAGCCAAATATTGGGATGTAATGCTGCAATTTGGCCCAAAGATTGAGTGGGCGACATTAATAAATATGCAACAGCTTTGGGACTTGCATCTAGGAGTAAGTCTCCTGTAGGAGGAATCTGCGACTCGGGATGAACTATACTGGTTGCAGTAACTCATATGTACAGGGGGTCATGTTTCCACCATAACTAAGCCAAATATTGAGATATTATGCTGCAATTTGGTCCAAAGACTAAGTAAAAATTACCAATAAATATAGAATAGCTTTGACACCTACGGATTGGGTTAATCTATGTCACATTGCTCTGTAACCTGCAATGGGGTGGTCTAGCTGCATAAAACCCATATACCTGGGGCGCCATTTTGGCAGCATAACTAAGCCAAATATTGGGATGTAATGCTGCAATTTTGGCCAAAGATTAGGTGGGTGACACTAATAAATATGTAACAGCTTTGGGACTTACATCTATAAAGGAAACTCTTGTCGCAAGCTTTTACGACTGGAAATGGGCTACACTGGTTGCAGTATTTTAATATATGCAGGGGTCATGTTTCCACCATAACTAAGACAAACATTGAGCTTTAATGCTCCAATTTGGTCCAGACGCTAAGTGAATGACCCCAATAAATAGGAAATAGCTTTGAGAACTACAGACTGGGTTAAACCCATGTCACATTGCTCTGTAACCTGCAATGGGGTGGTCTAGCTGCAAAAAACCCGTATACCTGGGGCGCCATTTTGGCAGCATAACTAAGCCAAATATTGGGATGTAATGCTGCAATTTGGCCCAAAGATTAAGTGGGTGACACTAATAAATATGCAACAGCTTTGGGACTTACATCTAGGAGTAAATCTCCTGTAGGAGGAATCTGCAACTCGAAATGAACTATACTGGTTGCAGTAACTCATATGTACAGGGGGTCATGTTTCCACCATAACTAAGCCAAATATTGAGATATTATGCTGCAATTTGGTCCAAAGACTAAGTAAAAATTACCAATAAATATAGAATAGCTTTGACACCTACGGATTGGGTTAATCTATGTCACATTGCTCTGTAACCTGCAATGGGGTGGTCTAGCTGCATAAAACCCATATACCTGGGGCGCCATTTTGGCAGCATAACTAAGCCAAATATTGGGATGTAATGCTGCAATTTTGGCCAAAGATTAGGTGGGTGACACTAATAAATATGTAACAGCTTTGGGACTTACATCTATAAAGGAAACTCTTGTCGCAAGCTTTTACGACTGGAAATGGGCTACACTGGTTGCAGTATTTTAATATATGCAGGGGTCATGTTTCCACCATAACTAAGACAAACATTGAGCTTTAATGCTCCAATTTGGTCCAGACGCTAAGTGAATGACCCCAATAAATAGGAAATAGCTTTGAGAACTACAGACTGGGTTAAACCCATGTCACATTGCTCTGTAACCTGCAATGGGGTGGTCTAGCTGCAAAAAACCCGTATACCTGGGGCGCCATTTTGGCAGCATAACTAAGCCAAATATTGGGATGTAATGCTGCAATTTGGCCCAAAGATTAAGTGGGTGACACTAATAAATATGCAACAGCTTTGGGACTTACATCTAGGAGTAAATCTCCTGTAGGAGGAATCTGCAACTCGAAATGAACTATACTGGTTGCAGTAACTCATATGTACAGGGGGTCATGTTTCCACCATAACTAAGCCAAATATTGAGATATTATGCTGCAATTTGGTCCAAAGACTAAGTAAAAATTACCAATAAATATAGAATAGCTTTGACACCTACGGATTGGGTTAATCTATGTCACATTGCTCTGTAACCTGCAATGGGGTGGTCTAGCTGCATAAAACCCATATACCTGGGGCGCCATTTTGGCAGCATAACTAAGCCAAATATTGGGATGTAATGCTGCAATTTTGGCCAAAGATTAGGTGGGTGACACTAATAAATATGTAACAGCTTTGGGACTTACATCTATAAAGGAAACTCTTGTCGCAAGCTTTTACGACTGGAAATGGGCTACACTGGTTGCAGTATTTTAATATATGCAGGGGTCATGTTTCCACCATAACTAAGACAAACATTGAGCTTTAATGCTCCAATTTGGTCCAGACGCTAAGTGAATGACCCCAATAAATAGGAAATAGCTTTGAGAACTACAGACTGGGTTAAACCCATGTCACATTGCTCTGTAACCTGCAATGGGGTGGTCTAGCTGCAAAAAACCCGTATACCTGGGGCGCCATTTTGGCAGCATAACTAAGCCAAATATTGGGATGTAATGCTGCAATTTGGCCCAAAGATTAAGTGGGTGACACTAATAAATATGCAACAGCTTTGGGACTTACATCTAGGAGTAAATCTCCTGTAGGAGGAATCTGCAACTCGAAATGAACTATACTGGTTGCAGTAACTCATATGTACAGGGGGTCATGTTTCCACCATAACTAAGCCAAATATTGAGATATTATGCTGCAATTTGGTCCAAAGACTAAGTAAAAATTACCAATAAATATAGAATAGCTTTGACACCTACGGATTGGGTTAATCTATGTCACATTGCTCTGTAACCTGCAATGGGGTGGTCTAGCTGCATAAAACCCATATACCTGGGGCGCCATTTTGGCAGCATAACTAAGCCAAATATTGGGATGTAATGCTGCAATTTTGGCCAAAGATTAGGTGGGTGACACTAATAAATATGTAACAGCTTTGGGACTTACATCTATAAAGGAAACTCTTGTCGCAAGCTTTTACGACTGGAAATGGGCTACACTGGTTGCAGTATTTTAATATATGCAGGGGTCATGTTTCCACCATAACTAAGACAAACATTGAGCTTTAATGCTCCAATTTGGTCCAGACGCTAAGTGAATGACCCCAATAAATAGGAAATAGCTTTGAGAACTACAGACTGGGTTAAACCCATGTCACATTGCTCTGTAACCTGCAATGGGGTGGTCTAGCTGCAAAAAACCCGTATACCTGGGGCGCCATTTTGGCAGCATAACTAAGCCAAATATTGGGATGTAATGCTGCAATTTGGCCCAAAGATTGAGTGGGCGACATTAATAAATATGCAACAGCTTTGGGACTTGCATCTAGGAGTAAGTCTCCTGTAGGAGGAATCTGCGACTCGGGATGAACTATACTGGTTGCAGTAACTCATATGTACAGGGGGTCATGTTTCCACCATAACTAAGCCAAATATTGAGATATTATGCTGCAATTTGGTCCAAAGACTAAGTAAAAATTACCAATAAATATAGAATAGCTTTGACACCTACGGATTGGGTTAATCTATGTCACATTGCTCTGTAACCTGCAATGGGGTGGTCTAGCTGCATAAAACCCATATACCTGGGGCGCCATTTTGGCAGCATAACTAAGCCAAATATTGGGATGTAATGCTGCAATTTTGGCCAAAGATTAGGTGGGTGACACTAATAAATATGTAACAGCTTTGGGACTTACATCTATAAAGGAAACTCTTGTCGCAAGCTTTTACGACTGGAAATGGGCTACACTGGTTGCAGTATTTTAATATATGCAGGGGTCATGTTTCCACCATAACTAAGACAAACATTGAGCTTTAATGCTCCAATTTGGTCCAGACGCTAAGTGAATGACCCCAATAAATAGGAAATAGCTTTGAGAACTACAGACTGGGTTAAACCCATGTCACATTGCTCTGTAACCTGCAATGGGGCGGTCTAGCTGCAAAAAACCCGTATACCTGGGGCGCCATTTTGGCAGCATAACTAAGCCAAATATTGGGATGTAATGCTGCAATTTGGCCCAAAGATTAAGTGGGTGACACCAATAAATATGCAACAGCTTTGGGACTTACATCTAGGAGTAAATCTCCTGTAGGAGGAATCTGCAACTCGAAATGAACTATACTGGTTGCAGTAACTCATATGTACAGGGGGTCATGTTTCCACCATAACTAAGCCAAATATTGAGATATTATGCTGCAATTTGGTCCAAAGACTAAGTAAAAATTACCAATAAATATAGAATAGCTTTGACACCTACGGATTGGGTTAATCTATGTCACATTGCTCTGTAACCTGCAATGGGGTGGTCTAGCTGCATAAAACCCATATACCTGGGGCGCCATTTTGGCAGCATAACTAAGCCAAATATTGGGATGTAATGCTGCAATTTTGGCCAAAGATTAGGTGGGTGACACTAATAAATATGTAACAGCTTTGGGACTTACATCTATAAAGGAAACTCTTGTCGCAAGCTTTTACGACTGGAAATGGGCTACACTGGTTGCAGTATTTTAATATATGCAGGGGTCATGTTTCCACCATAACTAAGACAAACATTGAGCTTTAATGCTCCAATTTGGTCCAGACGCTAAGTGAATGACCCCAATAAATAGGAAATAGCTTTGAGAACTACAGACTGGGTTAAACCCATGTCACATTGCTCTGTAACCTGCAATGGGGTGGTCTAGCTGCAAAAAACCCGTATACCTGGGGCGCCATTTTGGCAGCATAACTAAGCCAAATATTGGGATGTAATGCTGCAATTTGGCCCAAAGATTGAGTGGGCGACATTAATAAATATGCAACAGCTTTGGGACTTGCATCTAGGAGTAAGTCTCCTGTAGGAGGAATCTGCGACTCGGGATGAACTATACTGGTTGCAGTAACTCATATGTACAGGGGGTCATGTTTCCACCATAACTAAGCCAAATATTGAGATATTATGCTGCAATTTGGTCCAAAGACTAAGTAAAAATTACCAATAAATATAGAATAGCTTTGACACCTACGGATTGGGTTAATCTATGTCACATTGCTCTGTAACCTGCAATGGGGTGGTCTAGCTGCATAAAACCCATATACCTGGGGCGCCATTTTGGCAGCATAACTAAGCCAAATATTGGGATGTAATGCTGCAATTTTGGCCAAAGATTAGGTGGGTGACACTAATAAATATGTAACAGCTTTGGGACTTACATCTATAAAGGAAACTCTTGTCGCAAGCTTTTACGACTGGAAATGGGCTACACTGGTTGCAGTATTTTAATATATGCAGGGGTCATGTTTCCACCATAACTAAGACAAACATTGAGCTTTAATGCTCCAATTTGGTCCAGACGCTAAGTGAATGACCCCAATAAATAGGAAATAGCTTTGAGAACTACAGACTGGGTTAAACCCATGTCACATTGCTCTGTAACCTGCAATGGGGCGGTCTAGCTGCAAAAAACCCGTATACCTGGGGCGCCATTTTGGCAGCATAACTAAGCCAAATATTGGGATGTAATGCTGCAATTTGGCCCAAAGATTAAGTGGGTGACACCAATAAATATGCAACAGCTTTGGGACTTACATCTAGGAGTAAATCTCCTGTAGGAGGAATCTGCAACTCGAAATGAACTATACTGGTTGCAGTAACTCATATGTACAGGGGGTCATGTTTCCACCATAACTAAGCCAAATATTGAGATATTATGCTGCAATTTGGTCCAAAGACTAAGTAAAAATTACCAATAAATATAGAATAGCTTTGACACCTACGGATTGGGTTAATCTATGTCACATTGCTCTGTAACCTGCAATGGGGTGGTCTAGCTGCATAAAACCCATATACCTGGGGCGCCATTTTGGCAGCATAACTAAGCCAAATATTGGGATGTAATGCTGCAATTTTGGCCAAAGATTAGGTGGGTGACACTAATAAATATGTAACAGCTTTGGGACTTACATCTATAAAGGAAACTCTTGTCGCAAGCTTTTACGACTGGAAATGGGCTACACTGGTTGCAGTATTTTAATATATGCAGGGGTCATGTTTCCACCATAACTAAGACAAACATTGAGCTTTAATGCTCCAATTTGGTCCAGACGCTAAGTGAATGACCCCAATAAATAGGAAATAGCTTTGAGAACTACAGACTGGGTTAAACCCATGTCACATTGCTCTGTAACCTGCAATGGGGCGGTCTAGCTGCAAAAAACCCGTATACCTGGGGCGCCATTTTGGCAGCATAACTAAGCCAAATATTGGGATGTAATGCTGCAATTTGGCCCAAAGATTAAGTGGGTGACACCAATAAATATGCAACAGCTTTGGGACTTACATCTAGGAGTAAATCTCCTGTAGGAGGAATCTGCAACTCGAAATGAACTATACTGGTTGCAGTAACTCATATGTACAGGGGGTCATGTTTCCACCATAACTAAGCCAAATATTGAGATATTATGCTGCAATTTGGTCCAAAGACTAAGTAAAAATTACCAATAAATATAGAATAGCTTTGACACCTACGGATTGGGTTAATCTATGTCACATTGCTCTGTAACCTGCAATGGGGTGGTCTAGCTGCATAAAACCCATATACCTGGGGCGCCATTTTGGCAGCATAACTAAGCCAAATATTGGGATGTAATGCTGCAATTTTGGCCAAAGATTAGGTGGGTGACACTAATAAATATGTAACAGCTTTGGGACTTACATCTATAAAGGAAACTCTTGTCGCAAGCTTTTACGACTGGAAATGGGCTACACTGGTTGCAGTATTTTAATATATGCAGGGGTCATGTTTCCACCATAACTAAGACAAACATTGAGCTTTAATGCTCCAATTTGGTCCAGACGCTAAGTGAATGACCCCAATAAATAGGAAATAGCTTTGAGAACTACAGACTGGGTTAAACCCATGTCACATTGCTCTGTAACCTGCAATGGGGTGGTCTAGCTGCAAAAAACCCGTATACCTGGGGCGCCATTTTGGCAGCATAACTAAGCCAAATATTGGGATGTAATGCTGCAATTTGGCCCAAAGATTGAGTGGGCGACATTAATAAATATGCAACAGCTTTGGGACTTGCATCTAGGAGTAAGTCTCCTGTAGGAGGAATCCGCGACTCGGGATGAACTATACTGGTTGCAGTAACTCATATGTACAGGGGGTCATGTTTCCACCATAACTAAGCCAAATATTGAGATATTATGCTGCAATTTGGTCCAAAGACTAAGTAAAAATTACCAATAAATATAGAATAGCTTTGACACCTACGGATTGGGTTAATCTATGTCACATTGCTCTGTAACCTGCAATGGGGTGGTCTAGCTGCATAAAACCCATATACCTGGGGCGCCATTTTGGCAGCATAACTAAGCCAAATATTGGGATGTAATGCTGCAATTTTGGCCAAAGATTAGGTGGGTGACACTAATAAATATGTAACAGCTTTGGGACTTACATCTATAAAGGAAACTCTTGTCGCAAGCTTTTACGACTGGAAATGGGCTACACTGGTTGCAGTATTTTAATATATGCAGGGGTCATGTTTCCACCATAACTAAGACAAACATTGAGCTTTAATGCTCCAATTTGGTCCAGACGCTAAGTGAATGACCCCAATAAATAGGAAATAGCTTTGAGAACTACAGACTGGGTTAAACCCATGTCACATTGCTCTGTAACCTGCAATGGGGTGGTCTAGCTGCAAAAAACCCGTATACCTGGGGCGCCATTTTGGCAGCATAACTAAGCCAAATATTGGGATGTAATGCTGCAATTTGGCCCAAAGATTAAGTGGGTGACACTAATAAATATGCAACAGCTTTGGGACTTACATCTAGGAGTAAATCTCCTGTAGGAGGAATCTGCAACTCGAAATGAACTATACTGGTTGCAGTAACTCATATGTACAGGGGGTCATGTTTCCACCATAACTAAGCCAAATATTGAGATATTATGCTGCAATTTGGTCCAAAGACTAAGTAAAAATTACCAATAAATATAGAATAGCTTTGACACCTACGGATTGGGTTAATCTATGTCACATTGCTCTGTAACCTGCAATGGGGTGGTCTAGCTGCATAAAACCCATATACCTGGGGCGCCATTTTGGCAGCATAACTAAGCCAAATATTGGGATGTAATGCTGCAATTTTGGCCAAAGATTAGGTGGGTGACACTAATAAATATGTAACAGCTTTGGGACTTACATCTATAAAGGAAACTCTTGTCGCAAGCTTTTACGACTGGAAATGGGCTACACTGGTTGCAGTATTTTAATATATGCAGGGGTCATGTTTCCACCATAACTAAGACAAACATTGAGCTTTAATGCTCCAATTTGGTCCAGACGCTAAGTGAATGACCCCAATAAATAGGAAATAGCTTTGAGAACTACAGACTGGGTTAAACCCATGTCACATTGCTCTGTAACCTGCAATGGGGTGGTCTAGCTGCAAAAAACCCGTATACCTGGGGCGCCATTTTGGCAGCATAACTAAGCCAAATATTGGGATGTAATGCTGCAATTTGGCCCAAAGATTGAGTGGGCGACATTAATAAATATGCAACAGCTTTGGGACTTGCATCTAGGAGTAAGTCTCCTGTAGGAGGAATCTGCGACTCGGGATGAACTATACTGGTTGCAGTAACTCATATGTACAGGGGGTCATGTTTCCACCATAACTAAGCCAAATATTGAGATATTATGCTGCAATTTGGTCCAAAGACTAAGTAAAAATTACCAATAAATATAGAATAGCTTTGACACCTACGGATTGGGTTAATCTATGTCACATTGCTCTGTAACCTGCAATGGGGTGGTCTAGCTGCATAAAACCCATATACCTGGGGCGCCATTTTGGCAGCATAACTAAGCCAAATATTGGGATGTAATGCTGCAATTTTGGCCAAAGATTAGGTGGGTGACACTAATAAATATGTAACAGCTTTGGGACTTACATCTATAAAGGAAACTCTTGTCGCAAGCTTTTACGACTGGAAATGGGCTACACTGGTTGCAGTATTTTAATATATGCAGGGGTCATGTTTCCACCATAACTAAGACAAACATTGAGCTTTAATGCTCCAATTTGGTCCAGACGCTAAGTGAATGACCCCAATAAATAGGAAATAGCTTTGAGAACTACAGACTGGGTTAAACCCATGTCACATTGCTCTGTAACCTGCAATGGGGTGGTCTAGCTGCAAAAAACCCGTATACCTGGGGCGCCATTTTGGCAGCATAACTAAGCCAAATATTGGGATGTAATGCTGCAATTTGGCCCAAAGATTAAGTGGGTGACACTAATAAATATGCAACAGCTTTGGGACTTACATCTAGGAGTAAATCTCCTGTAGGAGGAATCTGCAACTCGAAATGAACTATACTGGTTGCAGTAACTCATATGTACAGGGGGTCATGTTTCCACCATAACTAAGCCAAATATTGAGATATTATGCTGCAATTTGGTCCAAAGACTAAGTAAAAATTACCAATAAATATAGAATAGCTTTGACACCTACGGATTGGGTTAATCTATGTCACATTGCTCTGTAACCTGCAATGGGGTGGTCTAGCTGCATAAAACCCATATACCTGGGGCGCCATTTTGGCAGCATAACTAAGCCAAATATTGGGATGTAATGCTGCAATTTTGGCCAAAGATTAGGTGGGTGACACTAATAAATATGTAACAGCTTTGGGACTTACATCTATAAAGGAAACTCTTGTCGCAAGCTTTTACGACTGGAAATGGGCTACACTGGTTGCAGTATTTTAATATATGCAGGGGTCATGTTTCCACCATAACTAAGACAAACATTGAGCTTTAATGCTCCAATTTGGTCCAGACGCTAAGTGAATGACCCCAATAAATAGGAAATAGCTTTGAGAACTACAGACTGGGTTAAACCCATGTCACATTGCTCTGTAACCTGCAATGGGGTGGTCTAGCTGCAAAAAACCCGTATACCTGGGGCGCCATTTTGGCAGCATAACTAAGCCAAATATTGGGATGTAATGCTGCAATTTGGCCCAAAGATTAAGTGGGTGACACTAATAAATATGCAACAGCTTTGGGACTTACATCTAGGAGTAAATCTCCTGTAGGAGGAATCTGCAACTCGAAATGAACTATACTGGTTGCAGTAACTCATATGTACAGGGGGTCATGTTTCCACCATAACTAAGCCAAATATTGAGATATTATGCTGCAATTTGGTCCAAAGACTAAGTAAAAATTACCAATAAATATAGAATAGCTTTGACACCTACGGATTGGGTTAATCTATGTCACATTGCTCTGTAACCTGCAATGGGGTGGTCTAGCTGCATAAAACCCATATACCTGGGGCGCCATTTTGGCAGCATAACTAAGCCAAATATTGGGATGTAATGCTGCAATTTTGGCCAAAGATTAGGTGGGTGACACTAATAAATATGTAACAGCTTTGGGACTTACATCTATAAAGGAAACTCTTGTCGCAAGCTTTTACGACTGGAAATGGGCTACACTGGTTGCAGTATTTTAATATATGCAGGGGTCATGTTTCCACCATAACTAAGACAAACATTGAGCTTTAATGCTCCAATTTGGTCCAGACGCTAAGTGAATGACCCCAATAAATAGGAAATAGCTTTGAGAACTACAGACTGGGTTAAACCCATGTCACATTGCTCTGTAACCTGCAATGGGGTGGTCTAGCTGCAAAAAACCCGTATACCTGGGGCGCCATTTTGGCAGCATAACTAAGCCAAATATTGGGATGTAATGCTGCAATTTGGCCCAAAGATTGAGTGGGCGACATTAATAAATATGCAACAGCTTTGGGACTTGCATCTAGGAGTAAGTCTCCTGTAGGAGGAATCTGCGACTCGGGATGAACTATACTGGTTGCAGTAACTCATATGTACAGGGGGTCATGTTTCCACCATAACTAAGCCAAATATTGAGATATTATGCTGCAATTTGGTCCAAAGACTAAGTAAAAATTACCAATAAATATAGAATAGCTTTGACACCTACGGATTGGGTTAATCTATGTCACATTGCTCTGTAACCTGCAATGGGGTGGTCTAGCTGCATAAAACCCATATACCTGGGGCGCCATTTTGGCAGCATAACTAAGCCAAATATTGGGATGTAATGCTGCAATTTTGGCCAAAGATTAGGTGGGTGACACTAATAAATATGTAACAGCTTTGGGACTTACATCTATAAAGGAAACTCTTGTCGCAAGCTTTTACGACTGGAAATGGGCTACACTGGTTGCAGTATTTTAATATATGCAGGGGTCATGTTTCCACCATAACTAAGACAAACATTGAGCTTTAATGCTCCAATTTGGTCCAGACGCTAAGTGAATGACCCCAATAAATAGGAAATAGCTTTGAGAACTACAGACTGGGTTAAACCCATGTCACATTGCTCTGTAACCTGCAATGGGGTGGTCTAGCTGCAAAAAACCCGTATACCTGGGGCGCCATTTTGGCAGCATAACTAAGCCAAATATTGGGATGTAATGCTGCAATTTGGCCCAAAGATTGAGTGGGCGACATTAATAAATATGCAACAGCTTTGGGACTTGCATCTAGGAGTAAGTCTCCTGTAGGAGGAATCTGCGACTCGGGATGAACTATACTGGTTGCAGTAACTCATATGTACAGGGGGTCATGTTTCCACCATAACTAAGCCAAATATTGAGATATTATGCTGCAATTTGGTCCAAAGACTAAGTAAAAATTACCAATAAATATAGAATAGCTTTGACACCTACGGATTGGGTTAATCTATGTCACATTGCTCTGTAACCTGCAATGGGGTGGTCTAGCTGCATAAAACCCATATACCTGGGGCGCCATTTTGGCAGCATAACTAAGCCAAATATTGGGATGTAATGCTGCAATTTTGGCCAAAGATTAGGTGGGTGACACTAATAAATATGTAACAGCTTTGGGACTTACATCTATAAAGGAAACTCTTGTCGCAAGCTTTTACGACTGGAAATGGGCTACACTGGTTGCAGTATTTTAATATATGCAGGGGTCATGTTTCCACCATAACTAAGACAAACATTGAGCTTTAATGCTCCAATTTGGTCCAGACGCTAAGTGAATGACCCCAATAAATAGGAAATAGCTTTGAGAACTACAGACTGGGTTAAACCCATGTCACATTGCTCTGTAACCTGCAATGGGGTGGTCTAGCTGCAAAAAACCCGTATACCTGGGGCGCCATTTTGGCAGCATAACTAAGCCAAATATTGGGATGTAATGCTGCAATTTGGCCCAAAGATTAAGTGGGTGACACTAATAAATATGCAACAGCTTTGGGACTTACATCTAGGAGTAAATCTCCTGTAGGAGGAATCTGCAACTCGAAATGAACTATACTGGTTGCAGTAACTCATATGTACAGGGGGTCATGTTTCCACCATAACTAAGCCAAATATTGAGATATTATGCTGCAATTTGGTCCAAAGACTAAGTAAAAATTACCAATAAATATAGAATAGCTTTGACACCTACGGATTGGGTTAATCTATGTCACATTGCTCTGTAACCTGCAATGGGGTGGTCTAGCTGCATAAAACCCATATACCTGGGGCGCCATTTTGGCAGCATAACTAAGCCAAATATTGGGATGTAATGCTGCAATTTTGGCCAAAGATTAGGTGGGTGACACTAATAAATATGTAACAGCTTTGGGACTTACATCTATAAAGGAAACTCTTGTCGCAAGCTTTTACGACTGGAAATGGGCTACACTGGTTGCAGTATTTTAATATATGCAGGGGTCATGTTTCCACCATAACTAAGACAAACATTGAGCTTTAATGCTCCAATTTGGTCCAGACGCTAAGTGAATGACCCCAATAAATAGGAAATAGCTTTGAGAACTACAGACTGGGTTAAACCCATGTCACATTGCTCTGTAACCTGCAATGGGGTGGTCTAGCTGCAAAAAACCCGTATACCTGGGGCGCCATTTTGGCAGCATAACTAAGCCAAATATTGGGATGTAATGCTGCAATTTGGCCCAAAGATTAAGTGGGTGACACTAATAAATATGCAACAGCTTTGGGACTTACATCTAGGAGTAAATCTCCTGTAGGAGGAATCTGCAACTCGAAATGAACTATACTGGTTGCAGTAACTCATATGTACAGGGGGTCATGTTTCCACCATAACTAAGCCAAATATTGAGATATTATGCTGCAATTTGGTCCAAAGACTAAGTAAAAATTACCAATAAATATAGAATAGCTTTGACACCTACGGATTGGGTTAATCTATGTCACATTGCTCTGTAACCTGCAATGGGGTGGTCTAGCTGCATAAAACCCATATACCTGGGGCGCCATTTTGGCAGCATAACTAAGCCAAATATTGGGATGTAATGCTGCAATTTTGGCCAAAGATTAGGTGGGTGACACTAATAAATATGTAACAGCTTTGGGACTTACATCTATAAAGGAAACTCTTGTCGCAAGCTTTTACGACTGGAAATGGGCTACACTGGTTGCAGTATTTTAATATATGCAGGGGTCATGTTTCCACCATAACTAAGACAAACATTGAGCTTTAATGCTCCAATTTGGTCCAGACGCTAAGTGAATGACCCCAATAAATAGGAAATAGCTTTGAGAACTACAGACTGGGTTAAACCCATGTCACATTGCTCTGTAACCTGCAATGGGGTGGTCTAGCTGCAAAAAACCCGTATACCTGGGGCGCCATTTTGGCAGCATAACTAAGCCAAATATTGGGATGTAATGCTGCAATTTGGCCCAAAGATTAAGTGGGTGACACTAATAAATATGCAACAGCTTTGGGACTTACATCTAGGAGTAAATCTCCTGTAGGAGGAATCTGCAACTCGAAATGAACTATACTGGTTGCAGTAACTCATATGTACAGGGGGTCATGTTTCCACCATAACTAAGCCAAATATTGAGATATTATGCTGCAATTTGGTCCAAAGACTAAGTAAAAATTACCAATAAATATAGAATAGCTTTGACACCTACGGATTGGGTTAATCTATGTCACATTGCTCTGTAACCTGCAATGGGGTGGTCTAGCTGCATAAAACCCATATACCTGGGGCGCCATTTTGGCAGCATAACTAAGCCAAATATTGGGATGTAATGCTGCAATTTTGGCCAAAGATTAGGTGGGTGACACTAATAAATATGTAACAGCTTTGGGACTTACATCTATAAAGGAAACTCTTGTCGCAAGCTTTTACGACTGGAAATGGGCTACACTGGTTGCAGTATTTTAATATATGCAGGGGTCATGTTTCCACCATAACTAAGACAAACATTGAGCTTTAATGCTCCAATTTGGTCCAGACGCTAAGTGAATGACCCCAATAAATAGGAAATAGCTTTGAGAACTACAGACTGGGTTAAACCCATGTCACATTGCTCTGTAACCTGCAATGGGGTGGTCTAGCTGCAAAAAACCCGTATACCTGGGGCGCCATTTTGGCAGCATAACTAAGCCAAATATTGGGATGTAATGCTGCAATTTGGCCCAAAGATTGAGTGGGCGACATTAATAAATATGCAACAGCTTTGGGACTTGCATCTAGGAGTAAGTCTCCTGTAGGAGGAATCTGCGACTCGGGATGAACTATACTGGTTGCAGTAACTCATATGTACAGGGGGTCATGTTTCCACCATAACTAAGCCAAATATTGAGATATTATGCTGCAATTTGGTCCAAAGACTAAGTAAAAATTACCAATAAATATAGAATAGCTTTGACACCTACGGATTGGGTTAATCTATGTCACATTGCTCTGTAACCTGCAATGGGGTGGTCTAGCTGCATAAAACCCATATACCTGGGGCGCCATTTTGGCAGCATAACTAAGCCAAATATTGGGATGTAATGCTGCAATTTTGGCCAAAGATTAGGTGGGTGACACTAATAAATATGTAACAGCTTTGGGACTTACATCTATAAAGGAAACTCTTGTCGCAAGCTTTTACGACTGGAAATGGGCTACACTGGTTGCAGTATTTTAATATATGCAGGGGTCATGTTTCCACCATAACTAAGACAAACATTGAGCTTTAATGCTCCAATTTGGTCCAGACGCTAAGTGAATGACCCCAATAAATAGGAAATAGCTTTGAGAACTACAGACTGGGTTAAACCCATGTCACATTGCTCTGTAACCTGCAATGGGGTGGTCTAGCTGCAAAAAACCCGTATACCTGGGGCGCCATTTTGGCAGCATAACTAAGCCAAATATTGGGATGTAATGCTGCAATTTGGCCCAAAGATTAAGTGGGTGACACTAATAAATATGCAACAGCTTTGGGACTTACATCTAGGAGTAAATCTCCTGTAGGAGGAATCTGCAACTCGAAATGAACTATACTGGTTGCAGTAACTCATATGTACAGGGGGTCATGTTTCCACCATAACTAAGCCAAATATTGAGATATTATGCTGCAATTTGGTCCAAAGACTAAGTAAAAATTACCAATAAATATAGAATAGCTTTGACACCTACGGATTGGGTTAATCTATGTCACATTGCTCTGTAACCTGCAATGGGGTGGTCTAGCTGCATAAAACCCATATACCTGGGGCGCCATTTTGGCAGCATAACTAAGCCAAATATTGGGATGTAATGCTGCAATTTTGGCCAAAGATTAGGTGGGTGACACTAATAAATATGTAACAGCTTTGGGACTTACATCTATAAAGGAAACTCTTGTCGCAAGCTTTTACGACTGGAAATGGGCTACACTGGTTGCAGTATTTTAATATATGCAGGGGTCATGTTTCCACCATAACTAAGACAAACATTGAGCTTTAATGCTCCAATTTGGTCCAGACGCTAAGTGAATGACCCCAATAAATAGGAAATAGCTTTGAGAACTACAGACTGGGTTAAACCCATGTCACATTGCTCTGTAACCTGCAATGGGGTGGTCTAGCTGCAAAAAACCCGTATACCTGGGGCGCCATTTTGGCAGCATAACTAAGCCAAATATTGGGATGTAATGCTGCAATTTGGCCCAAAGATTAAGTGGGTGACACTAATAAATATGCAACAGCTTTGGGACTTACATCTAGGAGTAAATCTCCTGTAGGAGGAATCTGCAACTCGAAATGAACTATACTGGTTGCAGTAACTCATATGTACAGGGGGTCATGTTTCCACCATAACTAAGCCAAATATTGAGATATTATGCTGCAATTTGGTCCAAAGACTAAGTAAAAATTACCAATAAATATAGAATAGCTTTGACACCTACGGATTGGGTTAATCTATGTCACATTGCTCTGTAACCTGCAATGGGGTGGTCTAGCTGCATAAAACCCATATACCTGGGGCGCCATTTTGGCAGCATAACTAAGCCAAATATTGGGATGTAATGCTGCAATTTTGGCCAAAGATTAGGTGGGTGACACTAATAAATATGTAACAGCTTTGGGACTTACATCTATAAAGGAAACTCTTGTCGCAAGCTTTTACGACTGGAAATGGGCTACACTGGTTGCAGTATTTTAATATATGCAGGGGTCATGTTTCCACCATAACTAAGACAAACATTGAGCTTTAATGCTCCAATTTGGTCCAGACGCTAAGTGAATGACCCCAATAAATAGGAAATAGCTTTGAGAACTACAGACTGGGTTAAACCCATGTCACATTGCTCTGTAACCTGCAATGGGGTGGTCTAGCTGCAAAAAACCCGTATACCTGGGGCGCCATTTTGGCAGCATAACTAAGCCAAATATTGGGATGTAATGCTGCAATTTGGCCCAAAGATTAAGTGGGTGACACTAATAAATATGCAACAGCTTTGGGACTTACATCTAGGAGTAAATCTCCTGTAGGAGGAATCTGCAACTCGAAATGAACTATACTGGTTGCAGTAACTCATATGTACAGGGGGTCATGTTTCCACCATAACTAAGCCAAATATTGAGATATTATGCTGCAATTTGGTCCAAAGACTAAGTAAAAATTACCAATAAATATAGAATAGCTTTGACACCTACGGATTGGGTTAATCTATGTCACATTGCTCTGTAACCTGCAATGGGGTGGTCTAGCTGCATAAAACCCATATACCTGGGGCGCCATTTTGGCAGCATAACTAAGCCAAATATTGGGATGTAATGCTGCAATTTTGGCCAAAGATTAGGTGGGTGACACTAATAAATATGTAACAGCTTTGGGACTTACATCTATAAAGGAAACTCTTGTCGCAAGCTTTTACGACTGGAAATGGGCTACACTGGTTGCAGTATTTTAATATATGCAGGGGTCATGTTTCCACCATAACTAAGACAAACATTGAGCTTTAATGCTCCAATTTGGTCCAGACGCTAAGTGAATGACCCCAATAAATAGGAAATAGCTTTGAGAACTACAGACTGGGTTAAACCCATGTCACATTGCTCTGTAACCTGCAATGGGGTGGTCTAGCTGCAAAAAACCCGTATACCTGGGGCGCCATTTTGGCAGCATAACTAAGCCAAATATTGGGATGTAATGCTGCAATTTGGCCCAAAGATTGAGTGGGCGACATTAATAAATATGCAACAGCTTTGGGACTTGCATCTAGGAGTAAGTCTCCTGTAGGAGGAATCTGCGACTCGGGATGAACTATACTGGTTGCAGTAACTCATATGTACAGGGGGTCATGTTTCCACCATAACTAAGCCAAATATTGAGATATTATGCTGCAATTTGGTCCAAAGACTAAGTAAAAATTACCAATAAATATAGAATAGCTTTGACACCTACGGATTGGGTTAATCTATGTCACATTGCTCTGTAACCTGCAATGGGGTGGTCTAGCTGCATAAAACCCATATACCTGGGGCGCCATTTTGGCAGCATAACTAAGCCAAATATTGGGATGTAATGCTGCAATTTTGGCCAAAGATTAGGTGGGTGACACTAATAAATATGTAACAGCTTTGGGACTTACATCTATAAAGGAAACTCTTGTCGCAAGCTTTTACGACTGGAAATGGGCTACACTGGTTGCAGTATTTTAATATATGCAGGGGTCATGTTTCCACCATAACTAAGACAAACATTGAGCTTTAATGCTCCAATTTGGTCCAGACGCTAAGTGAATGACCCCAATAAATAGGAAATAGCTTTGAGAACTACAGACTGGGTTAAACCCATGTCACATTGCTCTGTAACCTGCAATGGGGTGGTCTAGCTGCAAAAAACCCGTATACCTGGGGCGCCATTTTGGCAGCATAACTAAGCCAAATATTGGGATGTAATGCTGCAATTTGGCCCAAAGATTAAGTGGGTGACACTAATAAATATGCAACAGCTTTGGGACTTACATCTAGGAGTAAATCTCCTGTAGGAGGAATCTGCAACTCGAAATGAACTATACTGGTTGCAGTAACTCATATGTACAGGGGGTCATGTTTCCACCATAACTAAGCCAAATATTGAGATATTATGCTGCAATTTGGTCCAAAGACTAAGTAAAAATTACCAATAAATATAGAATAGCTTTGACACCTACGGATTGGGTTAATCTATGTCACATTGCTCTGTAACCTGCAATGGGGTGGTCTAGCTGCATAAAACCCATATACCTGGGGCGCCATTTTGGCAGCATAACTAAGCCAAATATTGGGATGTAATGCTGCAATTTTGGCCAAAGATTAGGTGGGTGACACTAATAAATATGTAACAGCTTTGGGACTTACATCTATAAAGGAAACTCTTGTCGCAAGCTTTTACGACTGGAAATGGGCTACACTGGTTGCAGTATTTTAATATATGCAGGGGTCATGTTTCCACCATAACTAAGACAAACATTGAGCTTTAATGCTCCAATTTGGTCCAGACGCTAAGTGAATGACCCCAATAAATAGGAAATAGCTTTGAGAACTACAGACTGGGTTAAACCCATGTCACATTGCTCTGTAACCTGCAATGGGGTGGTCTAGCTGCAAAAAACCCGTATACCTGTGGCGCCATTTTGGCAGCATAACTAAGCCAAATATTGGGATGTAATGCTGCAATTTGGCCCAAAGATTAAGTGGGTGACACTAATAAATATGCAACAGCTTTGGGACTTACATCTAGGAGTAAATCTCCTGTAGGAGGAATCTGCAACTCGAAATGAACTATACTGGTTGCAGTAACTCATATGTACAGGGGGTCATGTTTCCACCATAACTAAGCCAAATATTGAGATATTATGCTGCAATTTGGTCCAAAGACTAAGTAAAAATTACCAATAAATATAGAATAGCTTTGACACCTACGGATTGGGTTAATCTATGTCACATTGCTCTGTAACCTGCAATGGGGTGGTCTAGCTGCATAAAACCCATATACCTGGGGCGCCATTTTGGCAGCATAACTAAGCCAAATATTGGGATGTAATGCTGCAATTTTGGCCAAAGATTAGGTGGGTGACACTAATAAATATGTAACAGCTTTGGGACTTACATCTATAAAGGAAACTCTTGTCGCAAGCTTTTACGACTGGAAATGGGCTACACTGGTTGCAGTATTTTAATATATGCAGGGGTCATGTTTCCACCATAACTAAGACAAACATTGAGCTTTAATGCTCCAATTTGGTCCAGACGCTAAGTGAATGACCCCAATAAATAGGAAATAGCTTTGAGAACTACAGACTGGGTTAAACCCATGTCACATTGCTCTGTAACCTGCAATGGGGTGGTCTAGCTGCAAAAAACCCGTATACCTGGGGCGCCATTTTGGCAGCATAACTAAGCCAAATATTGGGATGTAATGCTGCAATTTGGCCCAAAGATTGAGTGGGCGACATTAATAAATATGCAACAGCTTTGGGACTTGCATCTAGGAGTAAGTCTCCTGTAGGAGGAATCTGCGACTCGGGATGAACTATACTGGTTGCAGTAACTCATATGTACAGGGGGTCATGTTTCCACCATAACTAAGCCAAATATTGAGATATTATGCTGCAATTTGGTCCAAAGACTAAGTAAAAATTACCAATAAATATAGAATAGCTTTGACACCTACGGATTGGGTTAATCTATGTCACATTGCTCTGTAACCTGCAATGGGGTGGTCTAGCTGCATAAAACCCATACACCTGGGGCGCCATTTTGGCAGCATAACTAAGCCAAATATTGGGATGTAATGCTGCAATTTTGGCCAAAGATTAGGTGGGTGACACTAATAAATATGTAACAGCTTTGGGACTTACATCTATAAAGGAAACTCTTGTCGCAAGCTTTTACCACTGGAAATGGGCTACACTGGTTGCAGTATTTTAATATATGCAGGGGTCATGTTTCCACCATAACTAAGACAAACATTGAGCTTTAATGCTCCAATTTGGTCCAGACGCTAAGTGAATGACCCCAATAAATAGGAAATAGCTTTGAGAACTACAGACTGGGTTAAACCCATGTCACATTGCTCTGTAACCTGCAATGGGGTGGTCTAGCTGCAAAAAACCCGTATACCTGGGGCGCCATTTTGGCAGCATAACTAAGCCAAATATTGGGATGTAATGCTGCAATTTGGCCCAAAGATTAAGTGGGTGACACTAATAAATATGCAACAGCTTTGGGACTTACATCTAGGAGTAAATCTCCTGTAGGAGGAATCTGCAACTCGAAATGAACTATACTGGTTGCAGTAACTCATATGTACAGGGGGTCATGTTTCCACCATAACTAAGCCAAATATTGAGATATTATGCTGCAATTTGGTCCAAAGACTAAGTAAAAATTACCAATAAATATAGAATAGCTTTGACACCTACGGATTGGGTTAATCTATGTCACATTGCTCTGTAACCTGCAATGGGGTGGTCTAGCTGCATAAAACCCATATACCTGGGGCGCCATTTTGGCAGCATAACTAAGCCAAATATTGGGATGTAATGCTGCAATTTTGGCCAAAGATTAGGTGGGTGACACTAATAAATATGTAACAGCTTTGGGACTTACATCTATAAAGGAAACTCTTGTCGCAAGCTTTTACGACTGGAAATGGGCTACACTGGTTGCAGTATTTTAATATATGCAGGGGTCATGTTTCCACCATAACTAAGACAAACATTGAGCTTTAATGCTCCAATTTGGTCCAGACGCTAAGTGAATGACCCCAATAAATAGGAAATAGCTTTGAGAACTACAGACTGGGTTAAACCCATGTCACATTGCTCTGTAACCTGCAATGGGGTGGTCTAGCTGCAAAAAACCCGTATACCTGTGGCGCCATTTTGGCAGCATAACTAAGCCAAATATTGGGATGTAATGCTGCAATTTGGCCCAAAGATTAAGTGGGTGACACTAATAAATATGCAACAGCTTTGGGACTTACATCTAGGAGTAAATCTCCTGTAGGAGGAATCTGCAACTCGAAATGAACTATACTGGTTGCAGTAACTCATATGTACAGGGGGTCATGTTTCCACCATAACTAAGCCAAATATTGAGATATTATGCTGCAATTTGGTCCAAAGACTAAGTAAAAATTACCAATAAATATAGAATAGCTTTGACACCTACGGATTGGGTTAATCTATGTCACATTGCTCTGTAACCTGCAATGGGGTGGTCTAGCTGCATAAAACCCATATACCTGGGGCGCCATTTTGGCAGCATAACTAAGCCAAATATTGGGATGTAATGCTGCAATTTTGGCCAAAGATTAGGTGGGTGACACTAATAAATATGTAACAGCTTTGGGACTTACATCTATAAAGGAAACTCTTGTCGCAAGCTTTTACGACTGGAAATGGGCTACACTGGTTGCAGTATTTTAATATATGCAGGGGTCATGTTTCCACCATAACTAAGACAAACATTGAGCTTTAATGCTCCAATTTGGTCCAGACGCTAAGTGAATGACCCCAATAAATAGGAAATAGCTTTGAGAACTACAGACTGGGTTAAACCCATGTCACATTGCTCTGTAACCTGCAATGGGGTGGTCTAGCTGCAAAAAACCCGTATACCTGGGGCGCCATTTTGGCAGCATAACTAAGCCAAATATTGGGATGTAATGCTGCAATTTGGCCCAAAGATTGAGTGGGCGACATTAATAAATATGCAACAGCTTTGGGACTTGCATCTAGGAGTAAGTCTCCTGTAGGAGGAATCTGCGACTCGGGATGAACTATACTGGTTGCAGTAACTCATATGTACAGGGGGTCATGTTTCCACCATAACTAAGCCAAATATTGAGATATTATGCTGCAATTTGGTCCAAAGACTAAGTAAAAATTACCAATAAATATAGAATAGCTTTGACACCTACGGATTGGGTTAATCTATGTCACATTGCTCTGTAACCTGCAATGGGGTGGTCTAGCTGCATAAAACCCATACACCTGGGGCGCCATTTTGGCAGCATAACTAAGCCAAATATTGGGATGTAATGCTGCAATTTTGGCCAAAGATTAGGTGGGTGACACTAATAAATATGTAACAGCTTTGGGACTTACATCTATAAAGGAAACTCTTGTCGCAAGCTTTTACCACTGGAAATGGGCTACACTGGTTGCAGTATTTTAATATATGCAGGGGTCATGTTTCCACCATAACTAAGACAAACATTGAGCTTTAATGCTCCAATTTGGTCCAGACGCTAAGTGAATGACCCCAATAAATAGGAAATAGCTTTGAGAACTACAGACTGGGTTAAACCCATGTCACATTGCTCTGTAACCTGCAATGGGGTGGTCTAGCTGCAAAAAACCCGTATACCTGGGGCGCCATTTTGGCAGCATAACTAAGCCAAATATTGGGATGTAATGCTGCAATTTGGCCCAAAGATTAAGTGGGTGACACTAATAAATATGCAACAGCTTTGGGACTTACATCTAGGAGTAAATCTCCTGTAGGAGGAATCTGCAACTCGAAATGAACTATACTGGTTGCAGTAACTCATATGTACAGGGGGTCATGTTTCCACCATAACTAAGCCAAATATTGAGATATTATGCTGCAATTTGGTCCAAAGACTAAGTAAAAATTACCAATAAATATAGAATAGCTTTGACACCTACGGATTGGGTTAATCTATGTCACATTGCTCTGTAACCTGCAATGGGGTGGTCTAGCTGCATAAAACCCATATACCTGGGGCGCCATTTTGGCAGCATAACTAAGCCAAATATTGGGATGTAATGCTGCAATTTTGGCCAAAGATTAGGTGGGTGACACTAATAAATATGTAACAGCTTTGGGACTTACATCTATAAAGGAAACTCTTGTCGCAAGCTTTTACGACTGGAAATGGGCTACACTGGTTGCAGTATTTTAATATATGCAGGGGTCATGTTTCCACCATAACTAAGACAAACATTGAGCTTTAATGCTCCAATTTGGTCCAGACGCTAAGTGAATGACCCCAATAAATAGGAAATAGCTTTGAGAACTACAGACTGGGTTAAACCCATGTCACATTGCTCTGTAACCTGCAATGGGGTGGTCTAGCTGCAAAAAACCCGTATACCTGTGGCGCCATTTTGGCAGCATAACTAAGCCAAATATTGGGATGTAATGCTGCAATTTGGCCCAAAGATTAAGTGGGTGACACTAATAAATATGCAACAGCTTTGGGACTTACATCTAGGAGTAAATCTCCTGTAGGAGGAATCTGCAACTCGAAATGAACTATACTGGTTGCAGTAACTCATATGTACAGGGGGTCATGTTTCCACCATAACTAAGCCAAATATTGAGATATTATGCTGCAATTTGGTCCAAAGACTAAGTAAAAATTACCAATAAATATAGAATAGCTTTGACACCTACGGATTGGGTTAATCTATGTCACATTGCTCTGTAACCTGCAATGGGGTGGTCTAGCTGCATAAAACCCATATACCTGGGGCGCCATTTTGGCAGCATAACTAAGCCAAATATTGGGATGTAATGCTGCAATTTTGGCCAAAGATTAGGTGGGTGACACTAATAAATATGTAACAGCTTTGGGACTTACATCTATAAAGGAAACTCTTGTCGCAAGCTTTTACGACTGGAAATGGGCTACACTGGTTGCAGTATTTTAATATATGCAGGGGTCATGTTTCCACCATAACTAAGACAAACATTGAGCTTTAATGCTCCAATTTGGTCCAGACGCTAAGTGAATGACCCCAATAAATAGGAAATAGCTTTGAGAACTACAGACTGGGTTAAACCCATGTCACATTGCTCTGTAACCTGCAATGGGGTGGTCTAGCTGCAAAAAACCCGTATACCTGGGGCGCCATTTTGGCAGCATAACTAAGCCAAATATTGGGATGTAATGCTGCAATTTGGCCCAAAGATTGAGTGGGCGACATTAATAAATATGCAACAGCTTTGGGACTTGCATCTAGGAGTAAGTCTCCTGTAGGAGGAATCTGCGACTCGGGATGAACTATACTGGTTGCAGTAACTCATATGTACAGGGGGTCATGTTTCCACCATAACTAAGCCAAATATTGAGATATTATGCTGCAATTTGGTCCAAAGACTAAGTAAAAATTACCAATAAATATAGAATAGCTTTGACACCTACGGATTGGGTTAATCTATGTCACATTGCTCTGTAACCTGCAATGGGGTGGTCTAGCTGCATAAAACCCATACACCTGGGGCGCCATTTTGGCAGCATAACTAAGCCAAATATTGGGATGTAATGCTGCAATTTTGGCCAAAGATTAGGTGGGTGACACTAATAAATATGTAACAGCTTTGGGACTTACATCTATAAAGGAAACTCTTGTCGCAAGCTTTTACCACTGGAAATGGGCTACACTGGTTGCAGTATTTTAATATATGCAGGGGTCATGTTTCCACCATAACTAAGACAAACATTGAGCTTTAATGCTCCAATTTGGTCCAGACGCTAAGTGAATGACCCCAATAAATAGGAAATAGCTTTGAGAACTACAGACTGGGTTAAACCCATGTCACATTGCTCTGTAACCTGCAATGGGGTGGTCTAGCTGCAAAAAACCCGTATACCTGGGGCGCCATTTTGGCAGCATAACTAAGCCAAATATTGGGATGTAATGCTGCAATTTGGCCCAAAGATTAAGTGGGTGACACTAATAAATATGCAACAGCTTTGGGACTTACATCTAGGAGTAAATCTCCTGTAGGAGGAATCTGCAACTCGAAATGAACTATACTGGTTGCAGTAACTCATATGTACAGGGGGTCATGTTTCCACCATAACTAAGCCAAATATTGAGATATTATGCTGCAATTTGGTCCAAAGACTAAGTAAAAATTACCAATAAATATAGAATAGCTTTGACACCTACGGATTGGGTTAATCTATGTCACATTGCTCTGTAACCTGCAATGGGGTGGTCTAGCTGCATAAAACCCATATACCTGGGGCGCCATTTTGGCAGCATAACTAAGCCAAATATTGGGATGTAATGCTGCAATTTTGGCCAAAGATTAGGTGGGTGACACTAATAAATATGTAACAGCTTTGGGACTTACATCTATAAAGGAAACTCTTGTCGCAAGCTTTTACGACTGGAAATGGGCTACACTGGTTGCAGTATTTTAATATATGCAGGGGTCATGTTTCCACCATAACTAAGACAAACATTGAGCTTTAATGCTCCAATTTGGTCCAGACGCTAAGTGAATGACCCCAATAAATAGGAAATAGCTTTGAGAACTACAGACTGGGTTAAACCCATGTCACATTGCTCTGTAACCTGCAATGGGGTGGTCTAGCTGCAAAAAACCCGTATACCTGGGGCGCCATTTTGGCAGCATAACTAAGCCAAATATTGGGATGTAATGCTGCAATTTGGCCCAAAGATTGAGTGGGCGACATTAATAAATATGCAACAGCTTTGGGACTTGCATCTAGGAGTAAGTCTCCTGTAGGAGGAATCTGCGACTCGGGATGAACTATACTGGTTGCAGTAACTCATATGTACAGGGGGTCATGTTTCCACCATAACTAAGCCAAATATTGAGATATTATGCTGCAATTTGGTCCAAAGACTAAGTAAAAATTACCAATAAATATAGAATAGCTTTGACACCTACGGATTGGGTTAATCTATGTCACATTGCTCTGTAACCTGCAATGGGGTGGTCTAGCTGCATAAAACCCATACACCTGGGGCGCCATTTTGGCAGCATAACTAAGCCAAATATTGGGATGTAATGCTGCAATTTTGGCCAAAGATTAGGTGGGTGACACTAATAAATATGTAACAGCTTTGGGACTTACATCTATAAAGGAAACTCTTGTCGCAAGCTTTTACCACTGGAAATGGGCTACACTGGTTGCAGTATTTTAATATATGCAGGGGTCATGTTTCCACCATAACTAAGACAAACATTGAGCTTTAATGCTCCAATTTGGTCCAGACGCTAAGTGAATGACCCCAATAAATAGGAAATAGCTTTGAGAACTACAGACTGGGTTAAACCCATGTCACATTGCTCTGTAACCTGCAATGGGGTGGTCTAGCTGCAAAAAACCCGTATACCTGGGGCGCCATTTTGGCAGCATAACTAAGCCAAATATTGGGATGTAATGCTGCAATTTGGCCCAAAGATTAAGTGGGTGACACTAATAAATATGCAACAGCTTTGGGACTTACATCTAGGAGTAAATCTCCTGTAGGAGGAATCTGCAACTCGAAATGAACTATACTGGTTGCAGTAACTCATATGTACAGGGGGTCATGTTTCCACCATAACTAAGCCAAATATTGAGATATTATGCTGCAATTTGGTCCAAAGACTAAGTAAAAATTACCAATAAATATAGAATAGCTTTGACACCTACGGATTGGGTTAATCTATGTCACATTGCTCTGTAACCTGCAATGGGGTGGTCTAGCTGCATAAAACCCATATACCTGGGGCGCCATTTTGGCAGCATAACTAAGCCAAATATTGGGATGTAATGCTGCAATTTTGGCCAAAGATTAGGTGGGTGACACTAATAAATATGTAACAGCTTTGGGACTTACATCTATAAAGGAAACTCTTGTCGCAAGCTTTTACGACTGGAAATGGGCTACACTGGTTGCAGTATTTTAATATATGCAGGGGTCATGTTTCCACCATAACTAAGACAAACATTGAGCTTTAATGCTCCAATTTGGTCCAGACGCTAAGTGAATGACCCCAATAAATAGGAAATAGCTTTGAGAACTACAGACTGGGTTAAACCCATGTCACATTGCTCTGTAACCTGCAATGGGGTGGTCTAGCTGCAAAAAACCCGTATACCTGGGGCGCCATTTTGGCAGCATAACTAAGCCAAATATTGGGATGTAATGCTGCAATTTGGCCCAAAGATTAAGTGGGTGACACTAATAAATATGCAACAGCTTTGGGACTTACATCTAGGAGTAAATCTCCTGTAGGAGGAATCTGCAACTCGAAATGAACTATACTGGTTGCAGTAACTCATATGTACAGGGGGTCATGTTTCCACCATAACTAAGCCAAATATTGAGATATTATGCTGCAATTTGGTCCAAAGACTAAGTAAAAATTACCAATAAATATAGAATAGCTTTGACACCTACGGATTGGGTTAATCTATGTCACATTGCTCTGTAACCTGCAATGGGGTGGTCTAGCTGCATAAAACCCATATACCTGGGGCGCCATTTTGGCAGCATAACTAAGCCAAATATTGGGATGTAATGCTGCAATTTTGGCCAAAGATTAGGTGGGTGACACTAATAAATATGTAACAGCTTTGGGACTTACATCTATAAAGGAAACTCTTGTCGCAAGCTTTTATGACTGGAAATGGGCTACACTGGTTGCAGTATTTTAATATATGCAGGGGTCATGTTTCCACCATAACTAAGACAAACATTGAGCTTTAATGCTCCAATTTGGTCCAGACGCTAAGTGAATGACCCCAATAAATAGGAAATAGCTTTGAGAACTACAGACTGGGTTAAACCCATGTCACATTGCTCTGTAACCTGCAATGGGGTGGTCTAGCTGCAAAAAACCTGTATACCTGGGGCGCCATTTTGGCAGCATAACTAAGCCAAATATTGGGATGTAATGCTGCAATTTGGCCCAAAGATTAAGTGGGTGACACTAATAAATATGCAACAGCTTTGGGACTTACATCTAGGAGTAAATCTCCTGTAGGAGGAATCTGCAACTCGAAATGAACTATACTGGTTGCAGTAACTCATATGTACAGGGGGTCATGTTTCCACCATAACTAAGCCAAATATTGAGATATTATGCTGCAATTTGGTCCAAAGACTAAGTAAAAATTACCAATAAATATAGAATAGCTTTGACACCTACGGATTGGGTTAATCTATGTCACATTGCTCTGTAACCTGCAATGGGGTGGTCTAGCTGCATAAAACCCATATACCTGGGGCGCCATTTTGGCAGCATAACTAAGCCAAATATTGGGATGTAATGCTGCAATTTTGGCCAAAGATTAGGTGGGTGACACTAATAAATATGTAACAGCTTTGGGACTTACATCTATAAAGGAAACTCTTGTCGCAAGCTTTTACGACTGGAAATGGGCTACACTGGTTGCAGTATTTTAATATATGCAGGGGTCATGTTTCCACCATAACTAAGACAAACATTGAGCTTTAATGCTCCAATTTGGTCCAGACGCTAAGTGAATGACCCCAATAAATAGGAAATAGCTTTGAGAACTACAGACTGGGTTAAACCCATGTCACATTGCTCTGTAACCTGCAATGGGGTGGTCTAGCTGCAAAAAACCCGTATACCTGGGGCGCCATTTTGGCAGCATAACTAAGCCAAATATTGGGATGTAATGCTGCAATTTGGCCCAAAGATTGAGTGGGCGACATTAATAAATATGCAACAGCTTTGGGACTTGCATCTAGGAGTAAGTCTCCTGTAGGAGGAATCTGCGACTCGGGATGAACTATACTGGTTGCAGTAACTCATATGTACAGGGGGTCATGTTTCCACCATAACTAAGCCAAATATTGAGATATTATGCTGCAATTTGGTCCAAAGACTAAGTAAAAATTACCAATAAATATAGAATAGCTTTGACACCTACGGATTGGGTTAATCTATGTCACATTGCTCTGTAACCTGCAATGGGGTGGTCTAGCTGCATAAAACCCATACACCTGGGGCGCCATTTTGGCAGCATAACTAAGCCAAATATTGGGATGTAATGCTGCAATTTTGGCCAAAGATTAGGTGGGTGACACTAATAAATATGTAACAGCTTTGGGACTTACATCTATAAAGGAAACTCTTGTCGCAAACTTTTACCACTGGAAATGGGCTACACTGGTTGCAGTATTTTAATATATGCAGGGGTCATGTTTCCACCATAACTAAGACAAACATTGAGCTTTAATGCTCCAATTTGGTCCAGACGCTAAGTGAATGACCCCAATAAATAGGAAATAGCTTTGAGAACTACAGACTGGGTTAAACCCATGTCACATTGCTCTGTAACCTGCAATGGGGTGGTCTAGCTGCAAAAAACCCGTATACCTGGGGCGCCATTTTGGCAGCATAACTAAGCCAAATATTGGGATGTAATGCTGCAATTTGGCCCAAAGATTAAGTGGGTGACACTAATAAATATGCAACAGCTTTGGGACTTACATCTAGGAGTAAATCTCCTGTAGGAGGAATCTGCAACTCGAAATGAACTATACTGGTTGCAGTAACTCATATGTACAGGGGGTCATGTTTCCACCATAACTAAGCCAAATATTGAGATATTATGCTGCAATTTGGTCCAAAGACTAAGTAAAAATTACCAATAAATATAGAATAGCTTTGACACCTACGGATTGGGTTAATCTATGTCACATTGCTCTGTAACCTGCAATGGGGTGGTCTAGCTGCATAAAACCCATATACCTGGGGCGCCATTTTGGCAGCATAACTAAGCCAAATATTGGGATGTAATGCTGCAATTTTGGCCAAAGATTAGGTGGGTGACACTAATAAATATGTAACAGCTTTGGGACTTACATCTATAAAGGAAACTCTTGTCGCAAGCTTTTACGACTGGAAATGGGCTACACTGGTTGCAGTATTTTAATATATGCAGGGGTCATGTTTCCACCATAACTAAGACAAACATTGAGCTTTAATGCTCCAATTTGGTCCAGACGCTAAGTGAATGACCCCAATAAATAGGAAATAGCTTTGAGAACTACAGACTGGGTTAAACCCATGTCACATTGCTCTGTAACCTGCAATGGGGTGGTCTAGCTGCAAAAAACCCGTATACCTGGGGCGCCATTTTGGCAGCATAACTAAGCCAAATATTGGGATGTAATGCTGCAATTTGGCCCAAAGATTAAGTGGGTGACACTAATAAATATGCAACAGCTTTGGGACTTACATCTAGGAGTAAATCTCCTGTAGGAGGAATCTGCAACTCGAAATGAACTATACTGGTTGCAGTAACTCATATGTACAGGGGGTCATGTTTCCACCATAACTAAGCCAAATATTGAGATATTATGCTGCAATTTGGTCCAAAGACTAAGTAAAAATTACCAATAAATATAGAATAGCTTTGACACCTACGGATTGGGTTAATCTATGTCACATTGCTCTGTAACCTGCAATGGGGTGGTCTAGCTGCATAAAACCCATATACCTGGGGCGCCATTTTGGCAGCATAACTAAGCCAAATATTGGGATGTAATGCTGCAATTTTGGCCAAAGATTAGGTGGGTGACACTAATAAATATGTAACAGCTTTGGGACTTACATCTATAAAGGAAACTCTTGTCGCAAGCTTTTATGACTGGAAATGGGCTACACTGGTTGCAGTATTTTAATATATGCAGGGGTCATGTTTCCACCATAACTAAGACAAACATTGAGCTTTAATGCTCCAATTTGGTCCAGACGCTAAGTGAATGACCCCAATAAATAGGAAATAGCTTTGAGAACTACAGACTGGGTTAAACCCATGTCACATTGCTCTGTAACCTGCAATGGGGTGGTCTAGCTGCAAAAAACCTGTATACCTGGGGCGCCATTTTGGCAGCATAACTAAGCCAAATATTGGGATGTAATGCTGCAATTTGGCCCAAAGATTAAGTGGGTGACACTAATAAATATGCAACAGCTTTGGGACTTACATCTAGGAGTAAATCTCCTGTAGGAGGAATCTGCAACTCGAAATGAACTATACTGGTTGCAGTAACTCATATGTACAGGGGGTCATGTTTCCACCATAACTAAGCCAAATATTGAGATATTATGCTGCAATTTGGTCCAAAGACTAAGTAAAAATTACCAATAAATATAGAATAGCTTTGACACCTACGGATTGGGTTAATCTATGTCACATTGCTCTGTAACCTGCAATGGGGTGGTCTAGCTGCATAAAACCCATATACCTGGGGCGCCATTTTGGCAGCATAACTAAGCCAAATATTGGGATGTAATGCTGCAATTTTGGCCAAAGATTAGGTGGGTGACACTAATAAATATGTAACAGCTTTGGGACTTACATCTATAAAGGAAACTCTTGTCGCAAGCTTTTACGACTGGAAATGGGCTACACTGGTTGCAGTATTTTAATATATGCAGGGGTCATGTTTCCACCATAACTAAGACAAACATTGAGCTTTAATGCTCCAATTTGGTCCAGACGCTAAGTGAATGACCCCAATAAATAGGAAATAGCTTTGAGAACTACAGACTGGGTTAAACCCATGTCACATTGCTCTGTAACCTGCAATGGGGTGGTCTAGCTGCAAAAAACCCGTATACCTGGGGCGCCATTTTGGCAGCATAACTAAGCCAAATATTGGGATGTAATGCTGCAATTTGGCCCAAAGATTAAGTGGGTGACACTAATAAATATGCAACAGCTTTGGGACTTACATCTAGGAGTAAATCTCCTGTAGGAGGAATCTGTAACTCGAAATGAACTATACTGGTTGCAGTAACTCATATGTACAGGGGGTCATGTTTCCACCATAACTAAGCCAAATATTGAGATATTATGCTGCAATTTGGTCCAAAGACTAAGTAAAAATTACCAATAAATATAGAATAGCTTTGACACCTACGGATTGGGTTAATCTATGTCATATTGCTCTGTAACCTGCAATGGGGTGGTCTAGCTGCATAAAACCCATATACCTGGGGCGCCATTTTGGCAGCATAACTAAGCCAAATATTGGGATGTAATGCTGCAATTTTGGCCAAAGATTAGGTGGGTGACACTAATAAATATGTAACAGCTTTGGGACTTACATCTATAAAGGAAACTCTTGTCGCAAGCTTTTATGACTGGAAATGGGCTACACTGGTTGCAGTATTTTAATATATGCAGGGGTCATGTTTCCACCATAACTAAGACAAACATTGAGCTTTAATGCTCCAATTTGGTCCAGACGCTAAGTGAATGACCCCAATAAATAGGAAATAGCTTTGAGAACTACAGACTGGGTTAAACCCATGTCACATTGCTCTGTAACCTGCAATGGGGTGGTCTAGCTGCAAAAAACCCGTATACCTGGGGCGCCATTTTGGCAGCATAACTAAGCCAAATATTGGGATGTAATGCTGCAATTTGGCCCAAAGATTAAGTGGGTGACACTAATAAATATGCAACAGCTTTGGGACTTACATCTAGGAGTAAATCTCCTGTAGGAGGAATCTGCAACTCGAAATGAACTATACTGGTTGCAGTAACTCATATGTACAGGGGGTCATGTTTCCACCATAACTAAGCCAAATATTGAGATATTATGCTGCAATTTGGTCCAAAGACTAAGTAAAAATTACCAATAAATATAGAATAGCTTTGACACCTACGGATTGGGTTAATCTATGTCACATTGCTCTGTAACCTGCAATGGGGTGGTCTAGCTGCATAAAACCCATATACCTGGGGCGCCATTTTGGCAGCATAACTAAGCCAAATATTGGGATGTAATGCTGCAATTTTGGCCAAAGATTAGGTGGGTGACACTAATAAATATGTAACAGCTTTGGGACTTACATCTATAAAGGAAACTCTTGTCGCAAGCTTTTACGACTGGAAATGGGCTACACTGGTTGCAGTATTTTAATATATGCAGGGGTCATGTTTCCACCATAACTAAGACAAACATTGAGCTTTAATGCTCCAATTTGGTCCAGACGCTAAGTGAATGACCCCAATAAATAGGAAATAGCTTTGAGAACTACAGACTGGGTTAAACCCATGTCACATTGCTCTGTAACCTGCAATGGGGTGGTCTAGCTGCAAAAAACCCGTATACCTGGGGCGCCATTTTGGCAGCATAACTAAGCCAAATATTGGGATGTAATGCTGCAATTTGGCCCAAAGATTAAGTGGGTGACACTAATAAATATGCAACAGCTTTGGGACTTACATCTAGGAGTAAATCTCCTGTAGGAGGAATCTGTAACTCGAAATGAACTATACTGGTTGCAGTAACTCATATGTACAGGGGGTCATGTTTCCACCATAACTAAGCCAAATATTGAGATATTATGCTGCAATTTGGTCCAAAGACTAAGTAAAAATTACCAATAAATATAGAATAGCTTTGACACCTACGGATTGGGTTAATCTATGTCATATTGCTCTGTAACCTGCAATGGGGTGGTCTAGCTGCATAAAACCCATATACCTGGGGCGCCATTTTGGCAGCATAACTAAGCCAAATATTGGGATGTAATGCTGCAATTTTGGCCAAAGATTAGGTGGGTGACACTAATAAATATGTAACAGCTTTGGGACTTACATCTATAAAGGAAACTCTTGTCGCAAGCTTTTATGACTGGAAATGGGCTACACTGGTTGCAGTATTTTAATATATGCAGGGGTCATGTTTCCACCATAACTAAGACAAACATTGAGCTTTAATGCTCCAATTTGGTCCAGACGCTAAGTGAATGACCCCAATAAATAGGAAATAGCTTTGAGAACTACAGACTGGGTTAAACCCATGTCACATTGCTCTGTAACCTGCAATGGGGTGGTCTAGCTGCAAAAAACCCGTATACCTGGGGCGCCATTTTGGCAGCATAACTAAGCCAAATATTGGGATGTAATGCTGCAATTTGGCCCAAAGATTAAGTGGGTGACACTAATAAATATGCAACAGCTTTGGGACTTACATCTAGGAGTAAATCTCCTGTAGGAGGAATCTGTAACTCGAAATGAACTATACTGGTTGCAGTAACTCATATGTACAGGGGGTCATGTTTCCACCATAACTAAGCCAAATATTGAGATATTATGCTGCAATTTGGTCCAAAGACTAAGTAAAAATTACCAATAAATATAGAATAGCTTTGACACCTACGGATTGGGTTAATCTATGTCATATTGCTCTGTAACCTGCAATGGGGTGGTCTAGCTGCATAAAACCCATATACCTGGGGCGCCATTTTGGCAGCATAACTAAGCCAAATATTGGGATGTAATGCTGCAATTTTGGCCAAAGATTAGGTGGGTGACACTAATAAATATGTAACAGCTTTGGGACTTACATCTATAAAGGAAACTCTTGTCGCAAGCTTTTATGACTGGAAATGGGCTACACTGGTTGCAGTATTTTAATATATGCAGGGGTCATGTTTCCACCATAACTAAGACAAACATTGAGCTTTAATGCTCCAATTTGGTCCAGACGCTAAGTGAATGACCCCAATAAATAGGAAATAGCTTTGAGAACTACAGACTGGGTTAAACCCATGTCACATTGCTCTGTAACCTGCAATGGGGTGGTCTAGCTGCAAAAAACCCGTATACCTGGGGCGCCATTTTGGCAGCATAACTAAGCCAAATATTGGGATGTAATGCTGCAATTTGGCCCAAAGATTAAGTGGGTGACACTAATAAATATGCAACAGCTTTGGGACTTACATCTAGGAGTAAATCTCCTGTAGGAGGAATCTGCAACTCGAAATGAACTATACTGGTTGCAGTAACTCATATGTACAGGGGGTCATGTTTCCACCATAACTAAGCCAAATATTGAGATATTATGCTGCAATTTGGTCCAAAGACTAAGTAAAAATTACCAATAAATATAGAATAGCTTTGACACCTACGGATTGGGTTAATCTATGTCACATTGCTCTGTAACCTGCAATGGGGTGGTCTAGCTGCATAAAACCCATATACCTGGGGCGCCATTTTGGCAGCATAACTAAGCCAAATATTGGGATGTAATGCTGCAATTTTGGCCAAAGATTAGGTGGGTGACACTAATAAATATGTAACAGCTTTGGGACTTACATCTATAAAGGAAACTCTTGTCGCAAGCTTTTACGACTGGAAATGGGCTACACTGGTTGCAGTATTTTAATATATGCAGGGGTCATGTTTCCACCATAACTAAGACAAACATTGAGCTTTAATGCTCCAATTTGGTCCAGACGCTAAGTGAATGACCCCAATAAATAGGAAATAGCTTTGAGAACTACAGACTGGGTTAAACCCATGTCACATTGCTCTGTAACCTGCAATGGGGTGGTCTAGCTGCAAAAAACCCGTATACCTGGGGCGCCATTTTGGCAGCATAACTAAGCCAAATATTGGGATGTAATGCTGCAATTTGGCCCAAAGATTAAGTGGGTGACACTAATAAATATGCAACAGCTTTGGGACTTACATCTAGGAGTAAATCTCCTGTAGGAGGAATCTGTAACTCGAAATGAACTATACTGGTTGCAGTAACTCATATGTACAGGGGGTCATGTTTCCACCATAACTAAGCCAAATATTGAGATATTATGCTGCAATTTGGTCCAAAGACTAAGTAAAAATTACCAATAAATATAGAATAGCTTTGACACCTACGGATTGGGTTAATCTATGTCATATTGCTCTGTAACCTGCAATGGGGTGGTCTAGCTGCATAAAACCCATATACCTGGGGCGCCATTTTGGCAGCATAACTAAGCCAAATATTGGGATGTAATGCTGCAATTTTGGCCAAAGATTAGGTGGGTGACACTAATAAATATGTAACAGCTTTGGGACTTACATCTATAAAGGAAACTCTTGTCGCAAGCTTTTATGACTGGAAATGGGCTACACTGGTTGCAGTATTTTAATATATGCAGGGGTCATGTTTCCACCATAACTAAGACAAACATTGAGCTTTAATGCTCCAATTTGGTCCAGACGCTAAGTGAATGACCCCAATAAATAGGAAATAGCTTTGAGAACTACAGACTGGGTTAAACCCATGTCACATTGCTCTGTAACCTGCAATGGGGTGGTCTAGCTGCAAAAAACCCGTATACCTGGGGCGCCATTTTGGCAGCATAACTAAGCCAAATATTGGGATGTAATGCTGCAATTTGGCCCAAAGATTAAGTGGGTGACACTAATAAATATGCAACAGCTTTGGGACTTACATCTAGGAGTAAATCTCCTGTAGGAGGAATCTGTAACTCGAAATGAACTATACTGGTTGCAGTAACTCATATGTACAGGGGGTCATGTTTCCACCATAACTAAGCCAAATATTGAGATATTATGCTGCAATTTGGTCCAAAGACTAAGTAAAAATTACCAATAAATATAGAATAGCTTTGACACCTACGGATTGGGTTAATCTATGTCATATTGCTCTGTAACCTGCAATGGGGTGGTCTAGCTGCATAAAACCCATATACCTGGGGCGCCATTTTGGCAGCATAACTAAGCCAAATATTGGGATGTAATGCTGCAATTTTGGCCAAAGATTAGGTGGGTGACACTAATAAATATGTAACAGCTTTGGGACTTACATCTATAAAGGAAACTCTTGTCGCAAGCTTTTATGACTGGAAATGGGCTACACTGGTTGCAGTATTTTAATATATGCAGGGGTCATGTTTCCACCATAACTAAGACAAACATTGAGCTTTAATGCTCCAATTTGGTCCAGACGCTAAGTGAATGACCCCAATAAATAGGAAATAGCTTTGAGAACTACAGACTGGGTTAAACCCATGTCACATTGCTCTGTAACCTGCAATGGGGTGGTCTAGCTGCATAAAACCCGTATACCTGGGGCGCCATTTTGGCAGCATAACTAAGCCAAATATTGGGATGTAATGCTGCAATTTGGCCCAAAGATTAAGTGGGTGACACTAATAAATATGCAACAGCTTTGGGACTTACATCTAGGAGTAAATCTCCTGTAGGAGGAATCTGCAACTCGAAATGAACTATACTGGTTGCAGTAACTCATATGTACAGGGGGTCATGTTTCCACCATAACTAAGCCAAATATTGAGATATTATGCTGCAATTTGGTCCAAAGACTAAGTAAAAATTACCAATAAATATAGAATAGCTTTGACACCTACGGATTGGGTTAATCTATGTCACATTGCTCTGTAACCTGCAATGGGGTGGTCTAGCTGCATAAAACCCATATACCTGGGGCGCCATTTTGGCAGCATAACTAAGCCAAATATTGGGATGTAATGCTGCAATTTTGGCCAAAGATTAGGTGGGTGACACTAATAAATATGTAACAGCTTTGGGACTTACATCTATAAAGGAAACTCTTGTCGCAAGCTTTTACGACTGGAAATGGGCTACACTGGTTGCAGTATTTTAATATATGCAGGGGTCATGTTTCCACCATAACTAAGACAAACATTGAGCTTTAATGCTCCAATTTGGTCCAGACGCTAAGTGAATGACCCCAATAAATAGGAAATAGCTTTGAGAACTACAGACTGGGTTAAACCCATGTCACATTGCTCTGTAACCTGCAATGGGGTGGTCTAGCTGCAAAAAACCCGTATACCTGGGGCGCCATTTTGGCAGCATAACTAAGCCAAATATTGGGATGTAATGCTGCAATTTGGCCCAAAGATTAAGTGGGTGACACTAATAAATATGCAACAGCTTTGGGACTTACATCTAGGAGTAAATCTCCTGTAGGAGGAATCTGTAACTCGAAATGAACTATACTGGTTGCAGTAACTCATATGTACAGGGGGTCATGTTTCCACCATAACTAAGCCAAATATTGAGATATTATGCTGCAATTTGGTCCAAAGACTAAGTAAAAATTACCAATAAATATAGAATAGCTTTGACACCTACGGATTGGGTTAATCTATGTCATATTGCTCTGTAACCTGCAATGGGGTGGTCTAGCTGCATAAAACCCATATACCTGGGGCGCCATTTTGGCAGCATAACTAAGCCAAATATTGGGATGTAATGCTGCAATTTTGGCCAAAGATTAGGTGGGTGACACTAATAAATATGTAACAGCTTTGGGACTTACATCTATAAAGGAAACTCTTGTCGCAAGCTTTTATGACTGGAAATGGGCTACACTGGTTGCAGTATTTTAATATATGCAGGGGTCATGTTTCCACCATAACTAAGACAAACATTGAGCTTTAATGCTCCAATTTGGTCCAGACGCTAAGTGAATGACCCCAATAAATAGGAAATAGCTTTGAGAACTACAGACTCTGTTAAACCCATGTCACATTGCTCTGTAACCTGCAATGGGGTGGTCTAGCTGCAAAAAACCCGTATACCTGGGGCGCCATTTTGGCAGCATAACTAAGCCAAATATTGGGATGTAATGCTGCAATTTGGCCCAAAGATTAAGTGGGTGACACTAATAAATATGCAACAGCTTTGGGACTTACATCTAGGAGTAAATCTCCTGTAGGAGGAATCTGTAACTCGAAATGAACTATACTGGTTGCAGTAACTCATATGTACAGGGGGTCATGTTTCCACCATAACTAAGCCAAATATTGAGATATTATGCTGCAATTTGGTCCAAAGACTAAGTAAAAATTACCAATAAATATAGAATAGCTTTGACACCTACGGATTGGGTTAATCTATGTCACATTGCTCTGTAACCTGCAATGGGGTGGTCTAGCTGCATAAAACCCATATACCTGGGGCGCCATTTTGGCAGCATAACTAAGCCAAATATTGGGATGTAATGCTGCAATTTTGGCCAAAGATTAGGTGGGTGACACTAATAAATATGTAACAGCTTTGGGACTTACATCTATAAAGGAAACTCTTGTCGCAAGCTTTTACGACTGGAAATGGGCTACACTGGTTGCAGTATTTTAATATATGCAGGGGTCATGTTTCCACCATAACTAAGACAAACATTGAGCTTTAATGCTCCAATTTGGTCCAGACGCTAAGTGAATGACCCCAATAAATAGGAAATAGCTTTGAGAACTACAGACTGGGTTAAACCCATGTCACATTGCTCTGTAACCTGCAATGGGGTGGTCTAGCTGCAAAAAACCCGTATACCTGGGGCGCCATTTTGGCAGCATAACTAAGCCAAATATTGGGATGTAATGCTGCAATTTGGCCCAAAGATTAAGTGGGTGACACTAATAAATATGCAACAGCTTTGGGACTTACATCTAGGAGTAAATCTCCTGTAGGAGGAATCTGTAACTCGAAATGAACTATACTGGTTGCAGTAACTCATATGTACAGGGGGTCATGTTTCCACCATAACTAAGCCAAATATTGAGATATTATGCTGCAATTTGGTCCAAAGACTAAGTAAAAATTACCAATAAATATAGAATAGCTTTGACACCTACGGATTGGGTTAATCTATGTCATATTGCTCTGTAACCTGCAATGGGGTGGTCTAGCTGCATAAAACCCATATACCTGGGGCGCCATTTTGGCAGCATAACTAAGCCAAATATTGGGATGTAATGCTGCAATTTTGGCCAAAGATTAGGTGGGTGACACTAATAAATATGTAACAGCTTTGGGACTTACATCTATAAAGGAAACTCTTGTCGCAAGCTTTTATGACTGGAAATGGGCTACACTGGTTGCAGTATTTTAATATATGCAGGGGTCATGTTTCCACCATAACTAAGACAAACATTGAGCTTTAATGCTCCAATTTGGTCCAGACGCTAAGTGAATGACCCCAATAAATAGGAAATAGCTTTGAGAACTACAGACTGGGTTAAACCCATGTCACATTGCTCTGTAACCTGCAATGGGGTGGTCTAGCTGCAAAAAACCCGTATACCTGGGGCGCCATTTTGGCAGCATAACTAAGCCAAATATTGGGATGTAATGCTGCAATTTGGCCCAAAGATTAAGTGGGTGACACTAATAAATATGCAACAGCTTTGGGACTTACATCTAGGAGTAAATCTCCTGTAGGAGGAATCTGTAACTCGAAATGAACTATACTGGTTGCAGTAACTCATATGTACAGGGGGTCATGTTTCCACCATAACTAAGCCAAATATTGAGATATTATGCTGCAATTTGGTCCAAAGACTAAGTAAAAATTACCAATAAATATAGAATAGCTTTGACACCTACGGATTGGGTTAATCTATGTCATATTGCTCTGTAACCTGCAATGGGGTGGTCTAGCTGCATAAAACCCATATACCTGGGGCGCCATTTTGGCAGCATAACTAAGCCAAATATTGGGATGTAATGCTGCAATTTTGGCCAAAGATTAGGTGGGTGACACTAATAAATATGTAACAGCTTTGGGACTTACATCTATAAAGGAAACTCTTGTCGCAAGCTTTTATGACTGGAAATGGGCTACACTGGTTGCAGTATTTTAATATATGCAGGGGTCATGTTTCCACCATAACTAAGACAAACATTGAGCTTTAATGCTCCAATTTGGTCCAGACGCTAAGTGAATGACCCCAATAAATAGGAAATAGCTTTGAGAACTACAGACTGGGTTAAACCCATGTCACATTGCTCTGTAACCTGCAATGGGGTGGTCTAGCTGCAAAAAACCCGTATACCTGGGGCGCCATTTTGGCAGCATAACTAAGCCAAATATTGGGATGTAATGCTGCAATTTGGCCCAAAGATTGAGTGGGCGACATTAATAAATATGCAACAGCTTTGGGACTTGCATCTAGGAGTAAGTCTCCTGTAGGAGGAATCTGCGACTCGGGATGAACTATACTGGTTGCAGTAACTCATATGTACAGGGGGTCATGTTTCCACCATAACTAAGCCAAATATTGAGATATTATGCTGCAATTTGGTCCAAAGACTAAGTAAAAATTACCAATAAATATAGAATAGCTTTGACACCTACGGATTGGGTTAATCTATGTCACATTGCTCTGTAACCTGCAATGGGGTGGTCTAGCTGCATAAAACCCATACACCTGGGGCGCCATTTTGGCAGCATAACTAAGCCAAATATTGGGATGTAATGCTGCAATTTTGGCCAAAGATTAGGTGGGTGACACTAATAAATATGTAACAGCTTTGGGACTTACATCTATAAAGGAAACTCTTGTCGCAAGCTTTTACCACTGGAAATGGGCTACACTGGTTGCAGTATTTTAATATATGCAGGGGTCATGTTTCCACCATAACTAAGACAAACATTGAGCTTTAATGCTCCAATTTGGTCCAGACGCTAAGTGAATGACCCCAATAAATAGGAAATAGCTTTGAGAACTACAGACTGGGTTAAACCCATGTCACATTGCTCTGTAACCTGCAATGGGGTGGTCTAGCTGCAAAAAACCCGTATACCTGGGGCGCCATTTTGGCAGCATAACTAAGCCAAATATTGGGATGTAATGCTGCAATTTGGCCCAAAGATTAAGTGGGTGACACTAATAAATATGCAACAGCTTTGGGACTTACATCTAGGAGTAAATCTCCTGTAGGAGGAATCTGCAACTCGAAATGAACTATACTGGTTGCAGTAACTCATATGTACAGGGGGTCATGTTTCCACCATAACTAAGCCAAATATTGAGATATTATGCTGCAATTTGGTCCAAAGACTAAGTAAAAATTACCAATAAATATAGAATAGCTTTGACACCTACGGATTGGGTTAATCTATGTCACATTGCTCTGTAACCTGCAATGGGGTGGTCTAGCTGCATAAAACCCATATACCTGGGGCGCCATTTTGGCAGCATAACTAAGCCAAATATTGGGATGTAATGCTGCAATTTTGGCCAAAGATTAGGTGGGTGACACTAATAAATATGTAACAGCTTTGGGACTTACATCTATAAAGGAAACTCTTGTCGCAAGCTTTTACGACTGGAAATGGGCTACACTGGTTGCAGTATTTTAATATATGCAGGGGTCATGTTTCCACCATAACTAAGACAAACATTGAGCTTTAATGCTCCAATTTGGTCCAGACGCTAAGTGAATGACCCCAATAAATAGGAAATAGCTTTGAGAACTACAGACTGGGTTAAACCCATGTCACATTGCTCTGTAACCTGCAATGGGGTGGTCTAGCTGCAAAAAACCCGTATACCTGTGGCGCCATTTTGGCAGCATAACTAAGCCAAATATTGGGATGTAATGCTGCAATTTGGCCCAAAGATTAAGTGGGTGACACTAATAAATATGCAACAGCTTTGGGACTTACATCTAGGAGTAAATCTCCTGTAGGAGGAATCTGCAACTCGAAATGAACTATACTGGTTGCAGTAACTCATATGTACAGGGGGTCATGTTTCCACCATAACTAAGCCAAATATTGAGATATTATGCTGCAATTTGGTCCAAAGACTAAGTAAAAATTACCAATAAATATAGAATAGCTTTGACACCTACGGATTGGGTTAATCTATGTCACATTGCTCTGTAACCTGCAATGGGGTGGTCTAGCTGCATAAAACCCATATACCTGGGGCGCCATTTTGGCAGCATAACTAAGCCAAATATTGGGATGTAATGCTGCAATTTTGGCCAAAGATTAGGTGGGTGACACTAATAAATATGTAACAGCTTTGGGACTTACATCTATAAAGGAAACTCTTGTCGCAAGCTTTTACGACTGGAAATGGGCTACACTGGTTGCAGTATTTTAATATATGCAGGGGTCATGTTTCCACCATAACTAAGACAAACATTGAGCTTTAATGCTCCAATTTGGTCCAGACGCTAAGTGAATGACCCCAATAAATAGGAAATAGCTTTGAGAACTACAGACTGGGTTAAACCCATGTCACATTGCTCTGTAACCTGCAATGGGGTGGTCTAGCTGCAAAAAACCCGTATACCTGGGGCGCCATTTTGGCAGCATAACTAAGCCAAATATTGGGATGTAATGCTGCAATTTGGCCCAAAGATTGAGTGGGCGACATTAATAAATATGCAACAGCTTTGGGACTTGCATCTAGGAGTAAGTCTCCTGTAGGAGGAATCTGCGACTCGGGATGAACTATACTGGTTGCAGTAACTCATATGTACAGGGGGTCATGTTTCCACCATAACTAAGCCAAATATTGAGATATTATGCTGCAATTTGGTCCAAAGACTAAGTAAAAATTACCAATAAATATAGAATAGCTTTGACACCTACGGATTGGGTTAATCTATGTCACATTGCTCTGTAACCTGCAATGGGGTGGTCTAGCTGCATAAAACCCATACACCTGGGGCGCCATTTTGGCAGCATAACTAAGCCAAATATTGGGATGTAATGCTGCAATTTTGGCCAAAGATTAGGTGGGTGACACTAATAAATATGTAACAGCTTTGGGACTTACATCTATAAAGGAAACTCTTGTCGCAAGCTTTTACCACTGGAAATGGGCTACACTGGTTGCAGTATTTTAATATATGCAGGGGTCATGTTTCCACCATAACTAAGACAAACATTGAGCTTTAATGCTCCAATTTGGTCCAGACGCTAAGTGAATGACCCCAATAAATAGGAAATAGCTTTGAGAACTACAGACTGGGTTAAACCCATGTCACATTGCTCTGTAACCTGCAATGGGGTGGTCTAGCTGCAAAAAACCCGTATACCTGGGGCGCCATTTTGGCAGCATAACTAAGCCAAATATTGGGATGTAATGCTGCAATTTGGCCCAAAGATTAAGTGGGTGACACTAATAAATATGCAACAGCTTTGGGACTTACATCTAGGAGTAAATCTCCTGTAGGAGGAATCTGCAACTCGAAATGAACTATACTGGTTGCAGTAACTCATATGTACAGGGGGTCATGTTTCCACCATAACTAAGCCAAATATTGAGATATTATGCTGCAATTTGGTCCAAAGACTAAGTAAAAATTACCAATAAATATAGAATAGCTTTGACACCTACGGATTGGGTTAATCTATGTCATATTGCTCTGTAACCTGCAATGGGGTGGTCTAGCTGCATAAAACCCATATACCTGGGGCGCCATTTTGGCAGCATAACTAAGCCAAATATTGGGATGTAATGCTGCAATTTTGGCCAAAGATTAGGTGGGTGACACTAATAAATATGTAACAGCTTTGGGACTTACATCTATAAAGGAAACTCTTGTCGCAAGCTTTTATGACTGGAAATGGGCTACACTGGTTGCAGTATTTTAATATATGCAGGGGTCATGTTTCCACCATAACTAAGACAAACATTGAGCTTTAATGCTCCAATTTGGTCCAGACGCTAAGTGAATGACCCCAATAAATAGGAAATAGCTTTGAGAACTACAGACTGGGTTAAACCCATGTCACATTGCTCTGTAACCTGCAATGGGGTGGTCTAGCTGCAAAAAACCCGTATACCTGGGGCGCCATTTTGGCAGCATAACTAAGCCAAATATTGGGATGTAATGCTGCAATTTGGCCCAAAGATTAAGTGGGTGACACTAATAAATATGCAACAGCTTTGGGACTTACATCTAGGAGTAAATCTCCTGTAGGAGGAATCTGTAACTCGAAATGAACTATACTGGTTGCAGTAACTCATATGTACAGGGGGTCATGTTTCCACCATAACTAAGCCAAATATTGAGATATTATGCTGCAATTTGGTCCAAAGACTAAGTAAAAATTACCAATAAATATAGAATAGCTTTGACACCTACGGATTGGGTTAATCTATGTCATATTGCTCTGTAACCTGCAATGGGGTGGTCTAGCTGCATAAAACCCATATACCTGGGGCGCCATTTTGGCAGCATAACTAAGCCAAATATTGGGATGTAATGCTGCAATTTTGGCCAAAGATTAGGTGGGTGACACTAATAAATATGTAACAGCTTTGGGACTTACATCTATAAAGGAAACTCTTGTCGCAAGCTTTTATGACTGGAAATGGGCTACACTGGTTGCAGTATTTTAATATATGCAGGGGTCATGTTTCCACCATAACTAAGACAAACATTGAGCTTTAATGCTCCAATTTGGTCCAGACGCTAAGTGAATGACCCCAATAAATAGGAAATAGCTTTGAGAACTACAGACTGGGTTAAACCCATGTCACATTGCTCTGTAACCTGCAATGGGGTGGTCTAGCTGCAAAAAACCCGTATACCTGGGGCGCCATTTTGGCAGCATAACTAAGCCAAATATTGGGATGTAATGCTGCAATTTGGCCCAAAGATTGAGTGGGCGACATTAATAAATATGCAACAGCTTTGGGACTTGCATCTAGGAGTAAGTCTCCTGTAGGAGGAATCTGCGACTCGGGATGAACTATACTGGTTGCAGTAACTCATATGTACAGGGGGTCATGTTTCCACCATAACTAAGCCAAATATTGAGATATTATGCTGCAATTTGGTCCAAAGACTAAGTAAAAATTACCAATAAATATAGAATAGCTTTGACACCTACGGATTGGGTTAATCTATGTCACATTGCTCTGTAACCTGCAATGGGGTGGTCTAGCTGCATAAAACCCATACACCTGGGGCGCCATTTTGGCAGCATAACTAAGCCAAATATTGGGATGTAATGCTGCAATTTTGGCCAAAGATTAGGTGGGTGACACTAATAAATATGTAACAGCTTTGGGACTTACATCTATAAAGGAAACTCTTGTCGCAAGCTTTTACCACTGGAAATGGGCTACACTGGTTGCAGTATTTTAATATATGCAGGGGTCATGTTTCCACCATAACTAAGACAAACATTGAGCTTTAATGCTCCAATTTGGTCCAGACGCTAAGTGAATGACCCCAATAAATAGGAAATAGCTTTGAGAACTACAGACTGGGTTAAACCCATGTCACATTGCTCTGTAACCTGCAATGGGGTGGTCTAGCTGCAAAAAACCCGTATACCTGGGGCGCCATTTTGGCAGCATAACTAAGCCAAATATTGGGATGTAATGCTGCAATTTGGCCCAAAGATTAAGTGGGTGACACTAATAAATATGCAACAGCTTTGGGACTTACATCTAGGAGTAAATCTCCTGTAGGAGGAATCTGCAACTCGAAATGAACTATACTGGTTGCAGTAACTCATATGTACAGGGGGTCATGTTTCCACCATAACTAAGCCAAATATTGAGATATTATGCTGCAATTTGGTCCAAAGACTAAGTAAAAATTACCAATAAATATAGAATAGCTTTGACACCTACGGATTGGGTTAATCTATGTCACATTGCTCTGTAACCTGCAATGGGGTGGTCTAGCTGCATAAAACCCATATACCTGGGGCGCCATTTTGGCAGCATAACTAAGCCAAATATTGGGATGTAATGCTGCAATTTTGGCCAAAGATTAGGTGGGTGACACTAATAAATATGTAACAGCTTTGGGACTTACATCTATAAAGGAAACTCTTGTCGCAAGCTTTTACGACTGGAAATGGGCTACACTGGTTGCAGTATTTTAATATATGCAGGGGTCATGTTTCCACCATAACTAAGACAAACATTGAGCTTTAATGCTCCAATTTGGTCCAGACGCTAAGTGAATGACCCCAATAAATAGGAAATAGCTTTGAGAACTACAGACTGGGTTAAACCCATGTCACATTGCTCTGTAACCTGCAATGGGGTGGTCTAGCTGCAAAAAACCCGTATACCTGTGGCGCCATTTTGGCAGCATAACTAAGCCAAATATTGGGATGTAATGCTGCAATTTGGCCCAAAGATTAAGTGGGTGACACTAATAAATATGCAACAGCTTTGGGACTTACATCTAGGAGTAAATCTCCTGTAGGAGGAATCTGCAACTCGAAATGAACTATACTGGTTGCAGTAACTCATATGTACAGGGGGTCATGTTTCCACCATAACTAAGCCAAATATTGAGATATTATGCTGCAATTTGGTCCAAAGACTAAGTAAAAATTACCAATAAATATAGAATAGCTTTGACACCTACGGATTGGGTTAATCTATGTCACATTGCTCTGTAACCTGCAATGGGGTGGTCTAGCTGCATAAAACCCATATACCTGGGGCGCCATTTTGGCAGCATAACTAAGCCAAATATTGGGATGTAATGCTGCAATTTTGGCCAAAGATTAGGTGGGTGACACTAATAAATATGTAACAGCTTTGGGACTTACATCTATAAAGGAAACTCTTGTCGCAAGCTTTTACGACTGGAAATGGGCTACACTGGTTGCAGTATTTTAATATATGCAGGGGTCATGTTTCCACCATAACTAAGACAAACATTGAGCTTTAATGCTCCAATTTGGTCCAGACGCTAAGTGAATGACCCCAATAAATAGGAAATAGCTTTGAGAACTACAGACTGGGTTAAACCCATGTCACATTGCTCTGTAACCTGCAATGGGGTGGTCTAGCTGCAAAAAACCCGTATACCTGGGGCGCCATTTTGGCAGCATAACTAAGCCAAATATTGGGATGTAATGCTGCAATTTGGCCCAAAGATTGAGTGGGCGACATTAATAAATATGCAACAGCTTTGGGACTTGCATCTAGGAGTAAGTCTCCTGTAGGAGGAATCTGCGACTCGGGATGAACTATACTGGTTGCAGTAACTCATATGTACAGGGGGTCATGTTTCCACCATAACTAAGCCAAATATTGAGATATTATGCTGCAATTTGGTCCAAAGACTAAGTAAAAATTACCAATAAATATAGAATAGCTTTGACACCTACGGATTGGGTTAATCTATGTCACATTGCTCTGTAACCTGCAATGGGGTGGTCTAGCTGCATAAAACCCATACACCTGGGGCGCCATTTTGGCAGCATAACTAAGCCAAATATTGGGATGTAATGCTGCAATTTTGGCCAAAGATTAGGTGGGTGACACTAATAAATATGTAACAGCTTTGGGACTTACATCTATAAAGGAAACTCTTGTCGCAAGCTTTTACCACTGGAAATGGGCTACACTGGTTGCAGTATTTTAATATATGCAGGGGTCATGTTTCCACCATAACTAAGACAAACATTGAGCTTTAATGCTCCAATTTGGTCCAGACGCTAAGTGAATGACCCCAATAAATAGGAAATAGCTTTGAGAACTACAGACTGGGTTAAACCCATGTCACATTGCTCTGTAACCTGCAATGGGGTGGTCTAGCTGCAAAAAACCCGTATACCTGGGGCGCCATTTTGGCAGCATAACTAAGCCAAATATTGGGATGTAATGCTGCAATTTGGCCCAAAGATTAAGTGGGTGACACTAATAAATATGCAACAGCTTTGGGACTTACATCTAGGAGTAAATCTCCTGTAGGAGGAATCTGCAACTCGAAATGAACTATACTGGTTGCAGTAACTCATATGTACAGGGGGTCATGTTTCCACCATAACTAAGCCAAATATTGAGATATTATGCTGCAATTTGGTCCAAAGACTAAGTAAAAATTACCAATAAATATAGAATAGCTTTGACACCTACGGATTGGGTTAATCTATGTCACATTGCTCTGTAACCTGCAATGGGGTGGTCTAGCTGCATAAAACCCATATACCTGGGGCGCCATTTTGGCAGCATAACTAAGCCAAATATTGGGATGTAATGCTGCAATTTTGGCCAAAGATTAGGTGGGTGACACTAATAAATATGTAACAGCTTTGGGACTTACATCTATAAAGGAAACTCTTGTCGCAAGCTTTTACGACTGGAAATGGGCTACACTGGTTGCAGTATTTTAATATATGCAGGGGTCATGTTTCCACCATAACTAAGACAAACATTGAGCTTTAATGCTCCAATTTGGTCCAGACGCTAAGTGAATGACCCCAATAAATAGGAAATAGCTTTGAGAACTACAGACTGGGTTAAACCCATGTCACATTGCTCTGTAACCTGCAATGGGGTGGTCTAGCTGCAAAAAACCCGTATACCTGGGGCGCCATTTTGGCAGCATAACTAAGCCAAATATTGGGATGTAATGCTGCAATTTGGCCCAAAGATTAAGTGGGTGACACTAATAAATATGCAACAGCTTTGGGACTTACATCTAGGAGTAAATCTCCTGTAGGAGGAATCTGCAACTCGAAATGAACTATACTGGTTGCAGTAACTCATATGTACAGGGGGTCATGTTTCCACCATAACTAAGCCAAATATTGAGATATTATGCTGCAATTTGGTCCAAAGACTAAGTAAAAATTACCAATAAATATAGAATAGCTTTGACACCTACGGATTGGGTTAATCTATGTCACATTGCTCTGTAACCTGCAATGGGGTGGTCTAGCTGCATAAAACCCATATACCTGGGGCGCCATTTTGGCAGCATAACTAAGCCAAATATTGGGATGTAATGCTGCAATTTTGGCCAAAGATTAGGTGGGTGACACTAATAAATATGTAACAGCTTTGGGACTTACATCTATAAAGGAAACTCTTGTCGCAAGCTTTTATGACTGGAAATGGGCTACACTGGTTGCAGTATTTTAATATATGCAGGGGTCATGTTTCCACCATAACTAAGACAAACATTGAGCTTTAATGCTCCAATTTGGTCCAGACGCTAAGTGAATGACCCCAATAAATAGGAAATAGCTTTGAGAACTACAGACTGGGTTAAACCCATGTCACATTGCTCTGTAACCTGCAATGGGGTGGTCTAGCTGCAAAAAACCTGTATACCTGGGGCGCCATTTTGGCAGCATAACTAAGCCAAATATTGGGATGTAATGCTGCAATTTGGCCCAAAGATTAAGTGGGTGACACTAATAAATATGCAACAGCTTTGGGACTTACATCTAGGAGTAAATCTCCTGTAGGAGGAATCTGCAACTCGAAATGAACTATACTGGTTGCAGTAACTCATATGTACAGGGGGTCATGTTTCCACCATAACTAAGCCAAATATTGAGATATTATGCTGCAATTTGGTCCAAAGACTAAGTAAAAATTACCAATAAATATAGAATAGCTTTGACACCTACGGATTGGGTTAATCTATGTCACATTGCTCTGTAACCTGCAATGGGGTGGTCTAGCTGCATAAAACCCATATACCTGGGGCGCCATTTTGGCAGCATAACTAAGCCAAATATTGGGATGTAATGCTGCAATTTTGGCCAAAGATTAGGTGGGTGACACTAATAAATATGTAACAGCTTTGGGACTTACATCTATAAAGGAAACTCTTGTCGCAAGCTTTTACGACTGGAAATGGGCTACACTGGTTGCAGTATTTTAATATATGCAGGGGTCATGTTTCCACCATAACTAAGACAAACATTGAGCTTTAATGCTCCAATTTGGTCCAGACGCTAAGTGAATGACCCCAATAAATAGGAAATAGCTTTGAGAACTACAGACTGGGTTAAACCCATGTCACATTGCTCTGTAACCTGCAATGGGGTGGTCTAGCTGCAAAAAACCCGTATACCTGGGGCGCCATTTTGGCAGCATAACTAAGCCAAATATTGGGATGTAATGCTGCAATTTGGCCCAAAGATTAAGTGGGTGACACTAATAAATATGCAACAGCTTTGGGACTTACATCTAGGAGTAAATCTCCTGTAGGAGGAATCTGTAACTCGAAATGAACTATACTGGTTGCAGTAACTCATATGTACAGGGGGTCATGTTTCCACCATAACTAAGCCAAATATTGAGATATTATGCTGCAATTTGGTCCAAAGACTAAGTAAAAATTACCAATAAATATAGAATAGCTTTGACACCTACGGATTGGGTTAATCTATGTCATATTGCTCTGTAACCTGCAATGGGGTGGTCTAGCTGCATAAAACCCATATACCTGGGGCGCCATTTTGGCAGCATAACTAAGCCAAATATTGGGATGTAATGCTGCAATTTTGGCCAAAGATTAGGTGGGTGACACTAATAAATATGTAACAGCTTTGGGACTTACATCTATAAAGGAAACTCTTGTCGCAAGCTTTTATGACTGGAAATGGGCTACACTGGTTGCAGTATTTTAATATATGCAGGGGTCATGTTTCCACCATAACTAAGACAAACATTGAGCTTTAATGCTCCAATTTGGTCCAGACGCTAAGTGAATGACCCCAATAAATAGGAAATAGCTTTGAGAACTACAGACTGGGTTAAACCCATGTCACATTGCTCTGTAACCTGCAATGGGGTGGTCTAGCTGCAAAAAACCCGTATACCTGGGGCGCCATTTTGGCAGCATAACTAAGCCAAATATTGGGATGTAATGCTGCAATTTGGCCCAAAGATTAAGTGGGTGACACTAATAAATATGCAACAGCTTTGGGACTTACATCTAGGAGTAAATCTCCTGTAGGAGGAATCTGCAACTCGAAATGAACTATACTGGTTGCAGTAACTCATATGTACAGGGGGTCATGTTTCCACCATAACTAAGCCAAATATTGAGATATTATGCTGCAATTTGGTCCAAAGACTAAGTAAAAATTACCAATAAATATAGAATAGCTTTGACACCTACGGATTGGGTTAATCTATGTCACATTGCTCTGTAACCTGCAATGGGGTGGTCTAGCTGCATAAAACCCATATACCTGGGGCGCCATTTTGGCAGCATAACTAAGCCAAATATTGGGATGTAATGCTGCAATTTTGGCCAAAGATTAGGTGGGTGACACTAATAAATATGTAACAGCTTTGGGACTTACATCTATAAAGGAAACTCTTGTCGCAAGCTTTTACGACTGGAAATGGGCTACACTGGTTGCAGTATTTTAATATATGCAGGGGTCATGTTTCCACCATAACTAAGACAAACATTGAGCTTTAATGCTCCAATTTGGTCCAGACGCTAAGTGAATGACCCCAATAAATAGGAAATAGCTTTGAGAACTACAGACTGGGTTAAACCCATGTCACATTGCTCTGTAACCTGCAATGGGGTGGTCTAGCTGCAAAAAACCCGTATACCTGGGGCGCCATTTTGGCAGCATAACTAAGCCAAATATTGGGATGTAATGCTGCAATTTGGCCCAAAGATTAAGTGGGTGACACTAATAAATATGCAACAGCTTTGGGACTTACATCTAGGAGTAAATCTCCTGTAGGAGGAATCTGTAACTCGAAATGAACTATACTGGTTGCAGTAACTCATATGTACAGGGGGTCATGTTTCCACCATAACTAAGCCAAATATTGAGATATTATGCTGCAATTTGGTCCAAAGACTAAGTAAAAATTACCAATAAATATAGAATAGCTTTGACACCTACGGATTGGGTTAATCTATGTCATATTGCTCTGTAACCTGCAATGGGGTGGTCTAGCTGCATAAAACCCATATACCTGGGGCGCCATTTTGGCAGCATAACTAAGCCAAATATTGGGATGTAATGCTGCAATTTTGGCCAAAGATTAGGTGGGTGACACTAATAAATATGTAACAGCTTTGGGACTTACATCTATAAAGGAAACTCTTGTCGCAAGCTTTTATGACTGGAAATGGGCTACACTGGTTGCAGTATTTTAATATATGCAGGGGTCATGTTTCCACCATAACTAAGACAAACATTGAGCTTTAATGCTCCAATTTGGTCCAGACGCTAAGTGAATGACCCCAATAAATAGGAAATAGCTTTGAGAACTACAGACTGGGTTAAACCCATGTCACATTGCTCTGTAACCTGCAATGGGGTGGTCTAGCTGCAAAAAACCCGTATACCTGGGGCGCCATTTTGGCAGCATAACTAAGCCAAATATTGGGATGTAATGCTGCAATTTGGCCCAAAGATTAAGTGGGTGACACTAATAAATATGCAACAGCTTTGGGACTTACATCTAGGAGTAAATCTCCTGTAGGAGGAATCTGTAACTCGAAATGAACTATACTGGTTGCAGTAACTCATATGTACAGGGGGTCATGTTTCCACCATAACTAAGCCAAATATTGAGATATTATGCTGCAATTTGGTCCAAAGACTAAGTAAAAATTACCAATAAATATAGAATAGCTTTGACACCTACGGATTGGGTTAATCTATGTCATATTGCTCTGTAACCTGCAATGGGGTGGTCTAGCTGCATAAAACCCATATACCTGGGGCGCCATTTTGGCAGCATAACTAAGCCAAATATTGGGATGTAATGCTGCAATTTTGGCCAAAGATTAGGTGGGTGACACTAATAAATATGTAACAGCTTTGGGACTTACATCTATAAAGGAAACTCTTGTCGCAAGCTTTTATGACTGGAAATGGGCTACACTGGTTGCAGTATTTTAATATATGCAGGGGTCATGTTTCCACCATAACTAAGACAAACATTGAGCTTTAATGCTCCAATTTGGTCCAGACGCTAAGTGAATGACCCCAATAAATAGGAAATAGCTTTGAGAACTACAGACTGGGTTAAACCCATGTCACATTGCTCTGTAACCTGCAATGGGGTGGTCTAGCTGCATAAAACCCGTATACCTGGGGCGCCATTTTGGCAGCATAACTAAGCCAAATATTGGGATGTAATGCTGCAATTTGGCCCAAAGATTAAGTGGGTGACACTAATAAATATGCAACAGCTTTGGGACTTACATCTAGGAGTAAATCTCCTGTAGGAGGAATCTGCAACTCGAAATGAACTATACTGGTTGCAGTAACTCATATGTACAGGGGGTCATGTTTCCACCATAACTAAGCCAAATATTGAGATATTATGCTGCAATTTGGTCCAAAGACTAAGTAAAAATTACCAATAAATATAGAATAGCTTTGACACCTACGGATTGGGTTAATCTATGTCACATTGCTCTGTAACCTGCAATGGGGTGGTCTAGCTGCATAAAACCCATATACCTGGGGCGCCATTTTGGCAGCATAACTAAGCCAAATATTGGGATGTAATGCTGCAATTTTGGCCAAAGATTAGGTGGGTGACACTAATAAATATGTAACAGCTTTGGGACTTACATCTATAAAGGAAACTCTTGTCGCAAGCTTTTACGACTGGAAATGGGCTACACTGGTTGCAGTATTTTAATATATGCAGGGGTCATGTTTCCACCATAACTAAGACAAACATTGAGCTTTAATGCTCCAATTTGGTCCAGACGCTAAGTGAATGACCCCAATAAATAGGAAATAGCTTTGAGAACTACAGACTGGGTTAAACCCATGTCACATTGCTCTGTAACCTGCAATGGGGTGGTCTAGCTGCAAAAAACCCGTATACCTGGGGCGCCATTTTGGCAGCATAACTAAGCCAAATATTGGGATGTAATGCTGCAATTTGGCCCAAAGATTAAGTGGGTGACACTAATAAATATGCAACAGCTTTGGGACTTACATCTAGGAGTAAATCTCCTGTAGGAGGAATCTGTAACTCGAAATGAACTATACTGGTTGCAGTAACTCATATGTACAGGGGGTCATGTTTCCACCATAACTAAGCCAAATATTGAGATATTATGCTGCAATTTGGTCCAAAGACTAAGTAAAAATTACCAATAAATATAGAATAGCTTTGACACCTACGGATTGGGTTAATCTATGTCATATTGCTCTGTAACCTGCAATGGGGTGGTCTAGCTGCATAAAACCCATATACCTGGGGCGCCATTTTGGCAGCATAACTAAGCCAAATATTGGGATGTAATGCTGCAATTTTGGCCAAAGATTAGGTGGGTGACACTAATAAATATGTAACAGCTTTGGGACTTACATCTATAAAGGAAACTCTTGTCGCAAGCTTTTATGACTGGAAATGGGCTACACTGGTTGCAGTATTTTAATATATGCAGGGGTCATGTTTCCACCATAACTAAGACAAACATTGAGCTTTAATGCTCCAATTTGGTCCAGACGCTAAGTGAATGACCCCAATAAATAGGAAATAGCTTTGAGAACTACAGACTGGGTTAAACCCATGTCACATTGCTCTGTAACCTGCAATGGGGTGGTCTAGCTGCAAAAAACCCGTATACCTGGGGCGCCATTTTGGCAGCATAACTAAGCCAAATATTGGGATGTAATGCTGCAATTTGGCCCAAAGATTAAGTGGGTGACACTAATAAATATGCAACAGCTTTGGGACTTACATCTAGGAGTAAATCTCCTGTAGGAGGAATCTGTAACTCGAAATGAACTATACTGGTTGCAGTAACTCATATGTACAGGGGGTCATGTTTCCACCATAACTAAGCCAAATATTGAGATATTATGCTGCAATTTGGTCCAAAGACTAAGTAAAAATTACCAATAAATATAGAATAGCTTTGACACCTACGGATTGGGTTAATCTATGTCATATTGCTCTGTAACCTGCAATGGGGTGGTCTAGCTGCATAAAACCCATATACCTGGGGCGCCATTTTGGCAGCATAACTAAGCCAAATATTGGGATGTAATGCTGCAATTTTGGCCAAAGATTAGGTGGGTGACACTAATAAATATGTAACAGCTTTGGGACTTACATCTATAAAGGAAACTCTTGTCGCAAGCTTTTATGACTGGAAATGGGCTACACTGGTTGCAGTATTTTAATATATGCAGGGGTCATGTTTCCACCATAACTAAGACAAACATTGAGCTTTAATGCTCCAATTTGGTCCAGACGCTAAGTGAATGACCCCAATAAATAGGAAATAGCTTTGAGAACTACAGACTGGGTTAAACCCATGTCACATTGCTCTGTAACCTGCAATGGGGTGGTCTAGCTGCAAAAAACCCGTATACCTGGGGCGCCATTTTGGCAGCATAACTAAGCCAAATATTGGGATGTAATGCTGCAATTTGGCCCAAAGATTAAGTGGGTGACACTAATAAATATGCAACAGCTTTGGGACTTACATCTAGGAGTAAATCTCCTGTAGGAGGAATCTGCAACTCGAAATGAACTATACTGGTTGCAGTAACTCATATGTACAGGGGGTCATGTTTCCACCATAACTAAGCCAAATATTGAGATATTATGCTGCAATTTGGTCCAAAGACTAAGTAAAAATTACCAATAAATATAGAATAGCTTTGACACCTACGGATTGGGTTAATCTATGTCATATTGCTCTGTAACCTGCAATGGGGTGGTCTAGCTGCATAAAACCCATATACCTGGGGCGCCATTTTGGCAGCATAACTAAGCCAAATATTGGGATGTAATGCTGCAATTTTGGCCAAAGATTAGGTGGGTGACACTAATAAATATGTAACAGCTTTGGGACTTACATCTATAAAGGAAACTCTTGTCGCAAGCTTTTATGACTGGAAATGGGCTACACTGGTTGCAGTATTTTAATATATGCAGGGGTCATGTTTCCACCATAACTAAGACAAACATTGAGCTTTAATGCTCCAATTTGGTCCAGACGCTAAGTGAATGACCCCAATAAATAGGAAATAGCTTTGAGAACTACAGACTGGGTTAAACCCATGTCACATTGCTCTGTAACCTGCAATGGGGTGGTCTAGCTGCAAAAAACCCGTATACCTGGGGCGCCATTTTGGCAGCATAACTAAGCCAAATATTGGGATGTAATGCTGCAATTTGGCCCAAAGATTAAGTGGGTGACACTAATAAATATGCAACAGCTTTGGGACTTACATCTAGGAGTAAATCTCCTGTAGGAGGAATCTGCAACTCGAAATGAACTATACTGGTTGCAGTAACTCATATGTACAGGGGGTCATGTTTCCACCATAACTAAGCCAAATATTGAGATATTATGCTGCAATTTGGTCCAAAGACTAAGTAAAAATTACCAATAAATATAGAATAGCTTTGACACCTACGGATTGGGTTAATCTATGTCACATTGCTCTGTAACCTGCAATGGGGTGGTCTAGCTGCATAAAACCCATATACCTGGGGCGCCATTTTGGCAGCATAACTAAGCCAAATATTGGGATGTAATGCTGCAATTTTGGCCAAAGATTAGGTGGGTGACACTAATAAATATGTAACAGCTTTGGGACTTACATCTATAAAGGAAACTCTTGTCGCAAGCTTTTACGACTGGAAATGGGCTACACTGGTTGCAGTATTTTAATATATGCAGGGGTCATGTTTCCACCATAACTAAGACAAACATTGAGCTTTAATGCTCCAATTTGGTCCAGACGCTAAGTGAATGACCCCAATAAATAGGAAATAGCTTTGAGAACTACAGACTGGGTTAAACCCATGTCACATTGCTCTGTAACCTGCAATGGGGTGGTCTAGCTGCAAAAAACCTGTATACCTGGGGCGCCATTTTGGCAGCATAACTAAGCCAAATATTGGGATGTAATGCTGCAATTTGGCCCAAAGATTGAGTGGGCGACATTAATAAATATGCAACAGCTTTGGGACTTGCATCTAGGAGTAAGTCTCCTGTAGGAGGAATCTGCGACTCGGGATGAACTATACTGGTTGCAGTAACTCATATGTACAGGGGGTCATGTTTCCACCATAACTAAGCCAAATATTGAGATATTATGCTGCAATTTGGTCCAAAGACTAAGTAAAAATTACCAATAAATATAGAATAGCTTTGACACCTACGGATTGGGTTAATCTATGTCACATTGCTCTGTAACCTGCAATGGGGTGGTCTAGCTGCATAAAACCCATATACCTGGGGCGCCATTTTGGCAGCATAACTAAGCCAAATATTGGGATGTAATGCTGCAATTTTGGCCAAAGATTAGGTGGGTGACACTAATAAATATGTAACAGCTTTGGGACTTACATCTATAAAGGAAACTCTTGTCGCAAGCTTTTACGACTGGAAATGGGCTACACTGGTTGCAGTATTTTAATATATGCAGGGGTCATGTTTCCACCATAACTAAGACAAACATTGAGCTTTAATGCTCCAATTTGGTCCAGACGCTAAGTGAATGACCCCAATAAATAGGAAATAGCTTTGAGAACTACAGACTGGGTTAAACCCATGTCACATTGCTCTGTAACCTGCAATGGGGTGGTCTAGCTGCAAAAAACCCGTATACCTGGGGCGCCATTTTGGCAGCATAACTAAGCCAAATATTGGGATGTAATGCTGCAATTTGGCCCAAAGATTAAGTGGGTGACACTAATAAATATGCAACAGCTTTGGGACTTATATCTAGGAGTAAATCTCCTGTAGGAGGAATCTGCAACTCGAAATGAACTATACTGGTTGCAGTAACTCATATGTACAGGGGGTCATGTTTCCACCATAACTAAGCCAAATATTGAGATATTATGCTGCAATTTGGTCCAAAGACTAAGTAAAAATTACCAATAAATATAGAATAGCTTTGACACCTACGGATTGGGTTAATCTATGTCACATTGCTCTGTAACCTGCAATGGGGTGGTCTAGCTGCATAAAACCCATATACCTGGGGCGCCATTTTGGCAGCATAACTAAGCCAAATATTGGGATGTAATGCTGCAATTTTGGCCAAAGATTAGGTGGGTGACACTAATAAATATGTAACAGCTTTGGGACTTACATCTATAAAGGAAACTCTTGTCGCAAGCTTTTACGACTGGAAATGGGCTACACTGGTTGCAGTATTTTAATATATGCAGGGGTCATGTTTCCACCATAACTAAGACAAACATTGAGCTTTAATGCTCCAATTTGGTCCAGACGCTAAGTGAATGACCCCAATAAATAGGAAATAGCTTTGAGAACTACAGACTGGGTTAAACCCATGTCACATTGCTCTGTAACCTGCAATGGGGTGGTCTAGCTGCAAAAAACCCGTATACCTGGGGCGCCATTTTGGCAGCATAACTAAGCCAAATATTGGGATGTAATGCTGCAATTTGGCCCAAAGATTGAGTGGGCGACATTAATAAATATGCAACAGCTTTGGGACTTGCATCTAGGAGTAAGTCTCCTGTAGGAGGAATCTGCGACTCGGGATGAACTATACTGGTTGCAGTAACTCATATGTACAGGGGGTCATGTTTCCACCATAACTAAGCCAAATATTGAGATATTATGCTGCAATTTGGTCCAAAGACTAAGTAAAAATTACCAATAAATATAGAATAGCTTTGACACCTACGGATTGGGTTAATCTATGTCACATTGCTCTGTAACCTGCAATGGGGTGGTCTAGCTGCATAAAACCCATATACCTGGGGCGCCATTTTGGCAGCATAACTAAGCCAAATATTGGGATGTAATGCTGCAATTTTGGCCAAAGATTAGGTGGGTGACACTAATAAATATGTAACAGCTTTGGGACTTACATCTATAAAGGAAACTCTTGTCGCAAGCTTTTACGACTGGAAATGGGCTACACTGGTTGCAGTATTTTAATATATGCAGGGGTCATGTTTCCACCATAACTAAGACAAACATTGAGCTTTAATGCTCCAATTTGGTCCAGACGCTAAGTGAATGACCCCAATAAATAGGAAATAGCTTTGAGAACTACAGACTGGGTTAAACCCATGTCACATTGCTCTGTAACCTGCAATGGGGTGGTCTAGCTGCAAAAAACCCGTATACCTGGGGCGCCATTTTGGCAGCATAACTAAGCCAAATATTGGGATGTAATGCTGCAATTTGGCCCAAAGATTAAGTGGGTGACACTAATAAATATGCAACAGCTTTGGGACTTACATCTAGGAGTAAATCTCCTGTAGGAGGAATCTGCAACTCGAAATGAACTATACTGGTTGCAGTAACTCATATGTACAGGGGGTCATGTTTCCACCATAACTAAGCCAAATATTGAGATATTATGCTGCAATTTGGTCCAAAGACTAAGTAAAAATTACCAATAAATATAGAATAGCTTTGACACCTACGGATTGGGTTAATCTATGTCACATTGCTCTGTAACCTGCAATGGGGTGGTCTAGCTGCATAAAACCCATATACCTGGGGCGCCATTTTGGCAGCATAACTAAGCCAAATATTGGGATGTAATGCTGCAATTTTGGCCAAAGATTAGGTGGGTGACACTAATAAATATGTAACAGCTTTGGGACTTACATCTATAAAGGAAACTCTTGTCGCAAGCTTTTACGACTGGAAATGGGCTACACTGGTTGCAGTATTTTAATATATGCAGGGGTCATGTTTCCACCATAACTAAGACAAACATTGAGCTTTAATGCTCCAATTTGGTCCAGACGCTAAGTGAATGACCCCAATAAATAGGAAATAGCTTTGAGAACTACAGACTGGGTTAAACCCATGTCACATTGCTCTGTAACCTGCAATGGGGTGGTCTAGCTGCAAAAAACCCGTATACCTGTGGCGCCATTTTGGCAGCATAACTAAGCCAAATATTGGGATGTAATGCTGCAATTTGGCCCAAAGATTAAGTGGGTGACACTAATAAATATGCAACAGCTTTGGGACTTACATCTAGGAGTAAATCTCCTGTAGGAGGAATCTGCAACTCGAAATGAACTATACTGGTTGCAGTAACTCATATGTACAGGGGGTCATGTTTCCACCATAACTAAGCCAAATATTGAGATATTATGCTGCAATTTGGTCCAAAGACTAAGTAAAAATTACCAATAAATATAGAATAGCTTTGACACCTACGGATTGGGTTAATCTATGTCACATTGCTCTGTAACCTGCAATGGGGTGGTCTAGCTGCATAAAACCCATATACCTGGGGCGCCATTTTGGCAGCATAACTAAGCCAAATATTGGGATGTAATGCTGCAATTTTGGCCAAAGATTAGGTGGGTGACACTAATAAATATGTAACAGCTTTGGGACTTACATCTATAAAGGAAACTCTTGTCGCAAGCTTTTACGACTGGAAATGGGCTACACTGGTTGCAGTATTTTAATATATGCAGGGGTCATGTTTCCACCATAACTAAGACAAACATTGAGCTTTAATGCTCCAATTTGGTCCAGACGCTAAGTGAATGACCCCAATAAATAGGAAATAGCTTTGAGAACTACAGACTGGGTTAAACCCATGTCACATTGTTCTGTAACCTGCAATGGGGTGGTCTAGCTGCAAAAAACCCGTATACCTGGGGCGCCATTTTGGCAGCATAACTAAGCCAAATATTGGGATGTAATGCTGCAATTTGGCCCAAAGATTGAGTGGGCGACATTAATAAATATGCAACAGCTTTGGGACTTGCATCTAGGAGTAAGTCTCCTGTAGGAGGAATCTGCGACTCGGGATGAACTATACTGGTTGCAGTAACTCATATGTACAGGGGGTCATGTTTCCACCATAACTAAGCCAAATATTGAGATATTATGCTGCAATTTGGTCCAAAGACTAAGTAAAAATTACCAATAAATATAGAATAGCTTTGACACCTACGGATTGGGTTAATCTATGTCACATTGCTCTGTAACCTGCAATGGGGTGGTCTAGCTGCATAAAACCCATATACCTGGGGCGCCATTTTGGCAGCATAACTAAGCCAAATATTGGGATGTAATGCTGCAATTTTGGCCAAAGATTAGGTGGGTGACACTAATAAATATGTAACAGCTTTGGGACTTACATCTATAAAGGAAACTCTTGTCGCAAGCTTTTACGACTGGAAATGGGCTACACTGGTTGCAGTATTTTAATATATGCAGGGGTCATGTTTCCACCATAACTAAGACAAACATTGAGCTTTAATGCTCCAATTTGGTCCAGACGCTAAGTGAATGACCCCAATAAATAGGAAATAGCTTTGAGAACTACAGACTGGGTTAAACCCATGTCACATTGCTCTGTAACCTGCAATGGGGTGGTCTAGCTGCAAAAAACCCGTATACCTGGGGCGCCATTTTGGCAGCATAACTAAGCCAAATATTGGGATGTAATGCTGCAATTTGGCCCAAAGATTAAGTGGGTGACACTAATAAATATGCAACAGCTTTGGGACTTACATCTAGGAGTAAATCTCCTGTAGGAGGAATCTGCAACTCGAAATGAACTATACTGGTTGCAGTAACTCATATGTACAGGGGGTCATGTTTCCACCATAACTAAGCCAAATATTGAGATATTATGCTGCAATTTGGTCCAAAGACTAAGTAAAAATTACCAATAAATATAGAATAGCTTTGACACCTACGGATTGGGTTAATCTATGTCACATTGCTCTGTAACCTGCAATGGGGTGGTCTAGCTGCATAAAACCCATATACCTGGGGCGCCATTTTGGCAGCATAACTAAGCCAAATATTGGGATGTAATGCTGCAATTTTGGCCAAAGATTAGGTGGGTGACACTAATAAATATGTAACAGCTTTGGGACTTACATCTATAAAGGAAACTCTTGTCGCAAGCTTTTACGACTGGAAATGGGCTACACTGGTTGCAGTATTTTAATATATGCAGGGGTCATGTTTCCACCATAACTAAGACAAACATTGAGCTTTAATGCTCCAATTTGGTCCAGACGCTAAGTGAATGACCCCAATAAATAGGAAATAGCTTTGAGAACTACAGACTGGGTTAAACCCATGTCACATTGCTCTGTAACCTGCAATGGGGTGGTCTAGCTGCAAAAAACCCGTATACCTGTGGCGCCATTTTGGCAGCATAACTAAGCCAAATATTGGGATGTAATGCTGCAATTTGGCCCAAAGATTAAGTGGGTGACACTAATAAATATGCAACAGCTTTGGGACTTACATCTAGGAGTAAATCTCCTGTAGGAGGAATCTGCAACTCGAAATGAACTATACTGGTTGCAGTAACTCATATGTACAGGGGGTCATGTTTCCACCATAACTAAGCCAAATATTGAGATATTATGCTGCAATTTGGTCCAAAGACTAAGTAAAAATTACCAATAAATATAGAATAGCTTTGACACCTACGGATTGGGTTAATCTATGTCACATTGCTCTGTAACCTGCAATGGGGTGGTCTAGCTGCATAAAACCCATATACCTGGGGCGCCATTTTGGCAGCATAACTAAGCCAAATATTGGGATGTAATGCTGCAATTTTGGCCAAAGATTAGGTGGGTGACACTAATAAATATGTAACAGCTTTGGGACTTACATCTATAAAGGAAACTCTTGTCGCAAGCTTTTACGACTGGAAATGGGCTACACTGGTTGCAGTATTTTAATATATGCAGGGGTCATGTTTCCACCATAACTAAGACAAACATTGAGCTTTAATGCTCCAATTTGGTCCAGACGCTAAGTGAATGACCCCAATAAATAGGAAATAGCTTTGAGAACTACAGACTGGGTTAAACCCATGTCACATTGCTCTGTAACCTGCAATGGGGTGGTCTAGCTGCAAAAAACCCGTATACCTGGGGCGCCATTTTGGCAGCATAACTAAGCCAAATATTGGGATGTAATGCTGCAATTTGGCCCAAAGATTGAGTGGGCGACATTAATAAATATGCAACAGCTTTGGGACTTGCATCTAGGAGTAAGTCTCCTGTAGGAGGAATCTGCGACTCGGGATGAACTATACTGGTTGCAGTAACTCATATGTACAGGGGGTCATGTTTCCACCATAACTAAGCCAAATATTGAGATATTATGCTGCAATTTGGTCCAAAGACTAAGTAAAAATTACCAATAAATATAGAATAGCTTTGACACCTACGGATTGGGTTAATCTATGTCACATTGCTCTGTAACCTGCAATGGGGTGGTCTAGCTGCATAAAACCCATATACCTGGGGCGCCATTTTGGCAGCATAACTAAGCCAAATATTGGGATGTAATGCTGCAATTTTGGCCAAAGATTAGGTGGGTGACACTAATAAATATGTAACAGCTTTGGGACTTACATCTATAAAGGAAACTCTTGTCGCAAGCTTTTACCACTGGAAATGGGCTACACTGGTTGCAGTATTTTAATATATGCAGGGGTCATGTTTCCACCATAACTAAGACAAACATTGAGCTTTAATGCTCCAATTTGGTCCAGACGCTAAGTGAATGACCCCAATAAATAGGAAATAGCTTTGAGAACTACAGACTGGGTTAAACCCATGTCACATTGCTCTGTAACCTGCAATGGGGTGGTCTAGCTGCAAAAAACCCGTATACCTGGGGCGCCATTTTGGCAGCATAACTAAGCCAAATATTGGGATGTAATGCTGCAATTTGGCCCAAAGATTAAGTGGGTGACACTAATAAATATGCAACAGCTTTGGGACTTACATCTAGGAGTAAATCTCCTGTAGGAGGAATCTGCAACTCGAAATGAACTATACTGGTTGCAGTAACTCATATGTACAGGGGGTCATGTTTCCACCATAACTAAGCCAAATATTGAGATATTATGCTGCAATTTGGTCCAAAGACTAAGTAAAAATTACCAATAAATATAGAATAGCTTTGACACCTACGGATTGGGTTAATCTATGTCACATTGCTCTGTAACCTGCAATGGGGTGGTCTAGCTGCATAAAACCCATATACCTGGGGCGCCATTTTGGCAGCATAACTAAGCCAAATATTGGGATGTAATGCTGCAATTTTGGCCAAAGATTAGGTGGGTGACACTAATAAATATGTAACAGCTTTGGGACTTACATCTATAAAGGAAACTCTTGTCGCAAGCTTTTACGACTGGAAATGGGCTACACTGGTTGCAGTATTTTAATATATGCAGGGGTCATGTTTCCACCATAACTAAGACAAACATTGAGCTTTAATGCTCCAATTTGGTCCAGACGCTAAGTGAATGACCCCAATAAATAGGAAATAGCTTTGAGAACTACAGACTGGGTTAAACCCATGTCACATTGCTCTGTAACCTGCAATGGGGTGGTCTAGCTGCAAAAAACCCGTATACCTGGGGCGCCATTTTGGCAGCATAACTAAGCCAAATATTGGGATGTAATGCTGCAATTTGGCCCAAAGATTGAGTGGGCGACATTAATAAATATGCAACAGCTTTGGGACTTGCATCTAGGAGTAAGTCTCCTGTAGGAGGAATCTGCGACTCGGGATGAACTATACTGGTTGCAGTAACTCATATGTACAGGGGGTCATGTTTCCACCATAACTAAGCCAAATATTGAGATATTATGCTGCAATTTGGTCCAAAGACTAAGTAAAAATTACCAATAAATATAGAATAGCTTTGACACCTACGGATTGGGTTAATCTATGTCACATTGCTCTGTAACCTGCAATGGGGTGGTCTAGCTGCATAAAACCCATATACCTGGGGCGCCATTTTGGCAGCATAACTAAGCCAAATATTGGGATGTAATGCTGCAATTTTGGCCAAAGATTAGGTGGGTGACACTAATAAATATGTAACAGCTTTGGGACTTACATCTATAAAGGAAACTCTTGTCGCAAGCTTTTACGACTGGAAATGGGCTACACTGGTTGCAGTATTTTAATATATGCAGGGGTCATGTTTCCACCATAACTAAGACAAACATTGAGCTTTAATGCTCCAATTTGGTCCAGACGCTAAGTGAATGACCCCAATAAATAGGAAATAGCTTTGAGAACTACAGACTGGGTTAAACCCATGTCACATTGCTCTGTAACCTGCAATGGGGTGGTCTAGCTGCAAAAAACCCGTATACCTGGGGCGCCATTTTGGCAGCATAACTAAGCCAAATATTGGGATGTAATGCTGCAATTTGGCCCAAAGATTAAGTGGGTGACACTAATAAATATGCAACAGCTTTGGGACTTACATCTAGGAGTAAATCTCCTGTAGGAGGAATCTGCAACTCGAAATGAACTATACTGGTTGCAGTAACTCATATGTACAGGGGGTCATGTTTCCACCATAACTAAGCCAAATATTGAGATATTATGCTGCAATTTGGTCCAAAGACTAAGTAAAAATTACCAATAAATATAGAATAGCTTTGACACCTACGGATTGGGTTAATCTATGTCACATTGCTCTGTAACCTGCAATGGGGTGGTCTAGCTGCATAAAACCCATATACCTGGGGCGCCATTTTGGCAGCATAACTAAGCCAAATATTGGGATGTAATGCTGCAATTTTGGCCAAAGATTAGGTGGGTGACACTAATAAATATGTAACAGCTTTGGGACTTACATCTATAAAGGAAACTCTTGTCGCAAGCTTTTACGACTGGAAATGGGCTACACTGGTTGCAGTATTTTAATATATGCAGGGGTCATGTTTCCACCATAACTAAGACAAACATTGAGCTTTAATGCTCCAATTTGGTCCAGACGCTAAGTGAATGACCCCAATAAATAGGAAATAGCTTTGAGAACTACAGACTGGGTTAAACCCATGTCACATTGCTCTGTAACCTGCAATGGGGTGGTCTAGCTGCAAAAAACCCGTATACCTGTGGCGCCATTTTGGCAGCATAACTAAGCCAAATATTGGGATGTAATGCTGCAATTTGGCCCAAAGATTAAGTGGGTGACACTAATAAATATGCAACAGCTTTGGGACTTACATCTAGGAGTAAATCTCCTGTAGGAGGAATCTGCAACTCGAAATGAACTATACTGGTTGCAGTAACTCATATGTACAGGGGGTCATGTTTCCACCATAACTAAGCCAAATATTGAGATATTATGCTGCAATTTGGTCCAAAGACTAAGTAAAAATTACCAATAAATATAGAATAGCTTTGACACCTACGGATTGGGTTAATCTATGTCACATTGCTCTGTAACCTGCAATGGGGTGGTCTAGCTGCATAAAACCCATATACCTGGGGCGCCATTTTGGCAGCATAACTAAGCCAAATATTGGGATGTAATGCTGCAATTTTGGCCAAAGATTAGGTGGGTGACACTAATAAATATGTAACAGCTTTGGGACTTACATCTATAAAGGAAACTCTTGTCGCAAGCTTTTACGACTGGAAATGGGCTACACTGGTTGCAGTATTTTAATATATGCAGGGGTCATGTTTCCACCATAACTAAGACAAACATTGAGCTTTAATGCTCCAATTTGGTCCAGACGCTAAGTGAATGACCCCAATAAATAGGAAATAGCTTTGAGAACTACAGACTGGGTTAAACCCATGTCACATTGCTCTGTAACCTGCAATGGGGTGGTCTAGCTGCAAAAAACCCGTATACCTGGGGCGCCATTTTGGCAGCATAACTAAGCCAAATATTGGGATGTAATGCTGCAATTTGGCCCAAAGATTGAGTGGGCGACATTAATAAATATGCAACAGCTTTGGGACTTGCATCTAGGAGTAAGTCTCCTGTAGGAGGAATCTGCGACTCGGGATGAACTATACTGGTTGCAGTAACTCATATGTACAGGGGGTCATGTTTCCACCATAACTAAGCCAAATATTGAGATATTATGCTGCAATTTGGTCCAAAGACTAAGTAAAAATTACCAATAAATATAGAATAGCTTTGACACCTACGGATTGGGTTAATCTATGTCACATTGCTCTGTAACCTGCAATGGGGTGGTCTAGCTGCATAAAACCCATATACCTGGGGCGCCATTTTGGCAGCATAACTAAGCCAAATATTGGGATGTAATGCTGCAATTTTGGCCAAAGATTAGGTGGGTGACACTAATAAATATGTAACAGCTTTGGGACTTACATCTATAAAGGAAACTCTTGTCGCAAGCTTTTACGACTGGAAATGGGCTACACTGGTTGCAGTATTTTAATATATGCAGGGGTCATGTTTCCACCATAACTAAGACAAACATTGAGCTTTAATGCTCCAATTTGGTCCAGACGCTAAGTGAATGACCCCAATAAATAGGAAATAGCTTTGAGAACTACAGACTGGGTTAAACCCATGTCACATTGCTCTGTAACCTGCAATGGGGTGGTCTAGCTGCAAAAAACCCGTATACCTGGGGCGCCATTTTGGCAGCATAACTAAGCCAAATATTGGGATGTAATGCTGCAATTTGGCCCAAAGATTAAGTGGGTGACACTAATAAATATGCAACAGCTTTGGGACTTACATCTAGGAGTAAATCTCCTGTAGGAGGAATCTGCAACTCGAAATGAACTATACTGGTTGCAGTAACTCATATGTACAGGGGGTCATGTTTCCACCATAACTAAGCCAAATATTGAGATATTATGCTGCAATTTGGTCCAAAGACTAAGTAAAAATTACCAATAAATATAGAATAGCTTTGACACCTACGGATTGGGTTAATCTATGTCACATTGCTCTGTAACCTGCAATGGGGTGGTCTAGCTGCATAAAACCCATATACCTGGGGCGCCATTTTGGCAGCATAACTAAGCCAAATATTGGGATGTAATGCTGCAATTTTGGCCAAAGATTAGGTGGGTGACACTAATAAATATGTAACAGCTTTGGGACTTACATCTATAAAGGAAACTCTTGTCGCAAGCTTTTACGACTGGAAATGGGCTACACTGGTTGCAGTATTTTAATATATGCAGGGGTCATGTTTCCACCATAACTAAGACAAACATTGAGCTTTAATGCTCCAATTTGGTCCAGACGCTAAGTGAATGACCCCAATAAATAGGAAATAGCTTTGAGAACTACAGACTGGGTTAAACCCATGTCACATTGCTCTGTAACCTGCAATGGGGTGGTCTAGCTGCAAAAAACCCGTATACCTGTGGCGCCATTTTGGCAGCATAACTAAGCCAAATATTGGGATGTAATGCTGCAATTTGGCCCAAAGATTAAGTGGGTGACACTAATAAATATGCAACAGCTTTGGGACTTACATCTAGGAGTAAATCTCCTGTAGGAGGAATCTGCAACTCGAAATGAACTATACTGGTTGCAGTAACTCATATGTACAGGGGGTCATGTTTCCACCATAACTAAGCCAAATATTGAGATATTATGCTGCAATTTGGTCCAAAGACTAAGTAAAAATTACCAATAAATATAGAATAGCTTTGACACCTACGGATTGGGTTAATCTATGTCACATTGCTCTGTAACCTGCAATGGGGTGGTCTAGCTGCATAAAACCCATATACCTGGGGCGCCATTTTGGCAGCATAACTAAGCCAAATATTGGGATGTAATGCTGCAATTTTGGCCAAAGATTAGGTGGGTGACACTAATAAATATGTAACAGCTTTGGGACTTACATCTATAAAGGAAACTCTTGTCGCAAGCTTTTACGACTGGAAATGGGCTACACTGGTTGCAGTATTTTAATATATGCAGGGGTCATGTTTCCACCATAACTAAGACAAACATTGAGCTTTAATGCTCCAATTTGGTCCAGACGCTAAGTGAATGACCCCAATAAATAGGAAATAGCTTTGAGAACTACAGACTGGGTTAAACCCATGTCACATTGCTCTGTAACCTGCAATGGGGTGGTCTAGCTGCAAAAAACCCGTATACCTGGGGCGCCATTTTGGCAGCATAACTAAGCCAAATATTGGGATGTAATGCTGCAATTTGGCCCAAAGATTGAGTGGGCGACATTAATAAATATGCAACAGCTTTGGGACTTGCATCTAGGAGTAAGTCTCCTGTAGGAGGAATCTGCGACTCGGGATGAACTATACTGGTTGCAGTAACTCATATGTACAGGGGGTCATGTTTCCACCATAACTAAGCCAAATATTGAGATATTATGCTGCAATTTGGTCCAAAGACTAAGTAAAAATTACCAATAAATATAGAATAGCTTTGACACCTACGGATTGGGTTAATCTATGTCACATTGCTCTGTAACCTGCAATGGGGTGGTCTAGCTGCATAAAACCCATATACCTGGGGCGCCATTTTGGCAGCATAACTAAGCCAAATATTGGGATGTAATGCTGCAATTTTGGCCAAAGATTAGGTGGGTGACACTAATAAATATGTAACAGCTTTGGGACTTACATCTATAAAGGAAACTCTTGTCGCAAGCTTTTACCACTGGAAATGGGCTACACTGGTTGCAGTATTTTAATATATGCAGGGGTCATGTTTCCACCATAACTAAGACAAACATTGAGCTTTAATGCTCCAATTTGGTCCAGACGCTAAGTGAATGACCCCAATAAATAGGAAATAGCTTTGAGAACTACAGACTGGGTTAAACCCATGTCACATTGCTCTGTAACCTGCAATGGGGTGGTCTAGCTGCAAAAAACCCGTATACCTGGGGCGCCATTTTGGCAGCATAACTAAGCCAAATATTGGGATGTAATGCTGCAATTTGGCCCAAAGATTAAGTGGGTGACACTAATAAATATGCAACAGCTTTGGGACTTACATCTAGGAGTAAATCTCCTGTAGGAGGAATCTGCAACTCGAAATGAACTATACTGGTTGCAGTAACTCATATGTACAGGGGGTCATGTTTCCACCATAACTAAGCCAAATATTGAGATATTATGCTGCAATTTGGTCCAAAGACTAAGTAAAAATTACCAATAAATATAGAATAGCTTTGACACCTACGGATTGGGTTAATCTATGTCACATTGCTCTGTAACCTGCAATGGGGTGGTCTAGCTGCATAAAACCCATATACCTGGGGCGCCATTTTGGCAGCATAACTAAGCCAAATATTGGGATGTAATGCTGCAATTTTGGCCAAAGATTAGGTGGGTGACACTAATAAATATGTAACAGCTTTGGGACTTACATCTATAAAGGAAACTCTTGTCGCAAGCTTTTACGACTGGAAATGGGCTACACTGGTTGCAGTATTTTAATATATGCAGGGGTCATGTTTCCACCATAACTAAGACAAACATTGAGCTTTAATGCTCCAATTTGGTCCAGACGCTAAGTGAATGACCCCAATAAATAGGAAATAGCTTTGAGAACTACAGACTGGGTTAAACCCATGTCACATTGCTCTGTAACCTGCAATGGGGTGGTCTAGCTGCAAAAAACCCGTATACCTGGGGCGCCATTTTGGCAGCATAACTAAGCCAAATATTGGGATGTAATGCTGCAATTTGGCCCAAAGATTAAGTGGGTGACACTAATAAATATGCAACAGCTTTGGGACTTACATCTAGGAGTAAATCTCCTGTAGGAGGAATCTGCAACTCGAAATGAACTATACTGGTTGCAGTAACTCATATGTACAGGGGGTCATGTTTCCACCATAACTAAGCCAAATATTGAGATATTATGCTGCAATTTGGTCCAAAGACTAAGTAAAAATTACCAATAAATATAGAATAGCTTTGACACCTACGGATTGGGTTAATCTATGTCACATTGCTCTGTAACCTGCAATGGGGTGGTCTAGCTGCATAAAACCCATATACCTGGGGCGCCATTTTGGCAGCATAACTAAGCCAAATATTGGGATGTAATGCTGCAATTTTGGCCAAAGATTAGGTGGGTGACACTAATAAATATGTAACAGCTTTGGGACTTACATCTATAAAGGAAACTCTTGTCGCAAGCTTTTATGACTGGAAATGGGCTACACTGGTTGCAGTATTTTAATATATGCAGGGGTCATGTTTCCACCATAACTAAGACAAACATTGAGCTTTAATGCTCCAATTTGGTCCAGACGCTAAGTGAATGACCCCAATAAATAGGAAATAGCTTTGAGAACTACAGACTGGGTTAAACCCATGTCACATTGCTCTGTAACCTGCAATGGGGTGGTCCAGCTGCAAAAAACCTGTATACCTGGGGCGCCATTTTGGCAGCATAACTAAGCCAAATATTGGGATGTAATGCTGCAATTTGGCCCAAAGATTAAGTGGGTGACACTAATAAATATGCAACAGCTTTGGGACTTACATCTAGGAGTAAATCTCCTGTAGGAGGAATCTGCAACTCGAAATGAACTATACTGGTTGCAGTAACTCATATGTACAGGGGGTCATGTTTCCACCATAACTAAGCCAAATATTGAGATATTATGCTGCAATTTGGTCCAAAGACTAAGTAAAAATTACCAATAAATATAGAATAGCTTTGACACCTACGGATTGGGTTAATCTATGTCACATTGCTCTGTAACCTGCAATGGGGTGGTCTAGCTGCATAAAACCCATATACCTGGGGCGCCATTTTGGCAGCATAACTAAGCCAAATATTGGGATGTAATGCTGCAATTTTGGCCAAAGATTAGGTGGGTGACACTAATAAATATGTAACAGCTTTGGGACTTACATCTATAAAGGAAACTCTTGTCGCAAGCTTTTACGACTGGAAATGGGCTACACTGGTTGCAGTATTTTAATATATGCAGGGGTCATGTTTCCACCATAACTAAGACAAACATTGAGCTTTAATGCTCCAATTTGGTCCAGACGCTAAGTGAATGACCCCAATAAATAGGAAATAGCTTTGAGAACTACAGACTGGGTTAAACCCATGTCACATTGCTCTGTAACCTGCAATGGGGTGGTCTAGCTGCAAAAAACCCGTATACCTGGGGCGCCATTTTGGCAGCATAACTAAGCCAAATATTGGGATGTAATGCTGCAATTTGGCCCAAAGATTAAGTGGGTGACACTAATAAATATGCAACAGCTTTGGGACTTACATCTAGGAGTAAATCTCCTGTAGGAGGAATCTGCAACTCGAAATGAACTATACTGGTTGCAGTAACTCATATGTACAGGGGGTCATGTTTCCACCATAACTAAGCCAAATATTGAGATATTATGCTGCAATTTGGTCCAAAGACTAAGTAAAAATTACCAATAAATATAGAATAGCTTTGACACCTACGGATTGGGTTAATCTATGTCACATTGCTCTGTAACCTGCAATGGGGTGGTCTAGCTGCATAAAACCCATATACCTGGGGCGCCATTTTGGCAGCATAACTAAGCCAAATATTGGGATGTAATGCTGCAATTTTGGCCAAAGATTAGGTGGGTGACACTAATAAATATGTAACAGCTTTGGGACTTACATCTATAAAGGAAACTCTTGTCGCAAGCTTTTATGACTGGAAATGGGCTACACTGGTTGCAGTATTTTAATATATGCAGGGGTCATGTTTCCACCATAACTAAGACAAACATTGAGCTTTAATGCTCCAATTTGGTCCAGACGCTAAGTGAATGACCCCAATAAATAGGAAATAGCTTTGAGAACTACAGACTGGGTTAAACCCATGTCACATTGCTCTGTAACCTGCAATGGGGTGGTCCAGCTGCAAAAAACCTGTATACCTGGGGCGCCATTTTGGCAGCATAACTAAGCCAAATATTGGGATGTAATGCTGCAATTTGGCCCAAAGATTAAGTGGGTGACACTAATAAATATGCAACAGCTTTGGGACTTACATCTAGGAGTAAATCTCCTGTAGGAGGAATCTGCAACTCGAAATGAACTATACTGGTTGCAGTAACTCATATGTACAGGGGGTCATGTTTCCACCATAACTAAGCCAAATATTGAGATATTATGCTGCAATTTGGTCCAAAGACTAAGTAAAAATTACCAATAAATATAGAATAGCTTTGACACCTACGGATTGGGTTAATCTATGTCACATTGCTCTGTAACCTGCAATGGGGTGGTCTAGCTGCATAAAACCCATATACCTGGGGCGCCATTTTGGCAGCATAACTAAGCCAAATATTGGGATGTAATGCTGCAATTTTGGCCAAAGATTAGGTGGGTGACACTAATAAATATGTAACAGCTTTGGGACTTACATCTATAAAGGAAACTCTTGTCGCAAGCTTTTACGACTGGAAATGGGCTACACTGGTTGCAGTATTTTAATATATGCAGGGGTCATGTTTCCACCATAACTAAGACAAACATTGAGCTTTAATGCTCCAATTTGGTCCAGACGCTAAGTGAATGACCCCAATAAATAGGAAATAGCTTTGAGAACTACAGACTGGGTTAAACCCATGTCACATTGCTCTGTAACCTGCAATGGGGTGGTCTAGCTGCAAAAAACCCGTATACCTGGGGCGCCATTTTGGCAGCATAACTAAGCCAAATATTGGGATGTAATGCTGCAATTTGGCCCAAAGATTAAGTGGGTGACACTAATAAATATGCAACAGCTTTGGGACTTACATCTAGGAGTAAATCTCCTGTAGGAGGAATCTGTAACTCGAAATGAACTATACTGGTTGCAGTAACTCATATGTACAGGGGGTCATGTTTCCACCATAACTAAGCCAAATATTGAGATATTATGCTGCAATTTGGTCCAAAGACTAAGTAAAAATTACCAATAAATATAGAATAGCTTTGACACCTACGGATTGGGTTAATCTATGTCATATTGCTCTGTAACCTGCAATGGGGTGGTCTAGCTGCATAAAACCCATATACCTGGGGCGCCATTTTGGCAGCATAACTAAGCCAAATATTGGGATGTAATGCTGCAATTTTGGCCAAAGATTAGGTGGGTGACACTAATAAATATGTAACAGCTTTGGGACTTACATCTATAAAGGAAACTCTTGTCGCAAGCTTTTATGACTGGAAATGGGCTACACTGGTTGCAGTATTTTAATATATGCAGGGGTCATGTTTCCACCATAACTAAGACAAACATTGAGCTTTAATGCTCCAATTTGGTCCAGACGCTAAGTGAATGACCCCAATAAATAGGAAATAGCTTTGAGAACTACAGACTGGGTTAAACCCATGTCACATTGCTCTGTAACCTGCAATGGGGTGGTCTAGCTGCAAAAAACCCGTATACCTGGGGCGCCATTTTGGCAGCATAACTAAGCCAAATATTGGGATGTAATGCTGCAATTTGGCCCAAAGATTAAGTGGGTGACACTAATAAATATGCAACAGCTTTGGGACTTACATCTAGTAGTAAATCTCCTGTAGGAGGAATCTGCAACTCGAAATGAACTATACTGGTTGCAGTAACTCATATGTACAGGGGGTCATGTTTCCACCATAACTAAGCCAAATATTGAGATATTATGCTGCAATTTGGTCCAAAGACTAAGTAAAAATTACCAATAAATATAGAATAGCTTTGACACCTACGGATTGGGTTAATCTATGTCACATTGCTCTGTAACCTGCAATGGGGTGGTCTAGCTGCATAAAACCCATATACCTGGGGCGCCATTTTGGCAGCATAACTAAGCCAAATATTGGGATGTAATGCTGCAATTTTGGCCAAAGATTAGGTGGGTGACACTAATAAATATGTAACAGCTTTGGGACTTACATCTATAAAGGAAACTCTTGTCGCAAGCTTTTACGACTGGAAATGGGCTACACTGGTTGCAGTATTTTAATATATGCAGGGGTCATGTTTCCACCATAACTAAGACAAACATTGAGCTTTAATGCTCCAATTTGGTCCAGACGCTAAGTGAATGACCCCAATAAATAGGAAATAGCTTTGAGAACTACAGACTGGGTTAAACCCATGTCACATTGCTCTGTAACCTGCAATGGGGTGGTCTAGCTGCAAAAAACCCGTATACCTGGGGCGCCATTTTGGCAGCATAACTAAGCCAAATATTGGGATGTAATGCTGCAATTTGGCCCAAAGATTAAGTGGGTGACACTAATAAATATGCAACAGCTTTGGGACTTACATCTAGGAGTAAATCTCCTGTAGGAGGAATCTGTAACTCGAAATGAACTATACTGGTTGCAGTAACTCATATGTACAGGGGGTCATGTTTCCACCATAACTAAGCCAAATATTGAGATATTATGCTGCAATTTGGTCCAAAGACTAAGTAAAAATTACCAATAAATATAGAATAGCTTTGACACCTACGGATTGGGTTAATCTATGTCATATTGCTCTGTAACCTGCAATGGGGTGGTCTAGCTGCATAAAACCCATATACCTGGGGCGCCATTTTGGCAGCATAACTAAGCCAAATATTGGGATGTAATGCTGCAATTTTGGCCAAAGATTAGGTGGGTGACACTAATAAATATGTAACAGCTTTGGGACTTACATCTATAAAGGAAACTCTTGTCGCAAGCTTTTATGACTGGAAATGGGCTACACTGGTTGCAGTATTTTAATATATGCAGGGGTCATGTTTCCACCATAACTAAGACAAACATTGAGCTTTAATGCTCCAATTTGGTCCAGACGCTAAGTGAATGACCCCAATAAATAGGAAATAGCTTTGAGAACTACAGACTGGGTTAAACCCATGTCACATTGCTCTGTAACCTGCAATGGCGTGGTCTAGCTGCAAAAAACCCGTATACCTGGGGCGCCATTTTGGCAGCATAACTAAGCCAAATATTGGGATGTAATGCTGCAATTTGGCCCAAAGATTAAGTGGGTGACACTAATAAATATGCAACAGCTTTGGGACTTACATCTAGGAGTAAATCTCCTGTAGGAGGAATCTGCAACTCGAAATGAACTATACTGGTTGCAGTAACTCATATGTACAGGGGGTCATGTTTCCACCATAACTAAGCCAAATATTGAGATATTATGCTGCAATTTGGTCCAAAGACTAAGTAAAAATTACCAATAAATATAGAATAGCTTTGACACCTACGGATTGGGTTAATCTATGTCACATTGCTCTGTAACCTGCAATGGGGTGGTCTAGCTGCATAAAACCCATATACCTGGGGCGCCATTTTGGCAGCATAACTAAGCCAAATATTGGGATGTAATGCTGCAATTTTGGCCAAAGATTAGGTGGGTGACACTAATAAATATGTAACAGCTTTGGGACTTACATCTATAAAGGAAACTCTTGTCGCAAGCTTTTACGACTGGAAATGGGCTACACTGGTTGCAGTATTTTAATATATGCAGGGGTCATGTTTCCACCATAACTAAGACAAACATTGAGCTTTAATGCTCCAATTTGGTCCAGACGCTAAGTGAATGACCCCAATAAATAGGAAATAGCTTTGAGAACTACAGACTGGGTTAAACCCATGTCACATTGCTCTGTAACCTGCAATGGGGTGGTCTAGCTGCAAAAAACCCGTATACCTGGGGCGCCATTTTGGCAGCATAACTAAGCCAAATATTGGGATGTAATGCTGCAATTTGGCCCAAAGATTAAGTGGGTGACACTAATAAATATGCAACAGCTTTGGGACTTACATCTAGGAGTAAATCTCCTGTAGGAGGAATCTGTAACTCGAAATGAACTATACTGGTTGCAGTAACTCATATGTACAGGGGGTCATGTTTCCACCATAACTAAGCCAAATATTGAGATATTATGCTGCAATTTGGTCCAAAGACTAAGTAAAAATTACCAATAAATATAGAATAGCTTTGACACCTACGGATTGGGTTAATCTATGTCATATTGCTCTGTAACCTGCAATGGGGTGGTCTAGCTGCATAAAACCCATATACCTGGGGCGCCATTTTGGCAGCATAACTAAGCCAAATATTGGGATGTAATGCTGCAATTTTGGCCAAAGATTAGGTGGGTGACACTAATAAATATGTAACAGCTTTGGGACTTACATCTATAAAGGAAACTCTTGTCGCAAGCTTTTATGACTGGAAATGGGCTACACTGGTTGCAGTATTTTAATATATGCAGGGGTCATGTTTCCACCATAACTAAGACAAACATTGAGCTTTAATGCTCCAATTTGGTCCAGACGCTAAGTGAATGACCCCAATAAATAGGAAATAGCTTTGAGAACTACAGACTGGGTTAAACCCATGTCACATTGCTCTGTAACCTGCAATGGGGTGGTCTAGCTGCAAAAAACCCGTATACCTGGGGCGCCATTTTGGCAGCATAACTAAGCCAAATATTGGGATGTAATGCTGCAATTTGGCCCAAAGATTAAGTGGGTGACACTAATAAATATGCAACAGCTTTGGGACTTACATCTAGGAGTAAATCTCCTGTAGGAGGAATCTGCAACTCGAAATGAACTATACTGGTTGCAGTAACTCATATGTACAGGGGGTCATGTTTCCACCATAACTAAGCCAAATATTGAGATATTATGCTGCAATTTGGTCCAAAGACTAAGTAAAAATTACCAATAAATATAGAATAGCTTTGACACCTACGGATTGGGTTAATCTATGTCACATTGCTCTGTAACCTGCAATGGGGTGGTCTAGCTGCATAAAACCCATATACCTGGGGCGCCATTTTGGCAGCATAACTAAGCCAAATATTGGGATGTAATGCTGCAATTTTGGCCAAAGATTAGGTGGGTGACACTAATAAATATGTAACAGCTTTGGGACTTACATCTATAAAGGAAACTCTTGTCGCAAGCTTTTACGACTGGAAATGGGCTACACTGGTTGCAGTATTTTAATATATGCAGGGGTCATGTTTCCACCATAACTAAGACAAACATTGAGCTTTAATGCTCCAATTTGGTCCAGACGCTAAGTGAATGACCCCAATAAATAGGAAATAGCTTTGAGAACTACAGACTGGGTTAAACCCATGTCACATTGCTCTGTAACCTGCAATGGGGTGGTCTAGCTGCAAAAAACCCGTATACCTGGGGCGCCATTTTGGCAGCATAACTAAGCCAAATATTGGGATGTAATGCTGCAATTTGGCCCAAAGATTAAGTGGGTGACACTAATAAATATGCAACAGCTTTGGGACTTACATCTAGGAGTAAATCTCCTGTAGGAGGAATCTGCAACTCGAAATGAACTATACTGGTTGCAGTAACTCATATGTACAGGGGGTCATGTTTCCACCATAACTAAGCCAAATATTGAGATATTATGCTGCAATTTGGTCCAAAGACTAAGTAAAAATTACCAATAAATATAGAATAGCTTTGACACCTACGGATTGGGTTAATCTATGTCACATTGCTCTGTAACCTGCAATGGGGTGGTCTAGCTGCATAAAACCCATATACCTGGGGCGCCATTTTGGCAGCATAACTAAGCCAAATATTGGGATGTAATGCTGCAATTTTGGCCAAAGATTAGGTGGGTGACACTAATAAATATGTAACAGCTTTGGGACTTACATCTATAAAGGAAACTCTTGTCGCAAGCTTTTATGACTGGAAATGGGCTACACTGGTTGCAGTATTTTAATATATGCAGGGGTCATGTTTCCACCATAACTAAGACAAACATTGAGCTTTAATGCTCCAATTTGGTCCAGACGCTAAGTGAATGACCCCAATAAATAGGAAATAGCTTTGAGAACTACAGACTGGGTTAAACCCATGTCACATTGCTCTGTAACCTGCAATGGGGTGGTCTAGCTGCAAAAAACCCGTATACCTGGGGCGCCATTTTGGCAGCATAACTAAGCCAAATATTGGGATGTAATGCTGCAATTTGGCCCAAAGATTAAGTGGGTGACACTAATAAATATGCAACAGCTTTGGGACTTACATCTAGGAGTAAATCTCCTGTAGGAGGAATCTGTAACTCGAAATGAACTATACTGGTTGCAGTAACTCATATGTACAGGGGGTCATGTTTCCACCATAACTAAGCCAAATATTGAGATATTATGCTGCAATTTGGTCCAAAGACTAAGTAAAAATTACCAATAAATATAGAATAGCTTTGACACCTACGGATTGGGTTAATCTATGTCATATTGCTCTGTAACCTGCAATGGGGTGGTCTAGCTGCATAAAACCCATATACCTGGGGCGCCATTTTGGCAGCATAACTAAGCCAAATATTGGGATGTAATGCTGCAATTTTGGCCAAAGATTAGGTGGGTGACACTAATAAATATGTAACAGCTTTGGGACTTACATCTATAAAGGAAACTCTTGTCGCAAGCTTTTATGACTGGAAATGGGCTACACTGGTTGCAGTATTTTAATATATGCAGGGGTCATGTTTCCACCATAACTAAGACAAACATTGAGCTTTAATGCTCCAATTTGGTCCAGACGCTAAGTGAATGACCCCAATAAATAGGAAATAGCTTTGAGAACTACAGACTGGGTTAAACCCATGTCACATTGCTCTGTAACCTGCAATGGCGTGGTCTAGCTGCAAAAAACCCGTATACCTGGGGCGCCATTTTGGCAGCATAACTAAGCCAAATATTGGGATGTAATGCTGCAATTTGGCCCAAAGATTAAGTGGGTGACACTAATAAATATGCAACAGCTTTGGGACTTACATCTAGGAGTAAATCTCCTGTAGGAGGAATCTGCAACTCGAAATGAACTATACTGGTTGCAGTAACTCATATGTACAGGGGGTCATGTTTCCACCATAACTAAGCCAAATATTGAGATATTATGCTGCAATTTGGTCCAAAGACTAAGTAAAAATTACCAATAAATATAGAATAGCTTTGACACCTACGGATTGGGTTAATCTATGTCACATTGCTCTGTAACCTGCAATGGGGTGGTCTAGCTGCATAAAACCCATATACCTGGGGCGCCATTTTGGCAGCATAACTAAGCCAAATATTGGGATGTAATGCTGCAATTTTGGCCAAAGATTAGGTGGGTGACACTAATAAATATGTAACAGCTTTGGGACTTACATCTATAAAGGAAACTCTTGTCGCAAGCTTTTACGACTGGAAATGGGCTACACTGGTTGCAGTATTTTAATATATGCAGGGGTCATGTTTCCACCATAACTAAGACAAACATTGAGCTTTAATGCTCCAATTTGGTCCAGACGCTAAGTGAATGACCCCAATAAATAGGAAATAGCTTTGAGAACTACAGACTGGGTTAAACCCATGTCACATTGCTCTGTAACCTGCAATGGGGTGGTCTAGCTGCAAAAAACCCGTATACCTGGGGCGCCATTTTGGCAGCATAACTAAGCCAAATATTGGGATGTAATGCTGCAATTTGGCCCAAAGATTAAGTGGGTGACACTAATAAATATGCAACAGCTTTGGGACTTACATCTAGGAGTAAATCTCCTGTAGGAGGAATCTGTAACTCGAAATGAACTATACTGGTTGCAGTAACTCATATGTACAGGGGGTCATGTTTCCACCATAACTAAGCCAAATATTGAGATATTATGCTGCAATTTGGTCCAAAGACTAAGTAAAAATTACCAATAAATATAGAATAGCTTTGACACCTACGGATTGGGTTAATCTATGTCATATTGCTCTGTAACCTGCAATGGGGTGGTCTAGCTGCATAAAACCCATATACCTGGGGCGCCATTTTGGCAGCATAACTAAGCCAAATATTGGGATGTAATGCTGCAATTTTGGCCAAAGATTAGGTGGGTGACACTAATAAATATGTAACAGCTTTGGGACTTACATCTATAAAGGAAACTCTTGTCGCAAGCTTTTATGACTGGAAATGGGCTACACTGGTTGCAGTATTTTAATATATGCAGGGGTCATGTTTCCACCATAACTAAGACAAACATTGAGCTTTAATGCTCCAATTTGGTCCAGACGCTAAGTGAATGACCCCAATAAATAGGAAATAGCTTTGAGAACTACAGACTGGGTTAAACCCATGTCACATTGCTCTGTAACCTGCAATGGGGTGGTCTAGCTGCAAAAAACCCGTATACCTGGGGCGCCATTTTGGCAGCATAACTAAGCCAAATATTGGGATGTAATGCTGCAATTTGGCCCAAAGATTAAGTGGGTGACACTAATAAATATGCAACAGCTTTGGGACTTACATCTAGGAGTAAATCTCCTGTAGGAGGAATCTGCAACTCGAAATGAACTATACTGGTTGCAGTAACTCATATGTACAGGGGGTCATGTTTCCACCATAACTAAGCCAAATATTGAGATATTATGCTGCAATTTGGTCCAAAGACTAAGTAAAAATTACCAATAAATATAGAATAGCTTTGACACCTACGGATTGGGTTAATCTATGTCACATTGCTCTGTAACCTGCAATGGGGTGGTCTAGCTGCATAAAACCCATATACCTGGGGCGCCATTTTGGCAGCATAACTAAGCCAAATATTGGGATGTAATGCTGCAATTTTGGCCAAAGATTAGGTGGGTGACACTAATAAATATGTAACAGCTTTGGGACTTACATCTATAAAGGAAACTCTTGTCGCAAGCTTTTACGACTGGAAATGGGCTACACTGGTTGCAGTATTTTAATATATGCAGGGGTCATGTTTCCACCATAACTAAGACAAACATTGAGCTTTAATGCTCCAATTTGGTCCAGACGCTAAGTGAATGACCCCAATAAATAGGAAATAGCTTTGAGAACTACAGACTGGGTTAAACCCATGTCACATTGCTCTGTAACCTGCAATGGGGTGGTCTAGCTGCAAAAAACCCGTATACCTGGGGCGCCATTTTGGCAGCATAACTAAGCCAAATATTGGGATGTAATGCTGCAATTTGGCCCAAAGATTAAGTGGGTGACACTAATAAATATGCAACAGCTTTGGGACTTACATCTAGGAGTAAATCTCCTGTAGGAGGAATCTGCAACTCGAAATGAACTATACTGGTTGCAGTAACTCATATGTACAGGGGGTCATGTTTCCACCATAACTAAGCCAAATATTGAGATATTATGCTGCAATTTGGTCCAAAGACTAAGTAAAAATTACCAATAAATATAGAATAGCTTTGACACCTACGGATTGGGTTAATCTATGTCACATTGCTCTGTAACCTGCAATGGGGTGGTCTAGCTGCATAAAACCCATATACCTGGGGCGCCATTTTGGCAGCATAACTAAGCCAAATATTGGGATGTAATGCTGCAATTTTGGCCAAAGATTAGGTGGGTGACACTAATAAATATGTAACAGCTTTGGGACTTACATCTATAAAGGAAACTCTTGTCGCAAGCTTTTATGACTGGAAATGGGCTACACTGGTTGCAGTATTTTAATATATGCAGGGGTCATGTTTCCACCATAACTAAGACAAACATTGAGCTTTAATGCTCCAATTTGGTCCAGACGCTAAGTGAATGACCCCAATAAATAGGAAATAGCTTTGAGAACTACAGACTGGGTTAAACCCATGTCACATTGCTCTGTAACCTGCAATGGGGTGGTCTAGCTGCAAAAAACCCGTATACCTGGGGCGCCATTTTGGCAGCATAACTAAGCCAAATATTGGGATGTAATGCTGCAATTTGGCCCAAAGATTAAGTGGGTGACACTAATAAATATGCAACAGCTTTGGGACTTACATCTAGGAGTAAATCTCCTGTAGGAGGAATCTGTAACTCGAAATGAACTATACTGGTTGCAGTAACTCATATGTACAGGGGGTCATGTTTCCACCATAACTAAGCCAAATATTGAGATATTATGCTGCAATTTGGTCCAAAGACTAAGTAAAAATTACCAATAAATATAGAATAGCTTTGACACCTACGGATTGGGTTAATCTATGTCATATTGCTCTGTAACCTGCAATGGGGTGGTCTAGCTGCATAAAACCCATATACCTGGGGCGCCATTTTGGCAGCATAACTAAGCCAAATATTGGGATGTAATGCTGCAATTTTGGCCAAAGATTAGGTGGGTGACACTAATAAATATGTAACAGCTTTGGGACTTACATCTATAAAGGAAACTCTTGTCGCAAGCTTTTATGACTGGAAATGGGCTACACTGGTTGCAGTATTTTAATATATGCAGGGGTCATGTTTCCACCATAACTAAGACAAACATTGAGCTTTAATGCTCCAATTTGGTCCAGACGCTAAGTGAATGACCCCAATAAATAGGAAATAGCTTTGAGAACTACAGACTGGGTTAAACCCATGTCACATTGCTCTGTAACCTGCAATGGCGTGGTCTAGCTGCAAAAAACCCGTATACCTGGGGCGCCATTTTGGCAGCATAACTAAGCCAAATATTGGGATGTAATGCTGCAATTTGGCCCAAAGATTAAGTGGGTGACACTAATAAATATGCAACAGCTTTGGGACTTACATCTAGGAGTAAATCTCCTGTAGGAGGAATCTGCAACTCGAAATGAACTATACTGGTTGCAGTAACTCATATGTACAGGGGGTCATGTTTCCACCATAACTAAGCCAAATATTGAGATATTATGCTGCAATTTGGTCCAAAGACTAAGTAAAAATTACCAATAAATATAGAATAGCTTTGACACCTACGGATTGGGTTAATCTATGTCACATTGCTCTGTAACCTGCAATGGGGTGGTCTAGCTGCATAAAACCCATATACCTGGGGCGCCATTTTGGCAGCATAACTAAGCCAAATATTGGGATGTAATGCTGCAATTTTGGCCAAAGATTAGGTGGGTGACACTAATAAATATGTAACAGCTTTGGGACTTACATCTATAAAGGAAACTCTTGTCGCAAGCTTTTACGACTGGAAATGGGCTACACTGGTTGCAGTATTTTAATATATGCAGGGGTCATGTTTCCACCATAACTAAGACAAACATTGAGCTTTAATGCTCCAATTTGGTCCAGACGCTAAGTGAATGACCCCAATAAATAGGAAATAGCTTTGAGAACTACAGACTGGGTTAAACCCATGTCACATTGCTCTGTAACCTGCAATGGGGTGGTCTAGCTGCAAAAAACCCGTATACCTGGGGCGCCATTTTGGCAGCATAACTAAGCCAAATATTGGGATGTAATGCTGCAATTTGGCCCAAAGATTAAGTGGGTGACACTAATAAATATGCAACAGCTTTGGGACTTACATCTAGGAGTAAATCTCCTGTAGGAGGAATCTGTAACTCGAAATGAACTATACTGGTTGCAGTAACTCATATGTACAGGGGGTCATGTTTCCACCATAACTAAGCCAAATATTGAGATATTATGCTGCAATTTGGTCCAAAGACTAAGTAAAAATTACCAATAAATATAGAATAGCTTTGACACCTACGGATTGGGTTAATCTATGTCATATTGCTCTGTAACCTGCAATGGGGTGGTCTAGCTGCATAAAACCCATATACCTGGGGCGCCATTTTGGCAGCATAACTAAGCCAAATATTGGGATGTAATGCTGCAATTTTGGCCAAAGATTAGGTGGGTGACACTAATAAATATGTAACAGCTTTGGGACTTACATCTATAAAGGAAACTCTTGTCGCAAGCTTTTATGACTGGAAATGGGCTACACTGGTTGCAGTATTTTAATATATGCAGGGGTCATGTTTCCACCATAACTAAGACAAACATTGAGCTTTAATGCTCCAATTTGGTCCAGACGCTAAGTGAATGACCCCAATAAATAGGAAATAGCTTTGAGAACTACAGACTGGGTTAAACCCATGTCACATTGCTCTGTAACCTGCAATGGGGTGGTCTAGCTGCAAAAAACCCGTATACCTGGGGCGCCATTTTGGCAGCATAACTAAGCCAAATATTGGGATGTAATGCTGCAATTTGGCCCAAAGATTAAGTGGGTGACACTAATAAATATGCAACAGCTTTGGGACTTACATCTAGGAGTAAATCTCCTGTAGGAGGAATCTGCAACTCGAAATGAACTATACTGGTTGCAGTAACTCATATGTACAGGGGGTCATGTTTCCACCATAACTAAGCCAAATATTGAGATATTATGCTGCAATTTGGTCCAAAGACTAAGTAAAAATTACCAATAAATATAGAATAGCTTTGACACCTACGGATTGGGTTAATCTATGTCACATTGCTCTGTAACCTGCAATGGGGTGGTCTAGCTGCATAAAACCCATATACCTGGGGCGCCATTTTGGCAGCATAACTAAGCCAAATATTGGGATGTAATGCTGCAATTTTGGCCAAAGATTAGGTGGGTGACACTAATAAATATGTAACAGCTTTGGGACTTACATCTATAAAGGAAACTCTTGTCGCAAGCTTTTACGACTGGAAATGGGCTACACTGGTTGCAGTATTTTAATATATGCAGGGGTCATGTTTCCACCATAACTAAGACAAACATTGAGCTTTAATGCTCCAATTTGGTCCAGACGCTAAGTGAATGACCCCAATAAATAGGAAATAGCTTTGAGAACTACAGACTGGGTTAAACCCATGTCACATTGCTCTGTAACCTGCAATGGGGTGGTCTAGCTGCAAAAAACCCGTATACCTGGGGCGCCATTTTGGCAGCATAACTAAGCCAAATATTGGGATGTAATGCTGCAATTTGGCCCAAAGATTAAGTGGGTGACACTAATAAATATGCAACAGCTTTGGGACTTACATCTAGGAGTAAATCTCCTGTAGGAGGAATCTGCAACTCGAAATGAACTATACTGGTTGCAGTAACTCATATGTACAGGGGGTCATGTTTCCACCATAACTAAGCCAAATATTGAGATATTATGCTGCAATTTGGTCCAAAGACTAAGTAAAAATTACCAATAAATATAGAATAGCTTTGACACCTACGGATTGGGTTAATCTATGTCACATTGCTCTGTAACCTGCAATGGGGTGGTCTAGCTGCATAAAACCCATATACCTGGGGCGCCATTTTGGCAGCATAACTAAGCCAAATATTGGGATGTAATGCTGCAATTTTGGCCAAAGATTAGGTGGGTGACACTAATAAATATGTAACAGCTTTGGGACTTACATCTATAAAGGAAACTCTTGTCGCAAGCTTTTATGACTGGAAATGGGCTACACTGGTTGCAGTATTTTAATATATGCAGGGGTCATGTTTCCACCATAACTAAGACAAACATTGAGCTTTAATGCTCCAATTTGGTCCAGACGCTAAGTGAATGACCCCAATAAATAGGAAATAGCTTTGAGAACTACAGACTGGGTTAAACCCATGTCACATTGCTCTGTAACCTGCAATGGGGTGGTCTAGCTGCAAAAAACCTGTATACCTGGGGCGCCATTTTGGCAGCATAACTAAGCCAAATATTGGGATGTAATGCTGCAATTTGGCCCAAAGATTAAGTGGGTGACACTAATAAATATGCAACAGCTTTGGGACTTACATCTAGGAGTAAATCTCCTGTAGGAGGAATCTGCAACTCGAAATGAACTATACTGGTTGCAGTAACTCATATGTACAGGGGGTCATGTTTCCACCATAACTAAGCCAAATATTGAGATATTATGCTGCAATTTGGTCCAAAGACTAAGTAAAAATTACCAATAAATATAGAATAGCTTTGACACCTACGGATTGGGTTAATCTATGTCACATTGCTCTGTAACCTGCAATGGGGTGGTCTAGCTGCATAAAACCCATATACCTGGGGCGCCATTTTGGCAGCATAACTAAGCCAAATATTGGGATGTAATGCTGCAATTTTGGCCAAAGATTAGGTGGGTGACACTAATAAATATGTAACAGCTTTGGGACTTACATCTATAAAGGAAACTCTTGTCGCAAGCTTTTACGACTGGAAATGGGCTACACTGGTTGCAGTATTTTAATATATGCAGGGGTCATGTTTCCACCATAACTAAGACAAACATTGAGCTTTAATGCTCCAATTTGGTCCAGACGCTAAGTGAATGACCCCAATAAATAGGAAATAGCTTTGAGAACTACAGACTGGGTTAAACCCATGTCACATTGCTCTGTAACCTGCAATGGGGTGGTCTAGCTGCAAAAAACCCGTATACCTGGGGCGCCATTTTGGCAGCATAACTAAGCCAAATATTGGGATGTAATGCTGCAATTTGGCCCAAAGATTAAGTGGGTGACACTAATAAATATGCAACAGCTTTGGGACTTACATCTAGGAGTAAATCTCCTGTAGGAGGAATCTGTAACTCGAAATGAACTATACTGGTTGCAGTAACTCATATGTACAGGGGGTCATGTTTCCACCATAACTAAGCCAAATATTGAGATATTATGCTGCAATTTGGTCCAAAGACTAAGTAAAAATTACCAATAAATATAGAATAGCTTTGACACCTACGGATTGGGTTAATCTATGTCATATTGCTCTGTAACCTGCAATGGGGTGGTCTAGCTGCATAAAACCCATATACCTGGGGCGCCATTTTGGCAGCATAACTAAGCCAAATATTGGGATGTAATGCTGCAATTTTGGCCAAAGATTAGGTGGGTGACACTAATAAATATGTAACAGCTTTGGGACTTACATCTATAAAGGAAACTCTTGTCGCAAGCTTTTATGACTGGAAATGGGCTACACTGGTTGCAGTATTTTAATATATGCAGGGGTCATGTTTCCACCATAACTAAGACAAACATTGAGCTTTAATGCTCCAATTTGGTCCAGACGCTAAGTGAATGACCCCAATAAATAGGAAATAGCTTTGAGAACTACAGACTGGGTTAAACCCATGTCACATTGCTCTGTAACCTGCAATGGGGTGGTCTAGCTGCAAAAAACCCGTATACCTGGGGCGCCATTTTGGCAGCATAACTAAGCCAAATATTGGGATGTAATGCTGCAATTTGGCCCAAAGATTAAGTGGGTGACACTAATAAATATGCAACAGCTTTGGGACTTACATCTAGGAGTAAATCTCCTGTAGGAGGAATCTGCAACTCGAAATGAACTATACTGGTTGCAGTAACTCATATGTACAGGGGGTCATGTTTCCACCATAACTAAGCCAAATATTGAGATATTATGCTGCAATTTGGTCCAAAGACTAAGTAAAAATTACCAATAAATATAGAATAGCTTTGACACCTACGGATTGGGTTAATCTATGTCACATTGCTCTGTAACCTGCAATGGGGTGGTCTAGCTGCATAAAACCCATATACCTGGGGCGCCATTTTGGCAGCATAACTAAGCCAAATATTGGGATGTAATGCTGCAATTTTGGCCAAAGATTAGGTGGGTGACACTAATAAATATGTAACAGCTTTGGGACTTACATCTATAAAGGAAACTCTTGTCGCAAGCTTTTACGACTGGAAATGGGCTACACTGGTTGCAGTATTTTAATATATGCAGGGGTCATGTTTCCACCATAACTAAGACAAACATTGAGCTTTAATGCTCCAATTTGGTCCAGACGCTAAGTGAATGACCCCAATAAATAGGAAATAGCTTTGAGAACTACAGACTGGGTTAAACCCATGTCACATTGCTCTGTAACCTGCAATGGGGTGGTCTAGCTGCAAAAAACCCGTATACCTGGGGCGCCATTTTGGCAGCATAACTAAGCCAAATATTGGGATGTAATGCTGCAATTTGGCCCAAAGATTGAGTGGGTGACACTAATAAATATGCAACAGCTTTGGGACTTACATCTAGGAGTAAGTCTCCTGTAGGAGGAATCTGCGACTCGGGATGAACTATACTGGTTGCAGTAACTCATATGTACAGGGGGTCATGTTTCCACCATAACTAAGCCAAATATTGAGATATTATGCTGCAATTTGGTCCAAAGACTAAGTAAAAATTACCAATAAATATAGAATAGCTTTGACACCTACGGATTGGGTTAATCTATGTCACATTGCTCTGTAACCTGCAATGGGGTGGTCTAGCTGCATAAAACCCATATACCTGCACTGAAAACCGCGGTCGAATTAACGTTTGTAATTTATTTGTCTCTCGAATTGTGACCGATTAATGTTAGTCACTATTTCGTTTTTAGTATTACCCACGTGGCTGGGTTGAAGAAGTTTACAGTTGGAAGGGAGTTTATGAAGTAGGTATGTTTTAAACAAAATATTTGCATATACAGTAAAGTAATAGCTAATATTAATTGCTACTTCATGTATAGGTTGAATTGAAATGAATATTCGAAGCTGAAATTGAGAAATAGGCAATTTGCAGACAGTTGTAAATGTGAGGTGCATAAAATCCTCTATTGTCACCCATCATAATAAAGTGACTTGCTGCTGATTGTTTTCCAAAAATTTGGAAAGAAATAGATGCATAGACGTATTTGGAATGGGTAGGATATCAATTTTTATCTTCTTTATGCTATATGTTTCAACTGTTAGTTTAATTTAGTGTTACTTTTGTAGTTGACCATGTATGTACTTTAGTTGTCACAAAGTAGTCGCGAAATAGAGCAAAGTTTGTCAATTGACTAACTTCCTGTGTCATTGTCATTCTACAGTCAAATCAATGTTCGTCAGAGATTTGTCATACTGTTAAAGGTTTGTCAGGTGACAAATTTCATTAAAATTATTGCCTTGGAAACATATAGCTGAGCAGTGCTCAGTATTGTAGTTCCATTCGTGGAAAATGTATGTGGATAAACAAATCTATTGTGTCACAACTTAGTCACGGAAAAGACCAAAGTTTGTCAACTGACTATACCTTCCCCTGCCATTGTTAATCTGCGTCAAATTAATCTTTGTCAGATGTTCATTAGACTAGGTAAGGTTTGTCAATTGACAATGAAGTTATTGCGTCAAATTAATGTTTGTCAGATGTTCGTTATACTAGGCAAGGTTTGTCGATAAGCCTTACTGCTCAGCCAGTGAATTTCGTCACCCCAGTGAAGTTTGTCACCTGCATTTCATGACAATATTAAAGCCTTTTTACTAGATCTAAACTAGGAAGTGATTTAAACATGATAAAAATACAAAAATGTACATATTTTCGTGCATGACACACATCATACTTAATTTTTCTAAAAAATATACATATGGATGTACAAAATCGTGATTTTTCAATGTGAAAATATATTCTAAACTATTAATTGTTTTCACTTTTCATTCGTCTAAGGTGGGCGAAAATAGGGATTTTTGGAACTGCTTGAATCTATTTTTGACTTGACTTTTTATTTATTTAAAAAAAATTATGTACACTTTTTTAAAAGGAAATAATTTTAATTTTTGGTGCTTTTTATTAAAATAAAGCCATAAGGTGTTGGCAGATATTTCTTAGAGTGTTGAAACACAAGAAATTAAATTTGAGAAACTATTTTTCAAGGAAATAACATTCATTAAACATTCATAATTACTGAAGTAAAAATATGTTATGTGTACCATTTTAATGACATTTTATTGTAGTTTTAGATTTTCCCTTAGTTTACTGAAATTAGTTGTGGATGTGATAAATAAAAAAGTATGTACCAGTAACAGACTCATGACAATAATTAACTATCAGCCACACCATAATACAGGTGGAAACCACCAATGCTGGACAAAAAACTATATTTTATAAAATGTGATATTTTTATCATTATAAAGGCAAATTATTATTTTTAATCTTAATTTAAGCAGTTTTATTGTATATTTGTCAATTTTTGGATTAAATGGTGAAGAAAATTTTTGCCAGGTATGTTATTAAGACAACCAGAAGTTAAGGACGTTAGCTGTTCACTGCAGTGTCTAGCCATTTAGAAGACAATTGTTACTGGGGACTATCCGCCCCCACACTTTTCAAGCCATGTCTGATTTTCAAACTGACCTTTAGAAAGAAATAACCTTTTAAGGTGTGGGGGAGGATAGCCCCCAGTGAAAACAATAACTGTGATCCATTGGGTGTTTGTAAATAAAAGTTACAATGCCATATCAGCTTAATAAAATATGTTCATAATTTTCTTGTTAAATAGGTTATCTTACTTGAGCATTATTATATTCAGTGCCATTAATTTTATTTTAAGGTAAATTTTAGATAAAAGTCGTTCAACACTATTCTTTTTGTACTAAATTGTGAATTCATCTACATTCTTAAAGAATGCCAATGAGAGGAAACCCTTTGTCACATGTACCCATTTTTAACCAATTATGTCTCCATGTTTCCTATTTTCTGTGACTTTGTCTATGAATTAAAATGGAAATATTATGAATATTTGCTTTTATTCATCTGCCTTTTTTATTAAAAACTGATGGTGAAAATGTGATTAAAACGATTTTACATGGGAAATAATACTGTCAACATGTTGCAGATCATAAAAATATTGGTATAATTCTGTAAAAGTAGGGGGAGTGTATTTTTTTGTTTTCCCTTGACTTCTGTTACCTTTGCACATCTGCTGACCTTTCAAAATTTATATTTATATGTCTAGAATTATGATTTATACATGTAGACTTAACTTGGCTGAACTTGTAAAACCAAAGTTAAGCCTAAGACCTATTAGTTAAAAACTACACATTGCGTCTCGACGCAGTGTATCCCTGGACGGGACATTGTTGAAGCGTGATAAACATAGTATTTCCAGCCATATAAGCAAGTTATAAGCACTTTAAAGTTTGGCTATCCTTGTTTGACCTTGAAGGAGGGGCCCAAGGTCAAATCCATCCACACCAAAAGATGCCCAGCCCATGATTTCCTATAGGTTGGTTTACCATCCCAAACCTCTAGGATCAATAATAAGAGAGTTATAAGCACTTTTAAGTTTGACTATCCTCATTTGACCTTGAAGGAGGGGTCCAAGGTCAAATCTGACCACACCAAAAGATTCCCACCCCATGATTTCCTATAGGTTGGTTTATCATCCCAAACTTCTACAACCAATAATAAGTGAGTTATAGGCACTTTTAAGTTTGTCTATCCTCATATGACCTTGAAGGAGGAGCCCAAGGTCAAATCCATCTACATCAGAAGATTCGAAGCCCATGATTTCCTATATATTGGTTTACCATCCCAAACCTCTAGAACCAATAATAAGAGAGTTATAAGCACTTATAACATTGGCTCTCCTTGTTGGACCCTGAAGGAGGGGCCCACGGTCAAATCTGACCACACCAAAATATTCCGAGCCCATGATTTCCTATAGGTTGGTTTGCCATCCCAAACCTCTAGGACCAAAAATAAGCAAGTTATAAGCACTTTTATGTTTCGCTGCATTCGTTTGACCTTGAAGGAGGGGCCCAAGGTCAAATCTGACCACACCAGAAGATTCCCAGCCCATGATTTCCTATGTGTTGGTTTACCATCCCAAACCTCTAGGACCAATAATAAACAAGTTATAAGCACTTTTAAGTTTGGCTATCCTCGTTTGACCTTGAAGGAGGGGCCCAAGGTCAAATCTGACCACACCCAAAGATTCTCAGCCCATGATTTCCTATAGGTTGGTTTACCATCCCAAACCTCTAGGACCAAAAATAAGCAAGTTATAAGCACTTTTGTTACATTTGTTTGACCTTGAAGGAGGGGCCCAAGGTCAAATCTGAACACACCAGAAGATTCCGAGCCCATGATTTCCTATATGTTGGTTTACCATCCCAAACCTCTAGGACCAATTATAAGCGAGTTATAAGCACTTTTTAGGTTGGCTATCCTCGTTTGACCTTGAAGGAGGGGTCCAAGGTCAAATCTGACCACATCAGAAGATTCGCAGCACATGATTTCCTATAGGTTGGTTTCACATTGCAAACCTCTGCAACCAATAATATGGGAGATATAGACATTTTTAAAGTCCACTATGTGGGGTACTTTCGCACTCCGTGGATGACCTTGAATTTAGAACTCCAAGGTCAAATGTCTGCAAGGTTGTAGAGGACATATATATCTGTTATAAATATCACTAATGAAGAGATTCAACCTTCTACCTATGAGAACCAGCCAGTAGAAAAATGTAGATAATTTTCAAAGTAATGCCTGCGGCGGCCATCTTGTTTTTCAGAATGAGGCTAATTTCAGTCCCAGAGAAGTTTAACCCCAATGAAGATATCGTGCAAATTTGGTGAACCTAGCTGGTGTAGTTTTTCTCTGAGAGCGTTAACGTCGAAAATCTCTACGCGCTGCTGCGGCAGCGTAGCGAATGCTAAACCAAAGTATCCACCAGATGCCTCCTATTGTATCCATTATTTGAGACATATTACTCAAAGACAAATTTTTTTTAAAAGTCATGTCTGAATATTTTTTTGCCATTCTTGTAACAAAAAATTGGACTGGGAGGCCTGGGTTTGATTCCCAGTGTTGTGGAACGAGACATCATAGCTCAGTGACAGAGCACTCAGTCTGTTATTAAGCGTCCCTGAAAGGGCGCTTATTTGTTTTCGCCTCAGTTTCCTCGCCACCGCATTATGGTCTCCCTTGAATATCTCCCTTATTATTAGAAGGTTTCAAACCATATTTGGCAGTTATATACCTTAGGCATGGGAAAATTTTTCTGCATGCTTAAATTTGACCTTTGACCTTTATGAAGGTCACATGATCAAAAACAATTTTTTGAAGTACACCCCCCCCACCCCCACCCCCCCCCACCCCCGTCATCGCAGTTCAGGAAAAATTACTTTTTACACAGCCTTATAATTTGACACACCTGTTCATACTATCGAAAAGGCGAGCTGATTAGATTTTGGGAGCAATCCCTTGAAAAATGTCTCATTATCTAAGTATTGCATGTAGAGCTATAAAATGTACTGGGAGGTAATAGGAAACCATATGTGGAGAGTCTAAATAGCCGGTCAGTTTTACCCCCCCCCCCCCTTATGGGTCGAACTGGGGTCATAAAATAGCTGATTTTGAGTTTTTGCCTTATATCTCCTTTATCGTTGCTTTTATAGCTTCAGAATGTATTAAGAGGTATTGGGAAAGAATACGGTGCAGCTTTGTGCATTCTTAGCTTTACAGCATGCTTATTTAAACCACAAAGCATTTTAAACTTTAAGGGACGCTTAGCTTTTGTTAGCAAAAGCATTCCTCTAGTTTTGTTGTTGCAATACTACAACATAATAATTATATATATTTTAAGGAAAGTTTGCTTCAATTGTTTAATATGTTGGGTGTTAAATTGTATTGGTACATATCTCTTACTGAGGATCAAATATGAGTTTAAAATACCCCTTTTTAACCCCAGCTACCCGTATTGTATTATCTCCCGCCCGGCTCGCCAGCGGGAGATTATAATTTGCACCATGTGTGTGTGTGCGTGCGTGCGTGTGTCACACAGTTTTCTCTGAAACTACTACAGTTACACATTTTTGGTAAATTACTTGTTCTAATGAATTTTTACGCTCTTCAAAATTTTTTTGGTTTGGTGAACTTTGGCCTACTTTTGACTGAGTAATAGCACTTTTACCTAGTATAATTATATGGCTTATAACTCTCAAGCTATTGCATTTAGAGTATTTTGTTCCAATATGTTGTTCAACTACTTTCTCCACAGCTACAACATGGTCAGTAGTTTGGAAGTGTATCTCCATAGCTAACTGAGTAATAGCTACTTTGTCAATTTTTAATGATAACCGTAATGAGTAAATGGCTTATATCTTCAAAAGTATTACACAATTTCTGTCAAATATGTTGTTCATCTACTTTTTTGTGAACTGTAACATGTTTAAGTTTCACAACTGTTGCTCAATGTACAAGTGAGTAATAGCTACTTTATTGCTACTTTTAGTGAAAATGTGAAAAATCACAAATATCTCGCAAACTGTAAGAGATAGAGCAATTTCGAGCGAATTTTTGACCCACAGTATCCTGTTGTACTGGGTTTGGTGACCTTTGGCCTACATTTGAGTGAGTAATAGCACTTTACCTAATATAATTATATGGCTTATAACTTCCAGACTATTACATTTAGTTGTTCCGATATGTTGTGCAGCTACTTTCTCCACAGCTACAACATGGTCAGTAGTTTGTAAGTGTATCTCCATAGCTAAGTGAGTAAGAGCTACTTTGTCAATTTTTTATGATAACTGTAATGAGTAAATGGCTTATATCTTCAAAAGTATTGCAGCTACACAATTTCTCTCAAATATGTTGTTCATCTATGTTTTACCCGACAGCCCATGGTGTCCGGATGGACGGGCAGGCGGCGGGAAAAAGTTTGTTCAGACTGTATCTCACAAACCGTAAGGTATAGGGAGTTGGTATTTGGTAAATATTTTACTTACATAAATAGAAATGAGCATTATTCATAAGATGTAAATAGCCTTATGGGAACATTAACTATTTATTTACTCATGTTTACCCCACAGCCCTTAAGGGCTGTCGGGGTATCGTTTTCACCCATGGTGTCCAGATGGGCGGGCGGCGGGAAAAAGTTTGTCCGGGCTGTATCTCAGAAACCGTGAGGTGTAGGAAGTTCATACTTGGTAGGGACATTCGTAGGGACTGATTTGACCTTTGACCTTGCCGCAGTGACCTTGAGTTTTAAGATCTTGTCCAAGCTATATCTCGGAAACCGTAAGGTGTAGGAAGTTAATACTTGGTAGGAACATTGGTTAGGGGATGTAGGTGTGCAACGTCATGGTCGGACCTTGATTTCACCCTTGATCTGGCCGTAGTGACCTTGACCTATAAAATCTTGTCTGGGCTATTTAATGCTCGGCGGGAGATACACACCACAGCAGTGGTCTTGTTTTGAGTGTACTTAGCTTGTTACCTGGACTATAATCAGGGTTTCCAACAATTATTAAGCAGGTTTTGGGAGCGCTTATTTGTTTTCATGTTGGTTTGATTGACCGCTACCCCTGGATTATGTAGTAAGGACATCGGTTTGGGGTGTAGGTATGCAACATCATGGTCTGACCTTGATTTGACCTTTGAACTTGCCGTAGTGACCTTGAGTTTGAAAATCTTGTCCGGGCTATATCTCAGAAACTGTAAGGTGTAGGAAGTTGATACTTGGAAGGGATATTGGTTAGGGGGTGTAGGGGTGCAACATCATGGTGTGACCTTGATTTGACCTTGCCATAGTGACCTATAAAATCTTGTCGGGACTATATCTCAGAAACCGTACAGTGTAGGAGTTGGTACTTAATACAGACATTGGTTAGGGGGTGTAGGTGTGGTGTGGCCTTGATTTGACCTTTGACCTTGCTGGAGTGACCTTGACCTATAAAATCTTGTCCGGGCTATATCTTAGCAACCATAAGTTTTCGGAAGTTGATACGTGGTAGGGCCATTGATTAGGCAGTGTAGGTGTGCAACGTCATGGCGTAACCTTGATTTGACCTTTGACCTTGCCATAGTGACCTTGACCTATAAAATCTTGTCTGGGGTATATTTCGGAAACCGTAAGGTGCAGGAAGTTGATACTGGATGTCGACATTGGCTATGGTGTGTAGATGTAAAATATCATGGTGTGACCTTAATTTGACCTTTGACCTTGCCATAGTGACTTTGACCTATAAAATCTTGTTCGGGCCATATCTCGGAAACTGTATGGTGTAGGAAGTTGATACTTGGTAGGGACATTGATCATTATATGTGTGCAACGTCATGGTGTGACCTGGATTTGACCTTTGATCTTGCATATCTGATGCTATTTATCTATCTATGGGGATATGTGATACTATTTTATCTCTCTTGTATCTCTCTTATATCTTTTTACTTGAATCTTGGTTTTTGCAACTTGGGGGTCTCTTGATAAAGATTAAGCACTGTTAAAGTCATATTAGAATTCATTAACCGTTTTACTTTTGCAACTTCCCACTGTAAGGGATGGTATTGTATCAAGTGAGCCACAGGCTTTGCCCCAACTCTACATAAAAGCATGTATTGCCACATCTGTATGTATGGGTAATATTCAAAACATACAAACCATAATTCGACCATACAAATGAATATCATAATGGCAGAAGTCTTAAAGGTTCATACTTTTTAGTTTACTTCAATTGTCTTGTTTTAATACTTAATCTTTACATGCAGTTTCTTTCTGTTAGATGTTATTTTTTCTACTTAAACATTATTTGGACGCTGACACTGATCTGAAAGTATCCCAATCTGTGTACTGTTTCACTACTTCTATATCTCATGGTGTTGAAAACTATTTCCCCAGGCTTTGGGGTACAGGCATCTCTGATGCTATTGTCAATCTTATTACTTTCCCCATTATATATATGCTACCTAAACTATCTCAGGTTTTAGATGTCGTATATAAAATCTAACATATTATATCTACCGGAGGCATCCGGTGGATACTTTGGTTTTGCGTTCACTACACGTTATGCATAGAGATATTTTTGTATTAACCCTCTCAGAAGAAAACTACACTAAATTTGCAGGAAATCTTCATTGGGGGTAAGATTCTCTGGGACTGAAATGGCCGCCGGGGGCATTTCTTTGAAAATTATATACCTTTTTCTACTGGCTGGTTGTCATAGGTAGAAGGCTGAATCTCTTCATAGGTGATATGTATAACAGATATACATGCCTTCTACAACCGTACAGACATTTGACCTTGAAGCTCTTAATTCAAGGTCATCCACGGAGTGCCAAAGTAACCCACATAGCGGAGTTTAAAAGTGTCTATATCTCGCTTATTATTGGTCCTAGAGTTTTGCAATGTGAAACCAACCTACAGGAAATCATGTGCTGCGAATTTTCTGATGTTGTCCGATTTGACCTTGGACCCCTCCTTCCAGGTCAAACAAGGATAGCCAAACTTAAAAATGCTTATAACTCGCTTATATTGGTTCTTGAGGTTTGGGATGGTAAACCAACCAATAGGAAATCATGGGCTCGGAATGTTATGGTGTGGTCAGATTTGACCTTGGGCCCCTCCTTCAAGGTCAAAAGAGAATAGCCAAACTTAAAAAGTGCGTACAACTCACTGATTATTGGTCCTTCAGGTTTGGGATGGTAAACCAACATATAGGAAATCATGGGCTGGGAATCATTTGGTGTGGTCAGATTTGACCTTGAGCCCCTCCTTCAAGGTCAAAAGAGGATAGCCTAATCTAAAAATGGTTATAACTCCCTTATTATTGGTCCTAGAGGTTTGTAATATGAAACCAACCTACAGGAAATCATGTCCGAATTTTCTGATGTTGTCATATTTTACCTTGGACCCCTCCTTCAAGGTCAAACGAGGATAGCCAAACTTAAAAGTGCCTATAACTCACTTATATTGGTCCCAGAGGTTTGGGATAGTAAACCAACATATAGGAAATCATGGGCTCGGAATTTTATGGTGTGGTCAGATTTGACCTTGGGCCCCTCCTTCAAGGTCAAAAGAGGATGGCCAAACTTATAAGGGCTTATAACTCACTTATTATTGGTCCTTGAGGTCTGGGATGGTAAACCAACCTCTAGGAAATCATGGGCTGGAAATCTTCTGGTGTGGACAGATTTGACCTTGGGCCCCCTCTTCAAGGTCAAACGAGGATAGCCAAACTTAAAAGTGCTTATAACCCACTTATTGTTGCAATGTGAAACCAACCTACAGGAAATCATGTCCTGCGAATTTTCTGATGTTGTCGAATTTGACCTTGGACCCCTTCATCGAGGTCAAAAGAGGATAGTGAAACTTATTATTGTTGGTTTCTCTGCATTTAAAAGAAAATGATTCAAGTTATTTTTGCTAAAGTTAGGCATACATTTGGCTTGCTTGGTATTGCATTTGGCACTGTTAGCTCTGTGGGTAAGCGAGTAAGAGCTATTAAGGTACGCTCAAAAATTTTTGACCCAGAAGGTACTAGAGAAGTATTCTATTCAAAAGTGATTTTCGCCACTTTTGGAGGCCATCTTGTAGTTTAGTGGAAAGGAAAAAATTGAACCATTGCTTAGAAACTGTAAGAGATAGAAATCCATAGGGTAGTGGAAAAGTATCCTATACATAAATTTTGGCGGCCATCGTGGATTTTAGCTGAAAATAAAAATTTAAAATATCTTGGAAACCGTATATAAGAGAGCAATTTCGAGTGAATTTTTGACCTGGAGGGTAGTAGTGAAGTAGCCTATACAAAAGGATAAAATTTTAATTTTTGCAAATTTTGGTGACCATCTTGGATTTTAGCTGAAAATAAAAAAAGTGGAAATATCTCCGTAACAGTAAAAAGATGGAGCAATTTCGAGTGAATTAGTGAGAAATTTACATACTTTGTCGTCAAATACTCACCTGACAAAATAACTTTATATTTAGCAATTTTATGACAAGCTTTTACTGTGCCTATGGACTACTTTTCAGATACTGACCCCTGACTGACCAATATATTTGACTTTTATGACAACTTTTCACTCTGTCTGAAATGACTACTTTTCCTATATATTGTGTGACAACTATGTTTGCATGCATTAGTCATAAACTAGTCACTTTTGGCTAACTAAAGGCAAATATATTTGACAATTTTATGACAAACTTGTTACCGTGCCTGAAAAGACTATACCTTTTACTTATTAACAAATGAGTGTGATATATTAATCATAAAAGAGTCACCTCTGAAAAAAACTAACAAGTGTACATCATTCAGATGTGACTACTTTGTGACTAATGTATGACAAACATTCATTTGTGAATAAGTAAAAGGTAGTCATTTCAGGCACGGTACAAAGTTTGCCATAAAATTGTCAAATATATTTGTCTTCAGTTTTCCAGAGGTGACTAGTTTGTGACTAATATTTGACAAACATACAGTTGTCAATGTGGAAAAGGTAGTCATTTCAGGCACAGTAAAAAGTTTGTCATAAAATAGTCAAATATACTGATCATTAGTTAGTCAGAGATGACTATTTTGTGACTATGTGGTGACTGATATATGACATACTATTGACTAATATGTTTGACTATCTTTGGACAAACTTTTTACTGTGCCTGAAATGACTACCTTTGGCACAGTGACAAGTGTATGTTTGTCATATATTAGTCAGAAAATAGGCATCTCTGACTAACAACTAGCAAGTGTATGCTAGTCATTAATTAGTCAATAACTTGTCATTAGTTAATCAGAGGCGACTTTTCTGACTAATATATGACAAACTAATGACTAATAAAAGTTGTTTACTGACAAGTTTATGACTAGATATACTTGACGAGTTTTAAACAAATAAACACTAGTCATTAGGGTAGTCATCTCAGGCACAGTAATGCTAACTTTTTTTTGTCACTTATTTGTCATTTCGGTTTTCAGTGTGGGGCGCCATTTTGGCAGCATAACTAAGCCAAATATTGGGATGTAATGCTGCAATTTTGGCCAAAGATTAGGTGGGTGACACTAATAAATATGTAACAGCTTTGGGACTTACATCTATAAAGGAAACTCTTGTCGCAAGCTTTTACGACTGGAAATGGGCTACACTGGTTGCAGTATTTTAATATATGCAGGGGTCATGTTTCCACCATAACTAAGACAAACATTGAGCTTTAATGCTCCAATTTGGTCCAGACGCTAAGTGAATGACCCCAATAAATAGGAAATAGCTTTGAGAACTACAGACTGGGTTAAACCCATGTCACATTGCTCTGTAACCTGCAATGGGGTGGTCTAACTGCAAAAAACCCGTATACCTGGGGCGCCATTTTGGCAGCATAACTAAGCCAAATATTGGGATGTAATGCTGCAATTTGGCCCAAAGATTGAGTGGGTGACACTAATAAATATGCAACAGCTTTGGGACTTACATCTAGGAGTAAGTCTCCTGTAGGAGGAATCTGCGACTCGGGATGAACTATACTGGTTGCAGTAACTCATATGTACAGGGGGTCATGTTTCCACCATAACTAAGCCAAATATTGAGATATTATGCTGCAATTTGGTCCAAAGACTAAGTAAAAATTACCAATAAATATAGAATAGCTTTGACACCTACGGATTGGGTTAATCTATGTCACATTGCTCTGTAACCTGCAATGGGGTGGTCTAGCTGCATAAAACCCATATACCTGGGGCGCCATTTTGGCAGCATAACTAAGCCAAATATTGGGATGTAATGCTGCAATTTTGGCCAAAGATTAGGTGGGTGACACTAATAAATATGTAACAGCTTTGGGACTTACATCTATAAAGGAAACTCTTGTCGCAAGCTTTTACGACTGGAAATGGGCTACACTGGTTGCAGTATTTTAATATATGCAGGGGTCATGTTTCCACCATAACTAAGACAAACATTGAGCTTTAATGCTCCAATTTGGTCCAGACGCTAAGTGAATGACCCCAATAAATAGGAAATAGCTTTGAGAACTACAGACTGGGTTAAACCCATGTCACATTGCTCTGTAACCTGCAATGGGGTGGTCTAGCTGCAAAAAACCCGTATACCTGGGGCGCCATTTTGGCAGCATAACTAAGCCAAATATTGGGATGTAATGCTGCAATTTGGCCCAAAGATTAAGTGGGTGACACTAATAAATATGCAACAGCTTTGGGACTTACATCTAGGAGTAAATCTCCTGTAGGAGGAATCTGCAACTCGAAATGAACTATACTGGTTGCAGTAACTCATATGTACAGGGGGTCATGTTTCCACCATAACTAAGCCAAATATTGAGATATTATGCTGCAATTTGGTCCAAAGACTAAGTAAAAATTACCAATAAATATAGAATAGCTTTGACACCTACGGATTGGGTTAATCTATGTCACATTGCTCTGTAACCTGCAATGGGGTGGTCTAGCTGCATAAAACCCATATACCTGGGGCGCCATTTTGGCAGCATAACTAAGCCAAATATTGGGATGTAATGCTGCAATTTTGGCCAAAGATTAGGTGGGTGACACTAATAAATATGTAACAGCTTTGGGACTTACATCTATAAAGGAAACTCTTGTCGCAAGCTTTTACGACTGGAAATGGGCTACACTGGTTGCAGTATTTTAATATATGCAGGGGTCATGTTTCCACCATAACTAAGACAAACATTGAGCTTTAATGCTCCAATTTGGTCCAGACGCTAAGTGAATGACCCCAATAAATAGGAAATAGCTTTGAGAACTACAGACTGGGTTAAACCCATGTCACATTGCTCTGTAACCTGCAATGGGGTGGTCTAGCTGCAAAAAACCCGTATACCTGGGGCGCCATTTTGGCAGCATAACTAAGCCAAATATTGGGATGTAATGCTGCAATTTGGCCCAAAGATTGAGTGGGTGACACTAATAAATATGCAACAGCTTTGGGACTTACATCTAGGAGTAAGTCTCCTGTAGGAGGAATCTGCGACTCGGGATGAACTATACTGGTTGCAGTAACTCATATGTACAGGGGGTCATGTTTCCACCATAACTAAGCCAAATATTGAGATATTATGCTGCAATTTGGTCCAAAGACTAAGTAAAAATTACCAATAAATATAGAATAGCTTTGACACCTACGGATTGGGTTAATCTATGTCACATTGCTCTGTAACCTGCAATGGGGTGGTCTAGCTGCATAAAACCCATATACCTGGGGCGCCATTTTGGCAGCATAACTAAGCCAAATATTGGGATGTAATGCTGCAATTTTGGCCAAAGATTAGGTGGGTGACACTAATAAATATGTAACAGCTTTGGGACTTACATCTATAAAGGAAACTCTTGTCGCAAGCTTTTACGACTGGAAATGGGCTACACTGGTTGCAGTATTTTAATATATGCAGGGGTCATGTTTCCACCATAACTAAGACAAACATTGAGCTTTAATGCTCCAATTTGGTCCAGACGCTAAGTGAATGACCCCAATAAATAGGAAATAGCTTTGAGAACTACAGACTGGGTTAAACCCATGTCACATTGCTCTGTAACCTGCAATGGGGTGGTCTAGCTGCAAAAAACCCGTATACCTGGGGCGCCATTTTGGCAGCATAACTAAGCCAAATATTGGGATGTAATGCTGCAATTTGGCCCAAAGATTAAGTGGGTGACACTAATAAATATGCAACAGCTTTGGGACTTACATCTAGGAGTAAATCTCCTGTAGGAGGAATCTGCAACTCGAAATGAACTATACTGGTTGCAGTAACTCATATGTACAGGGGGTCATGTTTCCACCATAACTAAGCCAAATATTGAGATATTATGCTGCAATTTGGTCCAAAGACTAAGTAAAAATTACCAATAAATATAGAATAGCTTTGACACCTACGGATTGGGTTAATCTATGTCACATTGCTCTGTAACCTGCAATGGGGTGGTCTAGCTGCATAAAACCCATATACCTGGGGCGCCATTTTGGCAGCATAACTAAGCCAAATATTGGGATGTAATGCTGCAATTTTGGCCAAAGATTAGGTGGGTGACACTAATAAATATGTAACAGCTTTGGGACTTACATCTATAAAGGAAACTCTTGTCGCAAGCTTTTACGACTGGAAATGGGCTACACTGGTTGCAGTATTTTAATATATGCAGGGGTCATGTTTCCACCATAACTAAGACAAACATTGAGCTTTAATGCTCCAATTTGGTCCAGACGCTAAGTGAATGACCCCAATAAATAGGAAATAGCTTTGAGAACTACAGACTGGGTTAAACCCATGTCACATTGCTCTGTAACCTGCAATGGGGTGGTCTAGCTGCAAAAAACCCGTATACCTGGGGCGCCATTTTGGCAGCATAACTAAGCCAAATATTGGGATGTAATGCTGCAATTTGGCCCAAAGATTGAGTGGGTGACACTAATAAATATGCAACAGCTTTGGGACTTACATCTAGGAGTAAGTCTCCTGTAGGAGGAATCTGCGACTCGGGATGAACTATACTGGTTGCAGTAACTCATATGTACAGGGGGTCATGTTTCCACCATAACTAAGCCAAATATTGAGATATTATGCTGCAATTTGGTCCAAAGACTAAGTAAAAATTACCAATAAATATAGAATAGCTTTGACACCTACGGATTGGGTTAATCTATGTCACATTGCTCTGTAACCTGCAATGGGGTGGTCTAGCTGCATAAAACCCATATACCTGGGGCGCCATTTTGGCAGCATAACTAAGCCAAATATTGGGATGTAATGCTGCAATTTTGGCCAAAGATTAGGTGGGTGACACTAATAAATATGTAACAGCTTTGGGACTTACATCTATAAAGGAAACTCTTGTCGCAAGCTTTTACGACTGGAAATGGGCTACACTGGTTGCAGTATTTTAATATATGCAGGGGTCATGTTTCCACCATAACTAAGACAAACATTGAGCTTTAATGCTCCAATTTGGTCCAGACGCTAAGTGAATGACCCCAATAAATAGGAAATAGCTTTGAGAACTACAGACTGGGTTAAACCCATGTCACATTGCTCTGTAACCTGCAATGGGGTGGTCTAGCTGCAAAAAACCCGTATACCTGGGGCGCCATTTTGGCAGCATAACTAAGCCAAATATTGGGATGTAATGCTGCAATTTGGCCCAAAGATTAAGTGGGTGACACTAATAAATATGCAACAGCTTTGGGACTTACATCTAGGAGTAAATCTCCTGTAGGAGGAATCTGCAACTCGAAATGAACTATACTGGTTGCAGTAACTCATATGTACAGGGGGTCATGTTTCCACCATAACTAAGCCAAATATTGAGATATTATGCTGCAATTTGGTCCAAAGACTAAGTAAAAATTACCAATAAATATAGAATAGCTTTGACACCTACGGATTGGGTTAATCTATGTCACATTGCTCTGTAACCTGCAATGGGGTGGTCTAGCTGCATAAAACCCATATACCTGGGGCGCCATTTTGGCAGCATAACTAAGCCAAATATTGGGATGTAATGCTGCAATTTTGGCCAAAGATTAGGTGGGTGACACTAATAAATATGTAACAGCTTTGGGACTTACATCTATAAAGGAAACTCTTGTCGCAAGCTTTTACGACTGGAAATGGGCTACACTGGTTGCAGTATTTTAATATATGCAGGGGTCATGTTTCCACCATAACTAAGACAAACATTGAGCTTTAATGCTCCAATTTGGTCCAGACGCTAAGTGAATGACCCCAATAAATAGGAAATAGCTTTGAGAACTACAGACTGGGTTAAACCCATGTCACATTGCTCTGTAACCTGCAATGGGGTGGTCTAGCTGCAAAAAACCCGTATACCTGGGGCGCCATTTTGGCAGCATAACTAAGCCAAATATTGGGATGTAATGCTGCAATTTGGCCCAAAGATTGAGTGGGTGACACTAATAAATATGCAACAGCTTTGGGACTTACATCTAGGAGTAAGTCTCCTGTAGGAGGAATCTGCGACTCGGGATGAACTATACTGGTTGCAGTAACTCATATGTACAGGGGGTCATGTTTCCACCATAACTAAGCCAAATATTGAGATATTATGCTGCAATTTGGTCCAAAGACTAAGTAAAAATTACCAATAAATATAGAATAGCTTTGACACCTACGGATTGGGTTAATCTATGTCACATTGCTCTGTAACCTGCAATGGGGTGGTCTAGCTGCATAAAACCCATATACCTGGGGCGCCATTTTGGCAGCATAACTAAGCCAAATATTGGGATGTAATGCTGCAATTTTGGCCAAAGATTAGGTGGGTGACACTAATAAATATGTAACAGCTTTGGGACTTACATCTATAAAGGAAACTCTTGTCGCAAGCTTTTACGACTGGAAATGGGCTACACTGGTTGCAGTATTTTAATATATGCAGGGGTCATGTTTCCACCATAACTAAGACAAACATTGAGCTTTAATGCTCCAATTTGATCCAGACGCTAAGTGAATGACCCCAATAAATAGGAAATAGCTTTGAGAACTACAGACTGGGTTAAACCCATGTCACATTGCTCTGTAACCTGCAATGGGGTGGTCTAGCTGCAAAAAACCCGTATACCTGGGGCGCCATTTTGGCAGCATAACTAAGCCAAATATTGGGATGTAATGCTGCAATTTGGCCCAAAGATTAAGTGGGTGACACTAATAAATATGCAACAGCTTTGGGACTTACATCTAGGAGTAAATCTCCTGTAGGAGGAATCTGCAACTCGAAATGAACTATACTGGTTGCAGTAACTCATATGTACAGGGGGTCATGTTTCCACCATAACTAAGCCAAATATTGAGATATTATGCTGCAATTTGGTCCAAAGACTAAGTAAAAATTACCAATAAATATAGAATAGCTTTGACACCTACGGATTGGGTTAATCTATGTCACATTGCTCTGTAACCTGCAATGGGGTGGTCTAGCTGCATAAAACCCATATACCTGGGGCGCCATTTTGGCAGCATAACTAAGCCAAATATTGGGATGTAATGCTGCAATTTTGGCCAAAGATTAGGTGGGTGACACTAATAAATATGTAACAGCTTTGGGACTTACATCTATAAAGGAAACTCTTGTCGCAAGCTTTTACGACTGGAAATGGGCTACACTGGTTGCAGTATTTTAATATATGCAGGGGTCATGTTTCCACCATAACTAAGACAAACATTGAGCTTTAATGCTCCAATTTGGTCCAGACGCTAAGTGAATGACCCCAATAAATAGGAAATAGCTTTGAGAACTACAGACTGGGTTAAACCCATGTCACATTGCTCTGTAACCTGCAATGGGGTGGTCTAGCTGCAAAAAACCCGTATACCTGGGGCGCCATTTTGGCAGCATAACTAAGCCAAATATTGGGATGTAATGCTGCAATTTGGCCCAAAGATTGAGTGGGTGACACTAATAAATATGCAACAGCTTTGGGACTTACATCTAGGAGTAAGTCTCCTGTAGGAGGAATCTGCGACTCGGGATGAACTATACTGGTTGCAGTAACTCATATGTACAGGGGGTCATGTTTCCACCATAACTAAGCCAAATATTGAGATATTATGCTGCAATTTGGTCCAAAGACTAAGTAAAAATTACCAATAAATATAGAATAGCTTTGACACCTACGGATTGGGTTAATCTATGTCACATTGCTCTGTAACCTGCAATGGGGTGGTCTAGCTGCATAAAACCCATATACCTGGGGCGCCATTTTGGCAGCATAACTAAGCCAAATATTGGGATGTAATGCTGCAATTTTGGCCAAAGATTAGGTGGGTGACACTAATAAATATGTAACAGCTTTGGGACTTACATCTATAAAGGAAACTCTTGTCGCAAGCTTTTACGACTGGAAATGGGCTACACTGGTTGCAGTATTTTAATATATGCAGGGGTCATGTTTCCACCATAACTAAGACAAACATTGAGCTTTAATGCTCCAATTTGGTCCAGACGCTAAGTGAATGACCCCAATAAATAGGAAATAGCTTTGAGAACTACAGACTGGGTTAAACCCATGTCACATTGCTCTGTAACCTGCAATGGGGTGGTCTAGCTGCAAAAAACCCGTATACCTGGGGCGCCATTTTGGCAGCATAACTAAGCCAAATATTGGGATGTAATGCTGCAATTTGGCCCAAAGATTAAGTGGGTGACACTAATAAATATGCAACAGCTTTGGGACTTACATCTAGGAGTAAATCTCCTGTAGGAGGAATCTGCAACTCGAAATGAACTATACTGGTTGCAGTAACTCATATGTACAGGGGGTCATGTTTCCACCATAACTAAGCCAAATATTGAGATATTATGCTGCAATTTGGTCCAAAGACTAAGTAAAAATTACCAATAAATATAGAATAGCTTTGACACCTACGGATTGGGTTAATCTATGTCACATTGCTCTGTAACCTGCAATGGGGTGGTCTAGCTGCATAAAACCCATATACCTGGGGCGCCATTTTGGCAGCATAACTAAGCCAAATATTGGGATGTAATGCTGCAATTTTGGCCAAAGATTAGGTGGGTGACACTAATAAATATGTAACAGCTTTGGGACTTACATCTATAAAGGAAACTCTTGTCGCAAGCTTTTACGACTGGAAATGGGCTACACTGGTTGCAGTATTTTAATATATGCAGGGGTCATGTTTCCACCATAACTAAGACAAACATTGAGCTTTAATGCTCCAATTTGGTCCAGACGCTAAGTGAATGACCCCAATAAATAGGAAATAGCTTTGAGAACTACAGACTGGGTTAAACCCATGTCACATTGCTCTGTAACCTGCAATGGGGTGGTCTAGCTGCAAAAAACCTGTATACCTGGGGCGCCATTTTGGCAGCATAACTAAGCCAAATATTGGGATGTAATGCTGCAATTTGGCCCAAAGATTGAGTGGGTGACACTAATAAATATGCAACAGCTTTGGGACTTACATCTAGGAGTAAGTCTCCTGTAGGAGGAATCTGCGACTCGGGATGAACTATACTGGTTGCAGTAACTCATATGTACAGGGGGTCATGTTTCCACCATAACTAAGCCAAATATTGAGATATTATGCTGCAATTTGGTCCAAAGACTAAGTAAAAATTACCAATAAATATAGAATAGCTTTGACACCTACGGATTGGGTTAATCTATGTCACATTGCTCTGTAACCTGCAATGGGGTGGTCTAGCTGCATAAAACCCATATACCTGGGGCGCCATTTTGGCAGCATAACTAAGCCAAATATTGGGATGTAATGCTGCAATTTTGGCCAAAGATTAGGTGGGTGACACTAATAAATATGTAACAGCTTTGGGACTTACATCTATAAAGGAAACTCTTGTCGCAAGCTTTTACGACTGGAAATGGGCTACACTGGTTGCAGTATTTTAATATATGCAGGGGTCATGTTTCCACCATAACTAAGACAAACATTGAGCTTTAATGCTCCAATTTGGTCCAGACGCTAAGTGAATGACCCCAATAAATAGGAAATAGCTTTGAGAACTACAGACTGGGTTAAACCCATGTCACATTGCTCTGTAACCTGCAATGGGGTGGTCTAGCTGCAAAAAACCCGTATACCTGGGGCGCCATTTTGGCAGCATAACTAAGCCAAATATTGGGATGTAATGCTGCAATTTGGCCCAAAGATTAAGTGGGTGACACTAATAAATATGCAACAGCTTTGGGACTTACATCTAGGAGTAAATCTCCTGTAGGAGGAATCTGCAACTCGAAATGAACTATACTGGTTGCAGTAACTCATATGTACAGGGGGTCATGTTTCCACCATAACTAAGCCAAATATTGAGATATTATGCTGCAATTTGGTCCAAAGACTAAGTAAAAATTACCAATAAATATAGAATAGCTTTGACACCTACGGATTGGGTTAATCTATGTCACATTGCTCTGTAACCTGCAATGGGGTGGTCTAGCTGCATAAAACCCATATACCTGGGGCGCCATTTTGGCAGCATAACTAAGCCAAATATTGGGATGTAATGCTGCAATTTTGGCCAAAGATTAGGTGGGTGACACTAATAAATATGTAACAGCTTTGGGACTTACATCTATAAAGGAAACTCTTGTCGCAAGCTTTTACGACTGGAAATGGGCTACACTGGTTGCAGTATTTTAATATATGCAGGGGTCATGTTTCCACCATAACTAAGACAAACATTGAGCTTTAATGCTCCAATTTGGTCCAGACGCTAAGTGAATGACCCCAATAAATAGGAAATAGCTTTGAGAACTACAGACTGGGTTAAACCCATGTCACATTGCTCTGTAACCTGCAATGGGGTGGTCTAGCTGCAAAAAACCCGTATACCTGGGGCGCCATTTTGGCAGCATAACTAAGCCAAATATTGGGATGTAATGCTGCAATTTGGCCCAAAGATTAAGTGGGTGACACTAATAAATATGCAACAGCTTTGGGACTTACATCTAGGAGTAAATCTCCTGTAGGAGGAATCTGCAACTCGAAATGAACTATACTGGTTGCAGTAACTCATATGTACAGGGGGTCATGTTTCCACCATAACTAAGCCAAATATTGAGATATTATGCTGCAATTTGGTCCAAAGACTAAGTAAAAATTACCAATAAATATAGAATAGCTTTGACACCTACGGATTGGGTTAATCTATGTCACATTGCTCTGTAACCTGCAATGGGGTGGTCTAGCTGCATAAAACCCATATACCTGGGGCGCCATTTTGGCAGCATAACTAAGCCAAATATTGGGATGTAATGCTGCAATTTTGGCCAAAGATTAGGTGGGTGACACTAATAAATATGTAACAGCTTTGGGACTTACATCTATAAAGGAAACTCTTGTCGCAAGCTTTTACGACTGGAAATGGGCTACACTGGTTGCAGTATTTTAATATATGCAGGGGTCATGTTTCCACCATAACTAAGACAAACATTGAGCTTTAATGCTCCAATTTGGTCCAGACGCTAAGTGAATGACCCCAATAAATAGGAAATAGCTTTGAGAACTACAGACTGGGTTAAACCCATGTCACATTGCTCTGTAACCTGCAATGGGGTGGTCTAGCTGCAAAAAACCCGTATACCTGGGGCGCCATTTTGGCAGCATAACTAAGCCAAATATTGGGATGTAATGCTGCAATTTGGCCCAAAGATTAAGTGGGTGACACTAATAAATATGCAACAGCTTTGGGACTTACATCTAGGAGTAAATCTCCTGTAGGAGGAATCTGCAACTCGAAATGAACTATACTGGTTGCAGTAACTCATATGTACAGGGGGTCATGTTTCCACCATAACTAAGCCAAATATTGAGATATTATGCTGCAATTTGGTCCAAAGACTAAGTAAAAATTACCAATAAATATAGAATAGCTTTGACACCTACGGATTGGGTTAATCTATGTCACATTGCTCTGTAACCTGCAATGGGGTGGTCTAGCTGCATAAAACCCATATACCTGGGGCGCCATTTTGGCAGCATAACTAAGCCAAATATTGGGATGTAATGCTGCAATTTTGGCCAAAGATTAGGTGGGTGACACTAATAAATATGTAACAGCTTTGGGACTTACATCTATAAAGGAAACTCTTGTCGCAAGCTTTTACGACTGGAAATGGGCTACACTGGTTGCAGTATTTTAATATATGCAGGGGTCATGTTTCCACCATAACTAAGACAAACATTGAGCTTTAATGCTCCAATTTGGTCCAGACGCTAAGTGAATGACCCCAATAAATAGGAAATAGCTTTGAGAACTACAGACTGGGTTAAACCCATGTCACATTGCTCTGTAACCTGCAATGGGGTGGTCTAGCTGCAAAAAACCCGTATACCTGGGGCGCCATTTTGGCAGCATAACTAAGCCAAATATTGGGATGTAATGCTGCAATTTGGCCCAAAGATTAAGTGGGTGACACTAATAAATATGCAACAGCTTTGGGACTTACATCTAGGAGTAAATCTCCTGTAGGAGGAATCTGCAACTCGAAATGAACTATACTGGTTGCAGTAACTCATATGTACAGGGGGTCATGTTTCCACCATAACTAAGCCAAATATTGAGATATTATGCTGCAATTTGGTCCAAAGACTAAGTAAAAATTACCAATAAATATAGAATAGCTTTGACACCTACGGATTGGGTTAATCTATGTCACATTGCTCTGTAACCTGCAATGGGGTGGTCTAGCTGCATAAAACCCATATACCTGGGGCGCCATTTTGGCAGCATAACTAAGCCAAATATTGGGATGTAATGCTGCAATTTTGGCCAAAGATTAGGTGGGTGACACTAATAAATATGTAACAGCTTTGGGACTTACATCTATAAAGGAAACTCTTGTCGCAAGCTTTTACGACTGGAAATGGGCTACACTGGTTGCAGTATTTTAATATATGCAGGGGTCATGTTTCCACCATAACTAAGACAAACATTGAGCTTTAATGCTCCAATTTGGTCCAGACGCTAAGTGAATGACCCCAATAAATAGGAAATAGCTTTGAGAACTACAGACTGGGTTAAACCCATGTCACATTGCTCTGTAACCTGCAATGGGGTGGTCTAGCTGCAAAAAACCCGTATACCTGGGGCGCCATTTTGGCAGCATAACTAAGCCAAATATTGGGATGTAATGCTGCAATTTGGCCCAAAGATTGAGTGGGTGACACTAATAAATATGCAACAGCTTTGGGACTTACATCTAGGAGTAAGTCTCCTGTAGGAGGAATCTGCGACTCGGGATGAACTATACTGGTTGCAGTAACTCATATGTACAGGGGGTCATGTTTCCACCATAACTAAGCCAAATATTGAGATATTATGCTGCAATTTGGTCCAAAGACTAAGTAAAAATTACCAATAAATATAGAATAGCTTTGACACCTACGGATTGGGTTAATCTATGTCACATTGCTCTGTAACCTGCAATGGGGTGGTCTAGCTGCATAAAACCCATATACCTGGGGCGCCATTTTGGCAGCATAACTAAGCCAAATATTGGGATGTAATGCTGCAATTTTGGCCAAAGATTAGGTGGGTGACACTAATAAATATGTAACAGCTTTGGGACTTACATCTATAAAGGAAACTCTTGTCGCAAGCTTTTACGACTGGAAATGGGCTACACTGGTTGCAGTATTTTAATATATGCAGGGGTCATGTTTCCACCATAACTAAGACAAACATTGAGCTTTAATGCTCCAATTTGGTCCAGACGCTAAGTGAATGACCCCAATAAATAGGAAATAGCTTTGAGAACTACAGACTGGGTTAAACCCATGTCACATTGCTCTGTAACCTGCAATGGGGTGGTCTAGCTGCAAAAAACCCGTATACCTGGGGCGCCATTTTGGCAGCATAACTAAGCCAAATATTGGGATGTAATGCTGCAATTTGGCCCAAAGATTAAGTGGGTGACACTAATAAATATGCAACAGCTTTGGGACTTACATCTAGGAGTAAATCTCCTGTAGGAGGAATCTGCAACTCGAAATGAACTATACTGGTTGCAGTAACTCATATGTACAGGGGGTCATGTTTCCACCATAACTAAGCCAAATATTGAGATATTATGCTGCAATTTGGTCCAAAGACTAAGTAAAAATTACCAATAAATATAGAATAGCTTTGACACCTACGGATTGGGTTAATCTATGTCACATTGCTCTGTAACCTGCAATGGGGTGGTCTAGCTGCATAAAACCCATATACCTGGGGCGCCATTTTGGCAGCATAACTAAGCCAAATATTGGGATGTAATGCTGCAATTTTGGCCAAAGATTAGGTGGGTGACACTAATAAATATGTAACAGCTTTGGGACTTACATCTATAAAGGAAACTCTTGTCGCAAGCTTTTACGACTGGAAATGGGCTACACTGGTTGCAGTATTTTAATATATGCAGGGGTCATGTTTCCACCATAACTAAGACAAACATTGAGCTTTAATGCTCCAATTTGGTCCAGACGCTAAGTGAATGACCCCAATAAATAGGAAATAGCTTTGAGAACTACAGACTGGGTTAAACCCATGTCACATTGCTCTGTAACCTGCAATGGGGTGGTCTAGCTGCAAAAAACCTGTATACCTGGGGCGCCATTTTGGCAGCATAACTAAGCCAAATATTGGGATGTAATGCTGCAATTTGGCCCAAAGATTGAGTGGGTGACACTAATAAATATGCAACAGCTTTGGGACTTACATCTAGGAGTAAGTCTCCTGTAGGAGGAATCTGCGACTCGGGATGAACTATACTGGTTGCAGTAACTCATATGTACAGGGGGTCATGTTTCCACCATAACTAAGCCAAATATTGAGATATTATGCTGCAATTTGGTCCAAAGACTAAGTAAAAATTACCAATAAATATAGAATAGCTTTGACACCTACGGATTGGGTTAATCTATGTCACATTGCTCTGTAACCTGCAATGGGGTGGTCTAGCTGCATAAAACCCATATACCTGGGGCGCCATTTTGGCAGCATAACTAAGCCAAATATTGGGATGTAATGCTGCAATTTTGGCCAAAGATTAGGTGGGTGACACTAATAAATATGTAACAGCTTTGGGACTTACATCTATAAAGGAAACTCTTGTCGCAAGCTTTTACGACTGGAAATGGGCTACACTGGTTGCAGTATTTTAATATATGCAGGGGTCATGTTTCCACCATAACTAAGACAAACATTGAGCTTTAATGCTCCAATTTGGTCCAGACGCTAAGTGAATGACCCCAATAAATAGGAAATAGCTTTGAGAACTACAGACTGGGTTAAACCCATGTCACATTGCTCTGTAACCTGCAATGGGGTGGTCTAGCTGCAAAAAACCCGTATACCTGGGGCGCCATTTTGGCAGCATAACTAAGCCAAATATTGGGATGTAATGCTGCAATTTGGCCCAAAGATTAAGTGGGTGACACTAATAAATATGCAACAGCTTTGGGACTTACATCTAGGAGTAAATCTCCTGTAGGAGGAATCTGCAACTCGAAATGAACTATACTGGTTGCAGTAACTCATATGTACAGGGGGTCATGTTTCCACCATAACTAAGCCAAATATTGAGATATTATGCTGCAATTTGGTCCAAAGACTAAGTAAAAATTACCAATAAATATAGAATAGCTTTGACACCTACGGATTGGGTTAATCTATGTCACATTGCTCTGTAACCTGCAATGGGGTGGTCTAGCTGCATAAAACCCATATACCTGGGGCGCCATTTTGGCAGCATAACTAAGCCAAATATTGGGATGTAATGCTGCAATTTTGGCCAAAGATTAGGTGGGTGACACTAATAAATATGTAACAGCTTTGGGACTTACATCTATAAAGGAAACTCTTGTCGCAAGCTTTTACGACTGGAAATGGGCTACACTGGTTGCAGTATTTTAATATATGCAGGGGTCATGTTTCCACCATAACTAAGACAAACATTGAGCTTTAATGCTCCAATTTGGTCCAGACGCTAAGTGAATGACCCCAATAAATAGGAAATAGCTTTGAGAACTACAGACTGGGTTAAACCCATGTCACATTGCTCTGTAACCTGCAATGGGGTGGTCTAGCTGCAAAAAACCCGTATACCTGGGGCGCCATTTTGGCAGCATAACTAAGCCAAATATTGGGATGTAATGCTGCAATTTGGCCCAAAGATTGAGTGGGTGACACTAATAAATATGCAACAGCTTTGGGACTTACATCTAGGAGTAAGTCTCCTGTAGGAGGAATCTGCGACTCGGGATGAACTATACTGGTTGCAGTAACTCATATGTACAGGGGGTCATGTTTCCACCATAACTAAGCCAAATATTGAGATATTATGCTGCAATTTGGTCCAAAGACTAAGTAAAAATTACCAATAAATATAGAATAGCTTTGACACCTACGGATTGGGTTAATCTATGTCACATTGCTCTGTAACCTGCAATGGGGTGGTCTAGCTGCATAAAACCCATATACCTGGGGCGCCATTTTGGCAGCATAACTAAGCCAAATATTGGGATGTAATGCTGCAATTTTGGCCAAAGATTAGGTGGGTGACACTAATAAATATGTAACAGCTTTGGGACTTACATCTATAAAGGAAACTCTTGTCGCAAGCTTTTACGACTGGAAATGGGCTACACTGGTTGCAGTATTTTAATATATGCAGGGGTCATGTTTCCACCATAACTAAGACAAACATTGAGCTTTAATGCTCCAATTTGGTCCAGACGCTAAGTGAATGACCCCAATAAATAGGAAATAGCTTTGAGAACTACAGACTGGGTTAAACCCATGTCACATTGCTCTGTAACCTGCAATGGGGTGGTCTAGCTGCAAAAAACCCGTATACCTGGGGCGCCATTTTGGCAGCATAACTAAGCCAAATATTGGGATGTAATGCTGCAATTTGGCCCAAAGATTAAGTGGGTGACACTAATAAATATGCAACAGCTTTGGGACTTACATCTAGGAGTAAATCTCCTGTAGGAGGAATCTGCAACTCGAAATGAACTATACTGGTTGCAGTAACTCATATGTACAGGGGGTCATGTTTCCACCATAACTAAGCCAAATATTGAGATATTATGCTGCAATTTGGTCCAAAGACTAAGTAAAAATTACCAATAAATATAGAATAGCTTTGACACCTACGGATTGGGTTAATCTATGTCACATTGCTCTGTAACCTGCAATGGGGTGGTCTAGCTGCATAAAACCCATATACCTGGGGCGCCATTTTGGCAGCATAACTAAGCCAAATATTGGGATGTAATGCTGCAATTTTGGCCAAAGATTAGGTGGGTGACACTAATAAATATGTAACAGCTTTGGGACTTACATCTATAAAGGAAACTCTTGTCGCAAGCTTTTACGACTGGAAATGGGCTACACTGGTTGCAGTATTTTAATATATGCAGGGGTCATGTTTCCACCATAACTAAGACAAACATTGAGCTTTAATGCTCCAATTTGGTCCAGACGCTAAGTGAATGACCCCAATAAATAGGAAATAGCTTTGAGAACTACAGACTGGGTTAAACCCATGTCACATTGCTCTGTAACCTGCAATGGGGTGGTCTAGCTGCAAAAAACCCGTATACCTGGGGCGCCATTTTGGCAGCATAACTAAGCCAAATATTGGGATGTAATGCTGCAATTTGGCCCAAAGATTGAGTGGGTGACACTAATAAATATGCAACAGCTTTGGGACTTACATCTAGGAGTAAGTCTCCTGTAGGAGGAATCTGCGACTCGGGATGAACTATACTGGTTGCAGTAACTCATATGTACAGGGGGTCATGTTTCCACCATAACTAAGCCAAATATTGAGATATTATGCTGCAATTTGGTCCAAAGACTAAGTAAAAATTACCAATAAATATAGAATAGCTTTGACACCTACGGATTGGGTTAATCTATGTCACATTGCTCTGTAACCTGCAATGGGGTGGTCTAGCTGCATAAAACCCATATACCTGGGGCGCCATTTTGGCAGCATAACTAAGCCAAATATTGGGATGTAATGCTGCAATTTTGGCCAAAGATTAGGTGGGTGACACTAATAAATATGTAACAGCTTTGGGACTTACATCTATAAAGGAAACTCTTGTCGCAAGCTTTTACGACTGGAAATGGGCTACACTGGTTGCAGTATTTTAATATATGCAGGGATCATGTTTCCACCATAACTAAGACAAACATTGAGCTTTAATGCTCCAATTTGGTCCAGACGCTAAGTGAATGACCCCAATAAATAGGAAATAGCTTTGAGAACTACAGACTGGGTTAAACCCATGTCACATTGCTCTGTAACCTGCAATGGGGTGGTCTAGCTGCAAAAAACCCGTATACCTGGGGCGCCATTTTGGCAGCATAACTAAGCCAAATATTGGGATGTAATGCTGCAATTTGGCCCAAAGATTAAGTGGGTGACACTAATAAATATGCAACAGCTTTGGGACTTACATCTAGGAGTAAATCTCCTGTAGGAGGAATCTGCAACTCGAAATGAACTATACTGGTTGCAGTAACTCATATGTACAGGGGGTCATGTTTCCACCATAACTAAGCCAAATATTGAGATATTATGCTGCAATTTGGTCCAAAGACTAAGTAAAAATTACCAATAAATATAGAATAGCTTTGACACCTACGGATTGGGTTAATCTATGTCACATTGCTCTGTAACCTGCAATGGGGTGGTCTAGCTGCATAAAACCCATATACCTGGGGCGCCATTTTGGCAGCATAACTAAGCCAAATATTGGGATGTAATGCTGCAATTTTGGCCAAAGATTAGGTGGGTGACACTAATAAATATGTAACAGCTTTGGGACTTACATCTATAAAGGAAACTCTTGTCGCAAGCTTTTACGACTGGAAATGGGCTACACTGGTTGCAGTATTTTAATATATGCAGGGGTCATGTTTCCACCATAACTAAGACAAACATTGAGCTTTAATGCTCCAATTTGGTCCAGACGCTAAGTGAATGACCCCAATAAATAGGAAATAGCTTTGAGAACTACAGACTGGGTTAAACCCATGTCACATTGCTCTGTAACCTGCAATGGGGTGGTCTAGCTGCAAAAAACCCGTATACCTGGGGCGCCATTTTGGCAGCATAACTAAGCCAAATATTGGGATGTAATGCTGCAATTTGGCCCAAAGATTAAGTGGGTGACACTAATAAATATGCAACAGCTTTGGGACTTACATCTAGGAGTAAATCTCCTGTAGGAGGAATCTGCAACTCGAAATGAACTATACTGGTTGCAGTAACTCATATGTACAGGGGGTCATGTTTCCACCATAACTAAGCCAAATATTGAGATATTATGCTGCAATTTGGTCCAAAGACTAAGTAAAAATTACCAATAAATATAGAATAGCTTTGACACCTACGGATTGGGTTAATCTATGTCACATTGCTCTGTAACCTGCAATGGGGTGGTCTAGCTGCATAAAACCCATATACCTGGGGCGCCATTTTGGCAGCATAACTAAGCCAAATATTGGGATGTAATGCTGCAATTTTGGCCAAAGATTAGGTGGGTGACACTAATAAATATGTAACAGCTTTGGGACTTACATCTATAAAGGAAACTCTTGTCGCAAGCTTTTACGACTGGAAATGGGCTACACTGGTTGCAGTATTTTAATATATGCAGGGGTCATGTTTCCACCATAACTAAGACAAACATTGAGCTTTAATGCTCCAATTTGGTCCAGACGCTAAGTGAATGACCCCAATAAATAGGAAATAGCTTTGAGAACTACAGACTGGGTTAAACCCATGTCACATTGCTCTGTAACCTGCAATGGGGTGGTCTAGCTGCAAAAAACCCGTATACCTGGGGCGCCATTTTGGCAGCATAACTAAGCCAAATATTGGGATGTAATGCTGCAATTTGGCCCAAAGATTGAGTGGGTGACACTAATAAATATGCAACAGCTTTGGGACTTACATCTAGGAGTAAGTCTCCTGTAGGAGGAATCTGCGACTCGGGATGAACTATACTGGTTGCAGTAACTCATATGTACAGGGGGTCATGTTTCCACCATAACTAAGCCAAATATTGAGATATTATGCTGCAATTTGGTCCAAAGACTAAGTAAAAATTACCAATAAATATAGAATAGCTTTGACACCTACGGATTGGGTTAATCTATGTCACATTGCTCTGTAACCTGCAATGGGGTGGTCTAGCTGCATAAAACCCATATACCTGGGGCGCCATTTTGGCAGCATAACTAAGCCAAATATTGGGATGTAATGCTGCAATTTTGGCCAAAGATTAGGTGGGTGACACTAATAAATATGTAACAGCTTTGGGACTTACATCTATAAAGGAAACTCTTGTCGCAAGCTTTTACGACTGGAAATGGGCTACACTGGTTGCAGTATTTTAATATATGCAGGGGTCATGTTTCCACCATAACTAAGACAAACATTGAGCTTTAATGCTCCAATTTGGTCCAGACGCTAAGTGAATGACCCCAATAAATAGGAAATAGCTTTGAGAACTACAGACTGGGTTAAACCCATGTCACATTGCTCTGTAACCTGCAATGGGGTGGTCTAGCTGCAAAAAACCCGTATACCTGGGGCGCCATTTTGGCAGCATAACTAAGCCAAATATTGGGATGTAATGCTGCAATTTGGCCCAAAGATTAAGTGGGTGACACTAATAAATATGCAACAGCTTTGGGACTTACATCTAGGAGTAAATCTCCTGTAGGAGGAATCTGCAACTCGAAATGAACTATACTGGTTGCAGTAACTCATATGTACAGGGGGTCATGTTTCCACCATAACTAAGCCAAATATTGAGATATTATGCTGCAATTTGGTCCAAAGACTAAGTAAAAATTACCAATAAATATAGAATAGCTTTGACACCTACGGATTGGGTTAATCTATGTCACATTGCTCTGTAACCTGCAATGGGGTGGTCTAGCTGCATAAAACCCATATACCTGGGGCGCCATTTTGGCAGCATAACTAAGCCAAATATTGGGATGTAATGCTGCAATTTTGGCCAAAGATTAGGTGGGTGACACTAATAAATATGTAACAGCTTTGGGACTTACATCTATAAAGGAAACTCTTGTCGCAAGCTTTTACGACTGGAAATGGGCTACACTGGTTGCAGTATTTTAATATATGCAGGGGTCATGTTTCCACCATAACTAAGACAAACATTGAGCTTTAATGCTCCAATTTGGTCCAGACGCTAAGTGAATGACCCCAATAAATAGGAAATAGCTTTGAGAACTACAGACTGGGTTAAACCCATGTCACATTGCTCTGTAACCTGCAATGGGGTGGTCTAGCTGCAAAAAACCCGTATACCTGGGGCGCCATTTTGGCAGCATAACTAAGCCAAATATTGGGATGTAATGCTGCAATTTGGCCCAAAGATTGAGTGGGTGACACTAATAAATATGCAACAGCTTTGGGACTTACATCTAGGAGTAAGTCTCCTGTAGGAGGAATCTGCGACTCGGGATGAACTATACTGGTTGCAGTAACTCATATGTACAGGGGGTCATGTTTCCACCATAACTAAGCCAAATATTGAGATATTATGCTGCAATTTGGTCCAAAGACTAAGTAAAAATTACCAATAAATATAGAATAGCTTTGACACCTACGGATTGGGTTAATCTATGTCACATTGCTCTGTAACCTGCAATGGGGTGGTCTAGCTGCATAAAACCCATATACCTGGGGCGCCATTTTGGCAGCATAACTAAGCCAAATATTGGGATGTAATGCTGCAATTTTGGCCAAAGATTAGGTGGGTGACACTAATAAATATGTAACAGCTTTGGGACTTACATCTATAAAGGAAACTCTTGTCGCAAGCTTTTACGACTGGAAATGGGCTACACTGGTTGCAGTATTTTAATATATGCAGGGATCATGTTTCCACCATAACTAAGACAAACATTGAGCTTTAATGCTCCAATTTGGTCCAGACGCTAAGTGAATGACCCCAATAAATAGGAAATAGCTTTGAGAACTACAGACTGGGTTAAACCCATGTCACATTGCTCTGTAACCTGCAATGGGGTGGTCTAGCTGCAAAAAACCCGTATACCTGGGGCGCCATTTTGGCAGCATAACTAAGCCAAATATTGGGATGTAATGCTGCAATTTGGCCCAAAGATTAAGTGGGTGACACTAATAAATATGCAACAGCTTTGGGACTTACATCTAGGAGTAAATCTCCTGTAGGAGGAATCTGCAACTCGAAATGAACTATACTGGTTGCAGTAACTCATATGTACAGGGGGTCATGTTTCCACCATAACTAAGCCAAATATTGAGATATTATGCTGCAATTTGGTCCAAAGACTAAGTAAAAATTACCAATAAATATAGAATAGCTTTGACACCTACGGATTGGGTTAATCTATGTCACATTGCTCTGTAACCTGCAATGGGGTGGTCTAGCTGCATAAAACCCATATACCTGGGGCGCCATTTTGGCAGCATAACTAAGCCAAATATTGGGATGTAATGCTGCAATTTTGGCCAAAGATTAGGTGGGTGACACTAATAAATATGTAACAGCTTTGGGACTTACATCTATAAAGGAAACTCTTGTCGCAAGCTTTTACGACTGGAAATGGGCTACACTGGTTGCAGTATTTTAATATATGCAGGGGTCATGTTTCCACCATAACTAAGACAAACATTGAGCTTTAATGCTCCAATTTGGTCCAGACGCTAAGTGAATGACCCCAATAAATAGGAAATAGCTTTGAGAACTACAGACTGGGTTAAACCCATGTCACATTGCTCTGTAACCTGCAATGGGGTGGTCTAGCTGCAAAAAACCCGTATACCTGGGGCGCCATTTTGGCAGCATAACTAAGCCAAATATTGGGATGTAATGCTGCAATTTGGCCCAAAGATTAAGTGGGTGACACTAATAAATATGCAACAGCTTTGGGACTTACATCTAGGAGTAAATCTCCTGTAGGAGGAATCTGCAACTCGAAATGAACTATACTGGTTGCAGTAACTCATATGTACAGGGGGTCATGTTTCCACCATAACTAAGCCAAATATTGAGATATTATGCTGCAATTTGGTCCAAAGACTAAGTAAAAATTACCAATAAATATAGAATAGCTTTGACACCTACGGATTGGGTTAATCTATGTCACATTGCTCTGTAACCTGCAATGGGGTGGTCTAGCTGCATAAAACCCATATACCTGGGGCGCCATTTTGGCAGCATAACTAAGCCAAATATTGGGATGTAATGCTGCAATTTTGGCCAAAGATTAGGTGGGTGACACTAATAAATATGTAACAGCTTTGGGACTTACATCTATAAAGGAAACTCTTGTCGCAAGCTTTTACGACTGGAAATGGGCTACACTGGTTGCAGTATTTTAATATATGCAGGGGTCATGTTTCCACCATAACTAAGACAAACATTGAGCTTTAATGCTCCAATTTGGTCCAGACGCTAAGTGAATGACCCCAATAAATAGGAAATAGCTTTGAGAACTACAGACTGGGTTAAACCCATGTCACATTGCTCTGTAACCTGCAATGGGGTGGTCTAGCTGCAAAAAACCCGTATACCTGGGGCGCCATTTTGGCAGCATAACTAAGCCAAATATTGGGATGTAATGCTGCAATTTGGCCCAAAGATTGAGTGGGTGACACTAATAAATATGCAACAGCTTTGGGACTTACATCTAGGAGTAAGTCTCCTGTAGGAGGAATCTGCGACTCGGGATGAACTATACTGGTTGCAGTAACTCATATGTACAGGGGGTCATGTTTCCACCATAACTAAGCCAAATATTGAGATATTATGCTGCAATTTGGTCCAAAGACTAAGTAAAAATTACCAATAAATATAGAATAGCTTTGACACCTACGGATTGGGTTAATCTATGTCACATTGCTCTGTAACCTGCAATGGGGTGGTCTAGCTGCATAAAACCCATATACCTGGGGCGCCATTTTGGCAGCATAACTAAGCCAAATATTGGGATGTAATGCTGCAATTTTGGCCAAAGATTAGGTGGGTGACACTAATAAATATGTAACAGCTTTGGGACTTACATCTATAAAGGAAACTCTTGTCGCAAGCTTTTACGACTGGAAATGGGCTACACTGGTTGCAGTATTTTAATATATGCAGGGGTCATGTTTCCACCATAACTAAGACAAACATTGAGCTTTAATGCTCCAATTTGGTCCAGACGCTAAGTGAATGACCCCAATAAATAGGAAATAGCTTTGAGAACTACAGACTGGGTTAAACCCATGTCACATTGCTCTGTAACCTGCAATGGGGTGGTCTAGCTGCAAAAAACCCGTATACCTGGGGCGCCATTTTGGCAGCATAACTAAGCCAAATATTGGGATGTAATGCTGCAATTTGGCCCAAAGATTAAGTGGGTGACACTAATAAATATGCAACAGCTTTGGGACTTACATCTAGGAGTAAATCTCCTGTAGGAGGAATCTGCAACTCGAAATGAACTATACTGGTTGCAGTAACTCATATGTACAGGGGGTCATGTTTCCACCATAACTAAGCCAAATATTGAGATATTATGCTGCAATTTGGTCCAAAGACTAAGTAAAAATTACCAATAAATATAGAATAGCTTTGACACCTACGGATTGGGTTAATCTATGTCACATTGCTCTGTAACCTGCAATGGGGTGGTCTAGCTGCATAAAACCCATATACCTGGGGCGCCATTTTGGCAGCATAACTAAGCCAAATATTGGGATGTAATGCTGCAATTTTGGCCAAAGATTAGGTGGGTGACACTAATAAATATGTAACAGCTTTGGGACTTACATCTATAAAGGAAACTCTTGTCGCAAGCTTTTACGACTGGAAATGGGCTACACTGGTTGCAGTATTTTAATATATGCAGGGGTCATGTTTCCACCATAACTAAGACAAACATTGAGCTTTAATGCTCCAATTTGGTCCAGACGCTAAGTGAATGACCCCAATAAATAGGAAATAGCTTTGAGAACTACAGACTGGGTTAAACCCATGTCACATTGCTCTGTAACCTGCAATGGGGTGGTCTAGCTGCAAAAAACCCGTATACCTGGGGCGCCATTTTGGCAGCATAACTAAGCCAAATATTGGGATGTAATGCTGCAATTTGGCCCAAAGATTGAGTGGGTGACACTAATAAATATGCAACAGCTTTGGGACTTACATCTAGGAGTAAGTCTCCTGTAGGAGGAATCTGCGACTCGGGATGAACTATACTGGTTGCAGTAACTCATATGTACAGGGGGTCATGTTTCCACCATAACTAAGCCAAATATTGAGATATTATGCTGCAATTTGGTCCAAAGACTAAGTAAAAATTACCAATAAATATAGAATAGCTTTGACACCTACGGATTGGGTTAATCTATGTCACATTGCTCTGTAACCTGCAATGGGGTGGTCTAGCTGCATAAAACCCATATACCTGGGGCGCCATTTTGGCAGCATAACTAAGCCAAATATTGGGATGTAATGCTGCAATTTTGGCCAAAGATTAGGTGGGTGACACTAATAAATATGTAACAGCTTTGGGACTTACATCTATAAAGGAAACTCTTGTCGCAAGCTTTTACGACTGGAAATGGGCTACACTGGTTGCAGTATTTTAATATATGCAGGGGTCATGTTTCCACCATAACTAAGACAAACATTGAGCTTTAATGCTCCAATTTGGTCCAGACGCTAAGTGAATGACCCCAATAAATAGGAAATAGCTTTGAGAACTACAGACTGGGTTAAACCCATGTCACATTGCTCTGTAACCTGCAATGGGGTGGTCTAGCTGCAAAAAACCCGTATACCTGGGGCGCCATTTTGGCAGCATAACTAAGCCAAATATTGGGATGTAATGCTGCAATTTGGCCCAAAGATTAAGTGGGTGACACTAATAAATATGCAACAGCTTTGGGACTTACATCTAGGAGTAAATCTCCTGTAGGAGGAATCTGCAACTCGAAATGAACTATACTGGTTGCAGTAACTCATATGTACAGGGGGTCATGTTTCCACCATAACTAAGCCAAATATTGAGATATTATGCTGCAATTTGGTCCAAAGACTAAGTAAAAATTACCAATAAATATAGAATAGCTTTGACACCTACGGATTGGGTTAATCTATGTCACATTGCTCTGTAACCTGCAATGGGGTGGTCTAGCTGCATAAAACCCATATACCTGGGGCGCCATTTTGGCAGCATAACTAAGCCAAATATTGGGATGTAATGCTGCAATTTTGGCCAAAGATTAGGTGGGTGACACTAATAAATATGTAACAGCTTTGGGACTTACATCTATAAAGGAAACTCTTGTCGCAAGCTTTTACGACTGGAAATGGGCTACACTGGTTGCAGTATTTTAATATATGCAGGGGTCATGTTTCCACCATAACTAAGACAAACATTGAGCTTTAATGCTCCAATTTGGTCCAGACGCTAAGTGAATGACCCCAATAAATAGGAAATAGCTTTGAGAACTACAGACTGGGTTAAACCCATGTCACATTGCTCTGTAACCTGCAATGGGGTGGTCTAGCTGCAAAAAACCCGTATACCTGGGGCGCCATTTTGGCAGCATAACTAAGCCAAATATTGGGATGTAATGCTGCAATTTGGCCCAAAGATTGAGTGGGTGACACTAATAAATATGCAACAGCTTTGGGACTTACATCTAGGAGTAAGTCTCCTGTAGGAGGAATCTGCGACTCGGGATGAACTATACTGGTTGCAGTAACTCATATGTACAGGGGGTCATGTTTCCACCATAACTAAGCCAAATATTGAGATATTATGCTGCAATTTGGTCCAAAGACTAAGTAAAAATTACCAATAAATATAGAATAGCTTTGACACCTACGGATTGGGTTAATCTATGTCACATTGCTCTGTAACCTGCAATGGGGTGGTCTAGCTGCATAAAACCCATATACCTGGGGCGCCATTTTGGCAGCATAACTAAGCCAAATATTGGGATGTAATGCTGCAATTTTGGCCAAAGATTAGGTGGGTGACACTAATAAATATGTAACAGCTTTGGGACTTACATCTATAAAGGAAACTCTTGTCGCAAGCTTTTACGACTGGAAATGGGCTACACTGGTTGCAGTATTTTAATATATGCAGGGGTCATGTTTCCACCATAACTAAGACAAACATTGAGCTTTAATGCTCCAATTTGGTCCAGACGCTAAGTGAATGACCCCAATAAATAGGAAATAGCTTTGAGAACTACAGACTGGGTTAAACCCATGTCACATTGCTCTGTAACCTGCAATGGGGTGGTCTAGCTGCAAAAAACCCGTATACCTGGGGCGCCATTTTGGCAGCATAACTAAGCCAAATATTGGGATGTAATGCTGCAATTTGGCCCAAAGATTAAGTGGGTGACACTAATAAATATGCAACAGCTTTGGGACTTACATCTAGGAGTAAATCTCCTGTAGGAGGAATCTGCAACTCGAAATGAACTATACTGGTTGCAGTAACTCATATGTACAGGGGGTCATGTTTCCACCATAACTAAGCCAAATATTGAGATATTATGCTGCAATTTGGTCCAAAGACTAAGTAAAAATTACCAATAAATATAGAATAGCTTTGACACCTACGGATTGGGTTAATCTATGTCACATTGCTCTGTAACCTGCAATGGGGTGGTCTAGCTGCATAAAACCCATATACCTGGGGCGCCATTTTGGCAGCATAACTAAGCCAAATATTGGGATGTAATGCTGCAATTTTGGCCAAAGATTAGGTGGGTGACACTAATAAATATGTAACAGCTTTGGGACTTACATCTATAAAGGAAACTCTTGTCGCAAGCTTTTACGACTGGAAATGGGCTACACTGGTTGCAGTATTTTAATATATGCAGGGGTCATGTTTCCACCATAACTAAGACAAACATTGAGCTTTAATGCTCCAATTTGGTCCAGACGCTAAGTGAATGACCCCAATAAATAGGAAATAGCTTTGAGAACTACAGACTGGGTTAAACCCATGTCACATTGCTCTGTAACCTGCAATGGGGTGGTCTAGCTGCAAAAAACCCGTATACCTGGGGCGCCATTTTGGCAGCATAACTAAGCCAAATATTGGGATGTAATGCTGCAATTTGGCCCAAAGATTGAGTGGGTGACACTAATAAATATGCAACAGCTTTGGGACTTACATCTAGGAGTAAGTCTCCTGTAGGAGGAATCTGCGACTCGGGATGAACTATACTGGTTGCAGTAACTCATATGTACAGGGGGTCATGTTTCCACCATAACTAAGCCAAATATTGAGATATTATGCTGCAATTTGGTCCAAAGACTAAGTAAAAATTACCAATAAATATAGAATAGCTTTGACACCTACGGATTGGGTTAATCTATGTCACATTGCTCTGTAACCTGCAATGGGGTGGTCTAGCTGCATAAAACCCATATACCTGGGGCGCCATTTTGGCAGCATAACTAAGCCAAATATTGGGATGTAATGCTGCAATTTTGGCCAAAGATTAGGTGGGTGACACTAATAAATATGTAACAGCTTTGGGACTTACATCTATAAAGGAAACTCTTGTCGCAAGCTTTTACGACTGGAAATGGGCTACACTGGTTGCAGTATTTTAATATATGCAGGGGTCATGTTTCCACCATAACTAAGACAAACATTGAGCTTTAATGCTCCAATTTGGTCCAGACGCTAAGTGAATGACCCCAATAAATAGGAAATAGCTTTGAGAACTACAGACTGGGTTAAACCCATGTCACATTGCTCTGTAACCTGCAAAGGGGTGGTCTAGCTGCAAAAAACCCGTATACCTGGGGCGCCATTTTGGCAGCATAACTAAGCCAAATATTGGGATGTAATGCTGCAATTTGGCCCAAAGATTGAGTGGGTGACACTAATAAATATGCAACAGCTTTGGGACTTACATCTAGGAGTAAGTCTCCTGTAGGAGGAATCTGCGACTCGGGATGAACTATACTGGTTGCAGTAACTCATATGTACAGGGGGTCATGTTTCCACCATAACTAAGCCAAATATTGAGATATTATGCTGCAATTTGGTCCAAAGACTAAGTAAAAATTACCAATAAATATAGAATAGCTTTGACACCTACGGATTGGGTTAATCTATGTCACATTGCTCTGTAACCTGCAATGGGGTGGTCTAGCTGCATAAAACCCATATACCTGGGGCGCCATTTTGGCAGCATAACTAAGCCAAATATTGGGATGTAATGCTGCAATTTTGGCCAAAGATTAGGTGGGTGACACTAATAAATATGTAACAGCTTTGGGACTTACATCTATAAAGGAAACTCTTGTCGCAAGCTTTTACGACTGGAAATGGGCTACACTGGTTGCAGTATTTTAATATATGCAGGGGTCATGTTTCCACCATAACTAAGACAAACATTGAGCTTTAATGCTCCAATTTGGTCCAGACGCTAAGTGAATGACCCCAATAAATAGGAAATAGCTTTGAGAACTACAGACTGGGTTAAACCCATGTCACATTGCTCTGTAACCTGCAATGGGGTGGTCTAGCTGCAAAAAACCCGTATACCTGGGGCGCCATTTTGGCAGCATAACTAAGCCAAATATTGGGATGTAATGCTGCAATTTGGCCCAAAGATTGAGTGGGTGACACTAATAAATATGCAACAGCTTTGGGACTTACATCTAGGAGTAAGTCTCCTGTAGGAGGAATCTGCGACTCGGGATGAACTATACTGGTTGCAGTAACTCATATGTACAGGGGGTCATGTTTCCACCATAACTAAGCCAAATATTGAGATATTATGCTGCAATTTGGTCCAAAGACTAAGTAAAAATTACCAATAAATATAGAATAGCTTTGACACCTACGGATTGGGTTAATCTATGTCACATTGCTCTGTAACCTGCAATGGGGTGGTCTAGCTGCATAAAACCCATATACCTGGGGCGCCATTTTGGCAGCATAACTAAGCCAAATATTGGGATGTAATGCTGCAATTTTGGCCAAAGATTAGGTGGGTGACACTAATAAATATGTAACAGCTTTGGGACTTACATCTATAAAGGAAACTCTTGTCGCAAGCTTTTACGACTGGAAATGGGCTACACTGGTTGCAGTATTTTAATATATGCAGGGGTCATGTTTCCACCATAACTAAGACAAACATTGAGCTTTAATGCTCCAATTTGGTCCAGACGCTAAGTGAATGACCCCAATAAATAGGAAATAGCTTTGAGAACTACAGACTGGGTTAAACCCATGTCACATTGCTCTGTAACCTGCAATGGGGTGGTCTAGCTGCAAAAAACCCGTATACCTGGGGCGCCATTTTGGCAGCATAACTAAGCCAAATATTGGGATGTAATGCTGCAATTTGGCCCAAAGATTAAGTGGGTGACACTAATAAATATGCAACAGCTTTGGGACTTACATCTAGGAGTAAATCTCCTGTAGGAGGAATCTGCAACTCGAAATGAACTATACTGGTTGCAGTAACTCATATGTACAGGGGGTCATGTTTCCACCATAACTAAGCCAAATATTGAGATATTATGCTGCAATTTGGTCCAAAGACTAAGTAAAAATTACCAATAAATATAGAATAGCTTTGACACCTACGGATTGGGTTAATCTATGTCACATTGCTCTGTAACCTGCAATGGGGTGGTCTAGCTGCATAAAACCCATATACCTGGGGCGCCATTTTGGCAGCATAACTAAGCCAAATATTGGGATGTAATGCTGCAATTTTGGCCAAAGATTAGGTGGGTGACACTAATAAATATGTAACAGCTTTGGGACTTACATCTATAAAGGAAACTCTTGTCGCAAGCTTTTACGACTGGAAATGGGCTACACTGGTTGCAGTATTTTAATATATGCAGGGGTCATGTTTCCACCATAACTAAGACAAACATTGAGCTTTAATGCTCCAATTTGGTCCAGACGCTAAGTGAATGACCCCAATAAATAGGAAATAGCTTTGAGAACTACAGACTGGGTTAAACCCATGTCACATTGCTCTGTAACCTGCAATGGGGTGGTCTAGCTGCAAAAAACCCGTATACCTGGGGCGCCATTTTGGCAGCATAACTAAGCCAAATATTGGGATGTAATGCTGCAATTTGGCCCAAAGATTGAGTGGGTGACACTAATAAATATGCAACAGCTTTGGGACTTACATCTAGGAGTAAGTCTCCTGTAGGAGGAATCTGCGACTCGGGATGAACTATACTGGTTGCAGTAACTCATATGTACAGGGGGTCATGTTTCCACCATAACTAAGCCAAATATTGAGATATTATGCTGCAATTTGGTCCAAAGACTAAGTAAAAATTACCAATAAATATAGAATAGCTTTGACACCTACGGATTGGGTTAATCTATGTCACATTGCTCTGTAACCTGCAATGGGGTGGTCTAGCTGCATAAAACCCATATACCTGGGGCGCCATTTTGGCAGCATAACTAAGCCAAATATTGGGATGTAATGCTGCAATTTTGGCCAAAGATTAGGTGGGTGACACTAATAAATATGTAACAGCTTTGGGACTTACATCTATAAAGGAAACTCTTGTCGCAAGCTTTTACGACTGGAAATGGGCTACACTGGTTGCAGTATTTTAATATATGCAGGGGTCATGTTTCCACCATAACTAAGACAAACATTGAGCTTTAATGCTCCAATTTGGTCCAGACGCTAAGTGAATGACCCCAATAAATAGGAAATAGCTTTGAGAACTACAGACTGGGTTAAACCCATGTCACATTGCTCTGTAACCTGCAAAGGGGTGGTCTAGCTGCAAAAAACCCGTATACCTGGGGCGCCATTTTGGCAGCATAACTAAGCCAAATATTGGGATGTAATGCTGCAATTTGGCCCAAAGATTGAGTGGGTGACACTAATAAATATGCAACAGCTTTGGGACTTACATCTAGGAGTAAGTCTCCTGTAGGAGGAATCTGCGACTCGGGATGAACTATACTGGTTGCAGTAACTCATATGTACAGGGGGTCATGTTTCCACCATAACTAAGCCAAATATTGAGATATTATGCTGCAATTTGGTCCAAAGACTAAGTAAAAATTACCAATAAATATAGAATAGCTTTGACACCTACGGATTGGGTTAATCTATGTCACATTGCTCTGTAACCTGCAATGGGGTGGTCTAGCTGCATAAAACCCATATACCTGGGGCGCCATTTTGGCAGCATAACTAAGCCAAATATTGGGATGTAATGCTGCAATTTTGGCCAAAGATTAGGTGGGTGACACTAATAAATATGTAACAGCTTTGGGACTTACATCTATAAAGGAAACTCTTGTCGCAAGCTTTTACGACTGGAAATGGGCTACACTGGTTGCAGTATTTTAATATATGCAGGGGTCATGTTTCCACCATAACTAAGACAAACATTGAGCTTTAATGCTCCAATTTGGTCCAGACGCTAAGTGAATGACCCCAATAAATAGGAAATAGCTTTGAGAACTACAGACTGGGTTAAACCCATGTCACATTGCTCTGTAACCTGCAATGGGGTGGTCTAGCTGCAAAAAACCCGTATACCTGGGGCGCCATTTTGGCAGCATAACTAAGCCAAATATTGGGATGTAATGCTGCAATTTGGCCCAAAGATTGAGTGGGTGACACTAATAAATATGCAACAGCTTTGGGACTTACATCTAGGAGTAAGTCTCCTGTAGGAGGAATCTGCGACTCGGGATGAACTATACTGGTTGCAGTAACTCATATGTACAGGGGGTCATGTTTCCACCATAACTAAGCCAAATATTGAGATATTATGCTGCAATTTGGTCCAAAGACTAAGTAAAAATTACCAATAAATATAGAATAGCTTTGACACCTACGGATTGGGTTAATCTATGTCACATTGCTCTGTAACCTGCAATGGGGTGGTCTAGCTGCATAAAACCCATATACCTGGGGCGCCATTTTGGCAGCATAACTAAGCCAAATATTGGGATGTAATGCTGCAATTTTGGCCAAAGATTAGGTGGGTGACACTAATAAATATGTAACAGCTTTGGGACTTACATCTATAAAGGAAACTCTTGTCGCAAGCTTTTACGACTGGAAATGGGCTACACTGGTTGCAGTATTTTAATATATGCAGGGGTCATGTTTCCACCATAACTAAGACAAACATTGAGCTTTAATGCTCCAATTTGGTCCAGACGCTAAGTGAATGACCCCAATAAATAGGAAATAGCTTTGAGAACTACAGACTGGGTTAAACCCATGTCACATTGCTCTGTAACCTGCAATGGGGTGGTCTAGCTGCAAAAAACCCGTATACCTGGGGCGCCATTTTGGCAGCATAACTAAGCCAAATATTGGGATGTAATGCTGCAATTTGGCCCAAAGATTAAGTGGGTGACACTAATAAATATGCAACAGCTTTGGGACTTACATCTAGGAGTAAATCTCCTGTAGGAGGAATCTGCAACTCGAAATGAACTATACTGGTTGCAGTAACTCATATGTACAGGGGGTCATGTTTCCACCATAACTAAGCCAAATATTGAGATATTATGCTGCAATTTGGTCCAAAGACTAAGTAAAAATTACCAATAAATATAGAATAGCTTTGACACCTACGGATTGGGTTAATCTATGTCACATTGCTCTGTAACCTGCAATGGGGTGGTCTAGCTGCATAAAACCCATATACCTGGGGCGCCATTTTGGCAGCATAACTAAGCCAAATATTGGGATGTAATGCTGCAATTTTGGCCAAAGATTAGGTGGGTGACACTAATAAATATGTAACAGCTTTGGGACTTACATCTATAAAGGAAACTCTTGTCGCAAGCTTTTACGACTGGAAATGGGCTACACTGGTTGCAGTATTTTAATATATGCAGGGGTCATGTTTCCACCATAACTAAGACAAACATTGAGCTTTAATGCTCCAATTTGGTCCAGACGCTAAGTGAATGACCCCAATAAATAGGAAATAGCTTTGAGAACTACAGACTGGGTTAAACCCATGTCACATTGCTCTGTAACCTGCAATGGGGTGGTCTAGCTGCAAAAAACCCGTATACCTGGGGCGCCATTTTGGCAGCATAACTAAGCCAAATATTGGGATGTAATGCTGCAATTTGGCCCAAAGATTGAGTGGGTGACACTAATAAATATGCAACAGCTTTGGGACTTACATCTAGGAGTAAGTCTCCTGTAGGAGGAATCTGCGACTCGGGATGAACTATACTGGTTGCAGTAACTCATATGTACAGGGGGTCATGTTTCCACCATAACTAAGCCAAATATTGAGATATTATGCTGCAATTTGGTCCAAAGACTAAGTAAAAATTACCAATAAATATAGAATAGCTTTGACACCTACGGATTGGGTTAATCTATGTCACATTGCTCTGTAACCTGCAATGGGGTGGTCTAGCTGCATAAAACCCATATACCTGGGGCGCCATTTTGGCAGCATAACTAAGCCAAATATTGGGATGTAATGCTGCAATTTTGGCCAAAGATTAGGTGGGTGACACTAATAAATATGTAACAGCTTTGGGACTTACATCTATAAAGGAAACTCTTGTCGCAAGCTTTTACGACTGGAAATGGGCTACACTGGTTGCAGTATTTTAATATATGCAGGGGTCATGTTTCCACCATAACTAAGACAAACATTGAGCTTTAATGCTCCAATTTGGTCCAGACGCTAAGTGAATGACCCCAATAAATAGGAAATAGCTTTGAGAACTACAGACTGGGTTAAACCCATGTCACATTGCTCTGTAACCTGCAATGGGGTGGTCTAGCTGCAAAAAACCCGTATACCTGGGGCGCCATTTTGGCAGCATAACTAAGCCAAATATTGGGATGTAATGCTGCAATTTGGCCCAAAGATTGAGTGGGTGACACTAATAAATATGCAACAGCTTTGGGACTTACATCTAGGAGTAAGTCTCCTGTAGGAGGAATCTGCGACTCGGGATGAACTATACTGGTTGCAGTAACTCATATGTACAGGGGGTCATGTTTCCACCATAACTAAGCCAAATATTGAGATATTATGCTGCAATTTGGTCCAAAGACTAAGTAAAAATTACCAATAAATATAGAATAGCTTTGACACCTACGGATTGGGTTAATCTATGTCACATTGCTCTGTAACCTGCAATGGGGTGGTCTAGCTGCATAAAACCCATATACCTGGGGCGCCATTTTGGCAGCATAACTAAGCCAAATATTGGGATGTAATGCTGCAATTTTGGCCAAAGATTAGGTGGGTGACACTAATAAATATGTAACAGCTTTGGGACTTACATCTATAAAGGAAACTCTTGTCGCAAGCTTTTACGACTGGAAATGGGCTACACTGGTTGCAGTATTTTAATATATGCAGGGGTCATGTTTCCACCATAACTAAGACAAACATTGAGCTTTAATGCTCCAATTTGGTCCAGACGCTAAGTGAATGACCCCAATAAATAGGAAATAGCTTTGAGAACTACAGACTGGGTTAAACCCATGTCACATTGCTCTGTAACCTGCAATGGGGTGGTCTAGCTGCAAAAAACCCGTATACCTGGGGCGCCATTTTGGCAGCATAACTAAGCCAAATATTGGGATGTAATGCTGCAATTTGGCCCAAAGATTAAGTGGGTGACACTAATAAATATGCAACAGCTTTGGGACTTACATCTAGGAGTAAATCTCCTGTAGGAGGAATCTGCAACTCGAAATGAACTATACTGGTTGCAGTAACTCATATGTACAGGGGGTCATGTTTCCACCATAACTAAGCCAAATATTGAGATATTATGCTGCAATTTGGTCCAAAGACTAAGTAAAAATTACCAATAAATATAGAATAGCTTTGACACCTACGGATTGGGTTAATCTATGTCACATTGCTCTGTAACCTGCAATGGGGTGGTCTAGCTGCATAAAACCCATATACCTGGGGCGCCATTTTGGCAGCATAACTAAGCCAAATATTGGGATGTAATGCTGCAATTTTGGCCAAAGATTAGGTGGGTGACACTAATAAATATGTAACAGCTTTGGGACTTACATCTATAAAGGAAACTCTTGTCGCAAGCTTTTACGACTGGAAATGGGCTACACTGGTTGCAGTATTTTAATATATGCAGGGGTCATGTTTCCACCATAACTAAGACAAACATTGAGCTTTAATGCTCCAATTTGGTCCAGACGCTAAGTGAATGACCCCAATAAATAGGAAATAGCTTTGAGAACTACAGACTGGGTTAAACCCATGTCACATTGCTCTGTAACCTGCAATGGGGTGGTCTAGCTGCAAAAAACCCGTATACCTGGGGCGCCATTTTGGCAGCATAACTAAGCCAAATATTGGGATGTAATGCTGCAATTTGGCCCAAAGATTGAGTGGGTGACACTAATAAATATGCAACAGCTTTGGGACTTACATCTAGGAGTAAGTCTCCTGTAGGAGGAATCTGCGACTCGGGATGAACTATACTGGTTGCAGTAACTCATATGTACAGGGGGTCATGTTTCCACCATAACTAAGCCAAATATTGAGATATTATGCTGCAATTTGGTCCAAAGACTAAGTAAAAATTACCAATAAATATAGAATAGCTTTGACACCTACGGATTGGGTTAATCTATGTCACATTGCTCTGTAACCTGCAATGGGGTGGTCTAGCTGCATAAAACCCATATACCTGGGGCGCCATTTTGGCAGCATAACTAAGCCAAATATTGGGATGTAATGCTGCAATTTTGGCCAAAGATTAGGTGGGTGACACTAATAAATATGTAACAGCTTTGGGACTTACATCTATAAAGGAAACTCTTGTCGCAAGCTTTTACGACTGGAAATGGGCTACACTGGTTGCAGTATTTTAATATATGCAGGGGTCATGTTTCCACCATAACTAAGACAAACATTGAGCTTTAATGCTCCAATTTGGTCCAGACGCTAAGTGAATGACCCCAATAAATAGGAAATAGCTTTGAGAACTACAGACTGGGTTAAACCCATGTCACATTGCTCTGTAACCTGCAATGGGGTGGTCTAGCTGCAAAAAACCCGTATACCTGGGGCGCCATTTTGGCAGCATAACTAAGCCAAATATTGGGATGTAATGCTGCAATTTGGCCCAAAGATTAAGTGGGTGACACTAATAAATATGCAACAGCTTTGGGACTTACATCTAGGAGTAAATCTCCTGTAGGAGGAATCTGCAACTCGAAATGAACTATACTGGTTGCAGTAACTCATATGTACAGGGGGTCATGTTTCCACCATAACTAAGCCAAATATTGAGATATTATGCTGCAATTTGGTCCAAAGACTAAGTAAAAATTACCAATAAATATAGAATAGCTTTGACACCTACGGATTGGGTTAATCTATGTCACATTGCTCTGTAACCTGCAATGGGGTGGTCTAGCTGCATAAAACCCATATACCTGGGGCGCCATTTTGGCAGCATAACTAAGCCAAATATTGGGATGTAATGCTGCAATTTTGGCCAAAGATTAGGTGGGTGACACTAATAAATATGTAACAGCTTTGGGACTTACATCTATAAAGGAAACTCTTGTCGCAAGCTTTTACGACTGGAAATGGGCTACACTGGTTGCAGTATTTTAATATATGCAGGGGTCATGTTTCCACCATAACTAAGACAAACATTGAGCTTTAATGCTCCAATTTGGTCCAGACGCTAAGTGAATGACCCCAATAAATAGGAAATAGCTTTGAGAACTACAGACTGGGTTAAACCCATGTCACATTGCTCTGTAACCTGCAATGGGGTGGTCTAGCTGCAAAAAACCCGTATACCTGGGGCGCCATTTTGGCAGCATAACTAAGCCAAATATTGGGATGTAATGCTGCAATTTGGCCCAAAGATTAAGTGGGTGACACTAATAAATATGCAACAGCTTTGGGACTTACATCTAGGAGTAAATCTCCTGTAGGAGGAATCTGCAACTCGAAATGAACTATACTGGTTGCAGTAACTCATATGTACAGGGGGTCATGTTTCCACCATAACTAAGCCAAATATTGAGATATTATGCTGCAATTTGGTCCAAAGACTAAGTAAAAATTACCAATAAATATAGAATAGCTTTGACACCTACGGATTGGGTTAATCTATGTCACATTGCTCTGTAACCTGCAATGGGGTGGTCTAGCTGCATAAAACCCATATACCTGGGGCGCCATTTTGGCAGCATAACTAAGCCAAATATTGGGATGTAATGCTGCAATTTTGGCCAAAGATTAGGTGGGTGACACTAATAAATATGTAACAGCTTTGGGACTTACATCTATAAAGGAAACTCTTGTCGCAAGCTTTTACGACTGGAAATGGGCTACACTGGTTGCAGTATTTTAATATATGCAGGGGTCATGTTTCCACCATAACTAAGACAAACATTGAGCTTTAATGCTCCAATTTGGTCCAGACGCTAAGTGAATGACCCCAATAAATAGGAAATAGCTTTGAGAACTACAGACTGGGTTAAACCCATGTCACATTGCTCTGTAACCTGCAATGGGGTGGTCTAGCTGCAAAAAACCCGTATACCTGGGGCGCCATTTTGGCAGCATAACTAAGCCAAATATTGGGATGTAATGCTGCAATTTGGCCCAAAGATTGAGTGGGTGACACTAATAAATATGCAACAGCTTTGGGACTTACATCTAGGAGTAAGTCTCCTGTAGGAGGAATCTGCGACTCGGGATGAACTATACTGGTTGCAGTAACTCATATGTACAGGGGGTCATGTTTCCACCATAACTAAGCCAAATATTGAGATATTATGCTGCAATTTGGTCCAAAGACTAAGTAAAAATTACCAATAAATATAGAATAGCTTTGACACCTACGGATTGGGTTAATCTATGTCACATTGCTCTGTAACCTGCAATGGGGTGGTCTAGCTGCATAAAACCCATATACCTGGGGCGCCATTTTGGCAGCATAACTAAGCCAAATATTGGGATGTAATGCTGCAATTTTGGCCAAAGATTAGGTGGGTGACACTAATAAATATGTAACAGCTTTGGGACTTACATCTATAAAGGAAACTCTTGTCGCAAGCTTTTACGACTGGAAATGGGCTACACTGGTTGCAGTATTTTAATATATGCAGGGGTCATGTTTCCACCATAACTAAGACAAACATTGAGCTTTAATGCTCCAATTTGGTCCAGACGCTAAGTGAATGACCCCAATAAATAGGAAATAGCTTTGAGAACTACAGACTGGGTTAAACCCATGTCACATTGCTCTGTAACCTGCAATGGGGTGGTCTAGCTGCAAAAAACCCGTATACCTGGGGCGCCATTTTGGCAGCATAACTAAGCCAAATATTGGGATGTAATGCTGCAATTTGGCCCAAAGATTAAGTGGGTGACACTAATAAATATGCAACAGCTTTGGGACTTACATCTAGGAGTAAATCTCCTGTAGGAGGAATCTGCAACTCGAAATGAACTATACTGGTTGCAGTAACTCATATGTACAGGGGGTCATGTTTCCACCATAACTAAGCCAAATATTGAGATATTATGCTGCAATTTGGTCCAAAGACTAAGTAAAAATTACCAATAAATATAGAATAGCTTTGACACCTACGGATTGGGTTAATCTATGTCACATTGCTCTGTAACCTGCAATGGGGTGGTCTAGCTGCATAAAACCCATATACCTGGGGCGCCATTTTGGCAGCATAACTAAGCCAAATATTGGGATGTAATGCTGCAATTTTGGCCAAAGATTAGGTGGGTGACACTAATAAATATGTAACAGCTTTGGGACTTACATCTATAAAGGAAACTCTTGTCGCAAGCTTTTACGACTGGAAATGGGCTACACTGGTTGCAGTATTTTAATATATGCAGGGGTCATGTTTCCACCATAACTAAGACAAACATTGAGCTTTAATGCTCCAATTTGGTCCAGACGCTAAGTGAATGACCCCAATAAATAGGAAATAGCTTTGAGAACTACAGACTGGGTTAAACCCATGTCACATTGCTCTGTAACCTGCAATGGGGTGGTCTAGCTGCAAAAAACCCGTATACCTGGGGCGCCATTTTGGCAGCATAACTAAGCCAAATATTGGGATGTAATGCTGCAATTTGGCCCAAAGATTGAGTGGGTGACACTAATAAATATGCAACAGCTTTGGGACTTACATCTAGGAGTAAGTCTCCTGTAGGAGGAATCTGCGACTCGGGATGAACTATACTGGTTGCAGTAACTCATATGTACAGGGGGTCATGTTTCCACCATAACTAAGCCAAATATTGAGATATTATGCTGCAATTTGGTCCAAAGACTAAGTAAAAATTACCAATAAATATAGAATAGCTTTGACACCTACGGATTGGGTTAATCTATGTCACATTGCTCTGTAACCTGCAATGGGGTGGTCTAGCTGCATAAAACCCATATACCTGGGGCGCCATTTTGGCAGCATAACTAAGCCAAATATTGGGATGTAATGCTGCAATTTTGGCCAAAGATTAGGTGGGTGACACTAATAAATATGTAACAGCTTTGGGACTTACATCTATAAAGGAAACTCTTGTCGCAAGCTTTTACGACTGGAAATGGGCTACACTGGTTGCAGTATTTTAATATATGCAGGGGTCATGTTTCCACCATAACTAAGACAAACATTGAGCTTTAATGCTCCAATTTGGTCCAGACGCTAAGTGAATGACCCCAATAAATAGGAAATAGCTTTGAGAACTACAGACTGGGTTAAACCCATGTCACATTGCTCTGTAACCTGCAATGGGGTGGTCTAGCTGCAAAAAACCCGTATACCTGGGGCGCCATTTTGGCAGCATAACTAAGCCAAATATTGGGATGTAATGCTGCAATTTGGCCCAAAGATTAAGTGGGTGACACTAATAAATATGCAACAGCTTTGGGACTTACATCTAGGAGTAAATCTCCTGTAGGAGGAATCTGCAACTCGAAATGAACTATACTGGTTGCAGTAACTCATATGTACAGGGGGTCATGTTTCCACCATAACTAAGCCAAATATTGAGATATTATGCTGCAATTTGGTCCAAAGACTAAGTAAAAATTACCAATAAATATAGAATAGCTTTGACACCTACGGATTGGGTTAATCTATGTCACATTGCTCTGTAACCTGCAATGGGGTGGTCTAGCTGCATAAAACCCATATACCTGGGGCGCCATTTTGGCAGCATAACTAAGCCAAATATTGGGATGTAATGCTGCAATTTTGGCCAAAGATTAGGTGGGTGACACTAATAAATATGTAACAGCTTTGGGACTTACATCTATAAAGGAAACTCTTGTCGCAAGCTTTTACGACTGGAAATGGGCTACACTGGTTGCAGTATTTTAATATATGCAGGGGTCATGTTTCCACCATAACTAAGACAAACATTGAGCTTTAATGCTCCAATTTGGTCCAGACGCTAAGTGAATGACCCCAATAAATAGGAAATAGCTTTGAGAACTACAGACTGGGTTAAACCCATGTCACATTGCTCTGTAACCTGCAATGGGGTGGTCTAGCTGCAAAAAACCCGTATACCTGGGGCGCCATTTTGGCAGCATAACTAAGCCAAATATTGGGATGTAATGCTGCAATTTGGCCCAAAGATTGAGTGGGTGACACTAATAAATATGCAACAGCTTTGGGACTTACATCTAGGAGTAAGTCTCCTGTAGGAGGAATCTGCGACTCGGGATGAACTATACTGGTTGCAGTAACTCATATGTACAGGGGGTCATGTTTCCACCATAACTAAGCCAAATATTGAGATATTATGCTGCAATTTGGTCCAAAGACTAAGTAAAAATTACCAATAAATATAGAATAGCTTTGACACCTACGGATTGGGTTAATCTATGTCACATTGCTCTGTAACCTGCAATGGGGTGGTCTAGCTGCATAAAACCCATATACCTGGGGCGCCATTTTGGCAGCATAACTAAGCCAAATATTGGGATGTAATGCTGCAATTTTGGCCAAAGATTAGGTGGGTGACACTAATAAATATGTAACAGCTTTGGGACTTACATCTATAAAGGAAACTCTTGTCGCAAGCTTTTACGACTGGAAATGGGCTACACTGGTTGCAGTATTTTAATATATGCAGGGGTCATGTTTCCACCATAACTAAGACAAACATTGAGCTTTAATGCTCCAATTTGGTCCAGACGCTAAGTGAATGACCCCAATAAATAGGAAATAGCTTTGAGAACTACAGACTGGGTTAAACCCATGTCACATTGCTCTGTAACCTGCAATGGGGTGGTCTAGCTGCAAAAAACCCGTATACCTGGGGCGCCATTTTGGCAGCATAACTAAGCCAAATATTGGGATGTAATGCTGCAATTTGGCCCAAAGATTGAGTGGGTGACACTAATAAATATGCAACAGCTTTGGGACTTACATCTAGGAGTAAGTCTCCTGTAGGAGGAATCTGCGACTCGGGATGAACTATACTGGTTGCAGTAACTCATATGTACAGGGGGTCATGTTTCCACCATAACTAAGCCAAATATTGAGATATTATGCTGCAATTTGGTCCAAAGACTAAGTAAAAATTACCAATAAATATAGAATAGCTTTGACACCTACGGATTGGGTTAATCTATGTCACATTGCTCTGTAACCTGCAATGGGGTGGTCTAGCTGCATAAAACCCATATACCTGGGGCGCCATTTTGGCAGCATAACTAAGCCAAATATTGGGATGTAATGCTGCAATTTTGGCCAAAGATTAGGTGGGTGACACTAATAAATATGTAACAGCTTTGGGACTTACATCTATAAAGGAAACTCTTGTCGCAAGCTTTTACGACTGGAAATGGGCTACACTGGTTGCAGTATTTTAATATATGCAGGGGTCATGTTTCCACCATAACTAAGACAAACATTGAGCTTTAATGCTCCAATTTGGTCCAGACGCTAAGTGAATGACCCCAATAAATAGGAAATAGCTTTGAGAACTACAGACTGGGTTAAACCCATGTCACATTGCTCTGTAACCTGCAATGGGGTGGTCTAGCTGCAAAAAACCCGTATACCTGGGGCGCCATTTTGGCAGCATAACTAAGCCAAATATTGGGATGTAATGCTGCAATTTGGCCCAAAGATTGAGTGGGTGACACTAATAAATATGCAACAGCTTTGGGACTTACATCTAGGAGTAAGTCTCCTGTAGGAGGAATCTGCGACTCGGGATGAACTATACTGGTTGCAGTAACTCATATGTACAGGGGGTCATGTTTCCACCATAACTAAGCCAAATATTGAGATATTATGCTGCAATTTGGTCCAAAGACTAAGTAAAAATTACCAATAAATATAGAATAGCTTTGACACCTACGAATTGGGTTAATCTATGTCACATTGCTCTGTAACCTGCAATGGGGTGGTCTAGCTGCATAAAACCCATATACCTGGGGCGCCATTTTGGCAGCATAACTAAGCCAAATATTGGGATGTAATGCTGCAATTTTGGCCAAAGATTAGGTGGGTGACACTAATAAATATGTAACAGCTTTGGGACTTACATCTATAAAGGAAACTCTTGTCGCAAGCTTTTACGACTGGAAATGGGCTACACTGGTTGCAGTATTTTAATATATGCAGGGGTCATGTTTCCACCATAACTAAGACAAACATTGAGCTTTAATGCTCCAATTTGGTCCAGACGCTAAGTGAATGACCCCAATAAATAGGAAATAGCTTTGAGAACTACAGACTGGGTTAAACCCATGTCACATTGCTCTGTAACCTGCAAAGGGGTGGTCTAGCTGCAAAAAACCCGTATACCTGGGGCGCCATTTTGGCAGCATAACTAAGCCAAATATTGGGATGTAATGCTGCAATTTGGCCCAAAGATTGAGTGGGTGACACTAATAAATATGCAACAGCTTTGGGACTTACATCTAGGAGTAAGTCTCCTGTAGGAGGAATCTGCGACTCGGGATGAACTATACTGGTTGCAGTAACTCATATGTACAGGGGGTCATGTTTCCACCATAACTAAGCCAAATATTGAGATATTATGCTGCAATTTGGTCCAAAGACTAAGTAAAAATTACCAATAAATATAGAATAGCTTTGACACCTACGGATTGGGTTAATCTATGTCACATTGCTCTGTAACCTGCAATGGGGTGGTCTAGCTGCATAAAACCCATATACCTGGGGCGCCATTTTGGCAGCATAACTAAGCCAAATATTGGGATGTAATGCTGCAATTTTGGCCAAAGATTAGGTGGGTGACACTAATAAATATGTAACAGCTTTGGGACTTACATCTATAAAGGAAACTCTTGTCGCAAGCTTTTACGACTGGAAATGGGCTACACTGGTTGCAGTATTTTAATATATGCAGGGGTCATGTTTCCACCATAACTAAGACAAACATTGAGCTTTAATGCTCCAATTTGGTCCAGACGCTAAGTGAATGACCCCAATAAATAGGAAATAGCTTTGAGAACTACAGACTGGGTTAAACCCATGTCACATTGCTCTGTAACCTGCAATGGGGTGGTCTAGCTGCAAAAAACCCGTATACCTGGGGCGCCATTTTGGCAGCATAACTAAGCCAAATATTGGGATGTAATGCTGCAATTTGGCCCAAAGATTGAGTGGGTGACACTAATAAATATGCAACAGCTTTGGGACTTACATCTAGGAGTAAGTCTCCTGTAGGAGGAATCTGCGACTCGGGATGAACTATACTGGTTGCAGTAACTCATATGTACAGGGGGTCATGTTTCCACCATAACTAAGCCAAATATTGAGATATTATGCTGCAATTTGGTCCAAAGACTAAGTAAAAATTACCAATAAATATAGAATAGCTTTGACACCTACGGATTGGGTTAATCTATGTCACATTGCTCTGTAACCTGCAATGGGGTGGTCTAGCTGCATAAAACCCATATACCTGGGGCGCCATTTTGGCAGCATAACTAAGCCAAATATTGGGATGTAATGCTGCAATTTTGGCCAAAGATTAGGTGGGTGACACTAATAAATATGTAACAGCTTTGGGACTTACATCTATAAAGGAAACTCTTGTCGCAAGCTTTTACGACTGGAAATGGGCTACACTGGTTGCAGTATTTTAATATATGCAGGGGTCATGTTTCCACCATAACTAAGACAAACATTGAGCTTTAATGCTCCAATTTGGTCCAGACGCTAAGTGAATGACCCCAATAAATAGGAAATAGCTTTGAGAACTACAGACTGGGTTAAACCCATGTCACATTGCTCTGTAACCTGCAATGGGGTGGTCTAGCTGCAAAAAACCCGTATACCTGGGGCGCCATTTTGGCAGCATAACTAAGCCAAATATTGGGATGTAATGCTGCAATTTGGCCCAAAGATTAAGTGGGTGACACTAATAAATATGCAACAGCTTTGGGACTTACATCTAGGAGTAAATCTCCTGTAGGAGGAATCTGCAACTCGAAATGAACTATACTGGTTGCAGTAACTCATATGTACAGGGGGTCATGTTTCCACCATAACTAAGCCAAATATTGAGATATTATGCTGCAATTTGGTCCAAAGACTAAGTAAAAATTACCAATAAATATAGAATAGCTTTGACACCTACGGATTGGGTTAATCTATGTCACATTGCTCTGTAACCTGCAATGGGGTGGTCTAGCTGCATAAAACCCATATACCTGGGGCGCCATTTTGGCAGCATAACTAAGCCAAATATTGGGATGTAATGCTGCAATTTTGGCCAAAGATTAGGTGGGTGACACTAATAAATATGTAACAGCTTTGGGACTTACATCTATAAAGGAAACTCTTGTCGCAAGCTTTTACGACTGGAAATGGGCTACACTGGTTGCAGTATTTTAATATATGCAGGGGTCATGTTTCCACCATAACTAAGACAAACATTGAGCTTTAATGCTCCAATTTGGTCCAGACGCTAAGTGAATGACCCCAATAAATAGGAAATAGCTTTGAGAACTACAGACTGGGTTAAACCCATGTCACATTGCTCTGTAACCTGCAATGGGGTGGTCTAGCTGCAAAAAACCCGTATACCTGGGGCGCCATTTTGGCAGCATAACTAAGCCAAATATTGGGATGTAATGCTGCAATTTGGCCCAGAGATTGAGTGGGTGACACTAATAAATATGCAACAGCTTTGGGACTTACATCTAGGAGTAAGTCTCCTGTAGGAGGAATCTGCGACTCGGGATGAACTATACTGGTTGCAGTAACTCATATGTACAGGGGGTCATGTTTCCACCATAACTAAGCCAAATATTGAGATATTATGCTGCAATTTGGTCCAAAGACTAAGTAAAAATTACCAATAAATATAGAATAGCTTTGACACCTACGGATTGGGTTAATCTATGTCACATTGCTCTGTAACCTGCAATGGGGTGGTCTAGCTGCATAAAACCCATATACCTGGGGCGCCATTTTGGCAGCATAACTAAGCCAAATATTGGGATGTAATGCTGCAATTTTGGCCAAAGATTAGGTGGGTGACACTAATAAATATGTAACAGCTTTGGGACTTACATCTATAAAGGAAACTCTTGTCGCAAGCTTTTACGACTGGAAATGGGCTACACTGGTTGCAGTATTTTAATATATGCAGGGGTCATGTTTCCACCATAACTAAGACAAACATTGAGCTTTAATGCTCCAATTTGGTCCAGACGCTAAGTGAATGACCCCAATAAATAGGAAATAGCTTTGAGAACTACAGACTGGGTTAAACCCATGTCACATTGCTCTGTAACCTGCAATGGGGTGGTCTAGCTGCAAAAAACCCGTATACCTGGGGCGCCATTTTGGCAGCATAACTAAGCCAAATATTGGGATGTAATGCTGCAATTTGGCCCAAAGATTGAGTGGGTGACACTAATAAATATGCAACAGCTTTGGGACTTACATCTAGGAGTAAGTCTCCTGTAGGAGGAATCTGCGACTCGGGATGAACTATACTGGTTGCAGTAACTCATATGTACAGGGGGTCATGTTTCCACCATAACTAAGCCAAATATTGAGATATTATGCTGCAATTTGGTCCAAAGACTAAGTAAAAATTACCAATAAATATAGAATAGCTTTGACACCTACGGATTGGGTTAATCTATGTCACATTGCTCTGTAACCTGCAATGGGGTGGTCTAGCTGCATAAAACCCATATACCTGGGGCGCCATTTTGGCAGCATAACTAAGCCAAATATTGGGATGTAATGCTGCAATTTTGGCCAAAGATTAGGTGGGTGACACTAATAAATATGTAACAGCTTTGGGACTTACATCTATAAAGGAAACTCTTGTCGCAAGCTTTTACGACTGGAAATGGGCTACACTGGTTGCAGTATTTTAATATATGCAGGGGTCATGTTTCCACCATAACTAAGACAAACATTGAGCTTTAATGCTCCAATTTGGTCCAGACGCTAAGTGAATGACCCCAATAAATAGGAAATAGCTTTGAGAACTACAGACTGGGTTAAACCCATGTCACATTGCTCTGTAACCTGCAATGGGGTGGTCTAGCTGCAAAAAACCCGTATACCTGGGGCGCCATTTTGGCAGCATAACTAAGCCAAATATTGGGATGTAATGCTGCAATTTGGCCCAAAGATTGAGTGGGTGACACTAATAAATATGCAACAGCTTTGGGACTTACATCTAGGAGTAAGTCTCCTGTAGGAGGAATCTGCGACTCGGGATGAACTATACTGGTTGCAGTAACTCATATGTACAGGGGGTCATGTTTCCACCATAACTAAGCCAAATATTGAGATATTATGCTGCAATTTGGTCCAAAGACTAAGTAAAAATTACCAATAAATATAGAATAGCTTTGACACCTACGAATTGGGTTAATCTATGTCACATTGCTCTGTAACCTGCAATGGGGTGGTCTAGCTGCATAAAACCCATATACCTGGGGCGCCATTTTGGCAGCATAACTAAGCCAAATATTGGGATGTAATGCTGCAATTTTGGCCAAAGATTAGGTGGGTGACACTAATAAATATGTAACAGCTTTGGGACTTACATCTATAAAGGAAACTCTTGTCGCAAGCTTTTACGACTGGAAATGGGCTACACTGGTTGCAGTATTTTAATATATGCAGGGGTCATGTTTCCACCATAACTAAGACAAACATTGAGCTTTAATGCTCCAATTTGGTCCAGACGCTAAGTGAATGACCCCAATAAATAGGAAATAGCTTTGAGAACTACAGACTGGGTTAAACCCATGTCACATTGCTCTGTAACCTGCAAAGGGGTGGTCTAGCTGCAAAAAACCCGTATACCTGGGGCGCCATTTTGGCAGCATAACTAAGCCAAATATTGGGATGTAATGCTGCAATTTGGCCCAAAGATTGAGTGGGTGACACTAATAAATATGCAACAGCTTTGGGACTTACATCTAGGAGTAAGTCTCCTGTAGGAGGAATCTGCGACTCGGGATGAACTATACTGGTTGCAGTAACTCATATGTACAGGGGGTCATGTTTCCACCATAACTAAGCCAAATATTGAGATATTATGCTGCAATTTGGTCCAAAGACTAAGTAAAAATTACCAATAAATATAGAATAGCTTTGACACCTACGGATTGGGTTAATCTATGTCACATTGCTCTGTAACCTGCAATGGGGTGGTCTAGCTGCATAAAACCCATATACCTGGGGCGCCATTTTGGCAGCATAACTAAGCCAAATATTGGGATGTAATGCTGCAATTTTGGCCAAAGATTAGGTGGGTGACACTAATAAATATGTAACAGCTTTGGGACTTACATCTATAAAGGAAACTCTTGTCGCAAGCTTTTACGACTGGAAATGGGCTACACTGGTTGCAGTATTTTAATATATGCAGGGGTCATGTTTCCACCATAACTAAGACAAACATTGAGCTTTAATGCTCCAATTTGGTCCAGACGCTAAGTGAATGACCCCAATAAATAGGAAATAGCTTTGAGAACTACAGACTGGGTTAAACCCATGTCACATTGCTCTGTAACCTGCAATGGGGTGGTCTAGCTGCAAAAAACCCGTATACCTGGGGCGCCATTTTGGCAGCATAACTAAGCCAAATATTGGGATGTAATGCTGCAATTTGGCCCAAAGATTGAGTGGGTGACACTAATAAATATGCAACAGCTTTGGGACTTACATCTAGGAGTAAGTCTCCTGTAGGAGGAATCTGCGACTCGGGATGAACTATACTGGTTGCAGTAACTCATATGTACAGGGGGTCATGTTTCCACCATAACTAAGCCAAATATTGAGATATTATGCTGCAATTTGGTCCAAAGACTAAGTAAAAATTACCAATAAATATAGAATAGCTTTGACACCTACGGATTGGGTTAATCTATGTCACATTGCTCTGTAACCTGCAATGGGGTGGTCTAGCTGCATAAAACCCATATACCTGGGGCGCCATTTTGGCAGCATAACTAAGCCAAATATTGGGATGTAATGCTGCAATTTTGGCCAAAGATTAGGTGGGTGACACTAATAAATATGTAACAGCTTTGGGACTTACATCTATAAAGGAAACTCTTGTCGCAAGCTTTTACGACTGGAAATGGGCTACACTGGTTGCAGTATTTTAATATATGCAGGGGTCATGTTTCCACCATAACTAAGACAAACATTGAGCTTTAATGCTCCAATTTGGTCCAGACGCTAAGTGAATGACCCCAATAAATAGGAAATAGCTTTGAGAACTACAGACTGGGTTAAACCCATGTCACATTGCTCTGTAACCTGCAATGGGGTGGTCTAGCTGCAAAAAACCCGTATACCTGGGGCGCCATTTTGGCAGCATAACTAAGCCAAATATTGGGATGTAATGCTGCAATTTGGCCCAAAGATTAAGTGGGTGACACTAATAAATATGCAACAGCTTTGGGACTTACATCTAGGAGTAAATCTCCTGTAGGAGGAATCTGCAACTCGAAATGAACTATACTGGTTGCAGTAACTCATATGTACAGGGGGTCATGTTTCCACCATAACTAAGCCAAATATTGAGATATTATGCTGCAATTTGGTCCAAAGACTAAGTAAAAATTACCAATAAATATAGAATAGCTTTGACACCTACGGATTGGGTTAATCTATGTCACATTGCTCTGTAACCTGCAATGGGGTGGTCTAGCTGCATAAAACCCATATACCTGGGGCGCCATTTTGGCAGCATAACTAAGCCAAATATTGGGATGTAATGCTGCAATTTTGGCCAAAGATTAGGTGGGTGACACTAATAAATATGTAACAGCTTTGGGACTTACATCTATAAAGGAAACTCTTGTCGCAAGCTTTTACGACTGGAAATGGGCTACACTGGTTGCAGTATTTTAATATATGCAGGGGTCATGTTTCCACCATAACTAAGACAAACATTGAGCTTTAATGCTCCAATTTGGTCCAGACGCTAAGTGAATGACCCCAATAAATAGGAAATAGCTTTGAGAACTACAGACTGGGTTAAACCCATGTCACATTGCTCTGTAACCTGCAATGGGGTGGTCTAGCTGCAAAAAACCCGTATACCTGGGGCGCCATTTTGGCAGCATAACTAAGCCAAATATTGGGCTGTAATGCTGCAATTTGGCCCAAAGATTGAGTGGGTGACACTAATAAATATGCAACAGCTTTGGGACTTACATCTAGGAGTAAGTCTCCTGTAGGAGGAATCTGCGACTCGGGATGAACTATACTGGTTGCAGTAACTCATATGTACAGGGGGTCATGTTTCCACCATAACTAAGCCAAATATTGAGATATTATGCTGCAATTTGGTCCAAAGACTAAGTAAAAATTACCAATAAATATAGAATAGCTTTGACACCTACGGATTGGGTTAATCTATGTCACATTGCTCTGTAACCTGCAATGGGGTGGTCTAGCTGCATAAAACCCATATACCTGGGGCGCCATTTTGGCAGCATAACTAAGCCAAATATTGGGATGTAATGCTGCAATTTTGGCCAAAGATTAGGTGGGTGACACTAATAAATATGTAACAGCTTTGGGACTTACATCTATAAAGGAAACTCTTGTCGCAAGCTTTTACGACTGGAAATGGGCTACACTGGTTGCAGTATTTTAATATATGCAGGGGTCATGTTTCCACCATAACTAAGACAAACATTGAGCTTTAATGCTCCAATTTGGTCCAGACGCTAAGTGAATGACCCCAATAAATAGGAAATAGCTTTGAGAACTACAGACTGGGTTAAACCCATGTCACATTGCTCTGTAACCTGCAATGGGGTGGTCTAGCTGCAAAAAACCCGTATACCTGGGGCGCCATTTTGGCAGCATAACTAAGCCAAATATTGGGATGTAATGCTGCAATTTGGCCCAAAGATTGAGTGGGTGACACTAATAAATATGCAACAGCTTTGGGACTTACATCTAGGAGTAAGTCTCCTGTAGGAGGAATCTGCGACTCGGGATGAACTATACTGGTTGCAGTAACTCATATGTACAGGGGGTCATGTTTCCACCATAACTAAGCCAAATATTGAGATATTATGCTGCAATTTGGTCCAAAGACTAAGTAAAAATTACCAATAAATATAGAATAGCTTTGACACCTACGGATTGGGTTAATCTATGTCACATTGCTCTGTAACCTGCAATGGGGTGGTCTAGCTGCATAAAACCCATATACCTGGGGCGCCATTTTGGCAGCATAACTAAGCCAAATATTGGGATGTAATGCTGCAATTTTGGCCAAAGATTAGGTGGGTGACACTAATAAATATGTAACAGCTTTGGGACTTACATCTATAAAGGAAACTCTTGTCGCAAGCTTTTACGACTGGAAATGGGCTACACTGGTTGCAGTATTTTAATATATGCAGGGGTCATGTTTCCACCATAACTAAGACAAACATTGAGCTTTAATGCTCCAATTTGGTCCAGACGCTAAGTGAATGACCCCAATAAATAGGAAATAGCTTTGAGAACTACAGACTGGGTTAAACCCATGTCACATTGCTCTGTAACCTGCAATGGGGTGGTCTAGCTGCAAAAAACCCGTATACCTGGGGCGCCATTTTGGCAGCATAACTAAGCCAAATATTGGGATGTAATGCTGCAATTTGGCCCAAAGATTGAGTGGGTGACACTAATAAATATGCAACAGCTTTGGGACTTACATCTAGGAGTAAGTCTCCTGTAGGAGGAATCTGCGACTCGGGATGAACTATACTGGTTGCAGTAACTCATATGTACAGGGGGTCATGTTTCCACCATAACTAAGCCAAATATTGAGATATTATGCTGCAATTTGGTCCAAAGACTAAGTAAAAATTACCAATAAATATAGAATAGCTTTGACACCTACGGATTGGGTTAATCTATGTCACATTGCTCTGTAACCTGCAATGGGGTGGTCTAGCTGCATAAAACCCATATACCTGGGGCGCCATTTTGGCAGCATAACTAAGCCAAATATTGGGATGTAATGCTGCAATTTTGGGCAAAGATTAGGTGGGTGACACTAATAAATATGTAACAGCTTTGGGACTTACATCTATAAAGGAAACTCTTGTCGCAAGCTTTTACGACTGGAAATGGGCTACACTGGTTGCAGTATTTTAATATATGCAGGGGTCATGTTTCCACCATAACTAAGACAAACATTGAGCTTTAATGCTCCAATTTGGTCCAGACGCTAAGTGAATGACCCCAATAAATAGGAAATAGCTTTGAGAACTACAGACTGGGTTAAACCCATGTCACATTGCTCTGTAACCTGCAAAGGGGTGGTCTAGCTGCAAAAAACCCGTATACCTGGGGCGCCATTTTGGCAGCATAACTAAGCCAAATATTGGGATGTAATGCTGCAATTTGGCCCAAAGATTGAGTGGGTGACACTAATAAATATGCAACAGCTTTGGGACTTACATCTAGGAGTAAGTCTCCTGTAGGAGGAATCTGCGACTCGGGATGAACTATACTGGTTGCAGTAACTCATATGTACAGGGGGTCATGTTTCCACCATAACTAAGCCAAATATTGAGATATTATGCTGCAATTTGGTCCAAAGACTAAGTAAAAATTACCAATAAATATAGAATAGCTTTGACACCTACGGATTGGGTTAATCTATGTCACATTGCTCTGTAACCTGCAATGGGGTGGTCTAGCTGCATAAAACCCATATACCTGGGGCGCCATTTTGGCAGCATAACTAAGCCAAATATTGGGATGTAATGCTGCAATTTTGGCCAAAGATTAGGTGGGTGACACTAATAAATATGTAACAGCTTTGGGACTTACATCTATAAAGGAAACTCTTGTCGCAAGCTTTTACGACTGGAAATGGGCTACACTGGTTGCAGTATTTTAATATATGCAGGGGTCATGTTTCCACCATAACTAAGACAAACATTGAGCTTTAATGCTCCAATTTGGTCCAGACGCTAAGTGAATGACCCCAATAAATAGGAAATAGCTTTGAGAACTACAGACTGGGTTAAACCCATGTCACATTGCTCTGTAACCTGCAATGGGGTGGTCTAGCTGCAAAAAACCCGTATACCTGGGGCGCCATTTTGGCAGCATAACTAAGCCAAATATTGGGATGTAATGCTGCAATTTGGCCCAAAGATTGAGTGGGTGACACTAATAAATATGCAACAGCTTTGGGACTTACATCTAGGAGTAAGTCTCCTGTAGGAGGAATCTGCGACTCGGGATGAACTATACTGGTTGCAGTAACTCATATGTACAGGGGGTCATGTTTCCACCATAACTAAGCCAAATATTGAGATATTATGCTGCAATTTGGTCCAAAGACTAAGTAAAAATTACCAATAAATATAGAATAGCTTTGACACCTACGGATTGGGTTAATCTATGTCACATTGCTCTGTAACCTGCAATGGGGTGGTCTAGCTGCATAAAACCCATATACCTGGGGCGCCATTTTGGCAGCATAACTAAGCCAAATATTGGGATGTAATGCTGCAATTTTGGGCAAAGATTAGGTGGGTGACACTAATAAATATGTAACAGCTTTGGGACTTACATCTATAAAGGAAACTCTTGTCGCAAGCTTTTACGACTGGAAATGGGCTACACTGGTTGCAGTATTTTAATATATGCAGGGGTCATGTTTCCACCATAACTAAGACAAACATTGAGCTTTAATGCTCCAATTTGGTCCAGACGCTAAGTGAATGACCCCAATAAATAGGAAATAGCTTTGAGAACTACAGACTGGGTTAAACCCATGTCACATTGCTCTGTAACCTGCAAAGGGGTGGTCTAGCTGCAAAAAACCCGTATACCTGGGGCGCCATTTTGGCAGCATAACTAAGCCAAATATTGGGATGTAATGCTGCAATTTGGCCCAAAGATTGAGTGGGTGACACTAATAAATATGCAACAGCTTTGGGACTTACATCTAGGAGTAAGTCTCCTGTAGGAGGAATCTGCGACTCGGGATGAACTATACTGGTTGCAGTAACTCATATGTACAGGGGGTCATGTTTCCACCATAACTAAGCCAAATATTGAGATATTATGCTGCAATTTGGTCCAAAGACTAAGTAAAAATTACCAATAAATATAGAATAGCTTTGACACCTACGGATTGGGTTAATCTATGTCACATTGCTCTGTAACCTGCAATGGGGTGGTCTAGCTGCATAAAACCCATATACCTGGGGCGCCATTTTGGCAGCATAACTAAGCCAAATATTGGGATGTAATGCTGCAATTTTGGCCAAAGATTAGGTGGGTGACACTAATAAATATGTAACAGCTTTGGGACTTACATCTATAAAGGAAACTCTTGTCGCAAGCTTTTACGACTGGAAATGGGCTACACTGGTTGCAGTATTTTAATATATGCAGGGGTCATGTTTCCACCATAACTAAGACAAACATTGAGCTTTAATGCTCCAATTTGGTCCAGACGCTAAGTGAATGACCCCAATAAATAGGAAATAGCTTTGAGAACTACAGACTGGGTTAAACCCATGTCACATTGCTCTGTAACCTGCAATGGGGTGGTCTAGCTGCAAAAAACCCGTATACCTGGGGCGCCATTTTGGCAGCATAACTAAGCCAAATATTGGGATGTAATGCTGCAATTTGGCCCAAAGATTAAGTGGGTGACACTAATAAATATGCAACAGCTTTGGGACTTACATCTAGGAGTAAATCTCCTGTAGGAGGAATCTGCAACTCGAAATGAACTATACTGGTTGCAGTAACTCATATGTACAGGGGGTCATGTTTCCACCATAACTAAGCCAAATATTGAGATATTATGCTGCAATTTGGTCCAAAGACTAAGTAAAAATTACCAATAAATATAGAATAGCTTTGACACCTACGGATTGGGTTAATCTATGTCACATTGCTCTGTAACCTGCAATGGGGTGGTCTAGCTGCATAAAACCCATATACCTGGGGCGCCATTTTGGCAGCATAACTAAGCCAAATATTGGGATGTAATGCTGCAATTTTGGCCAAAGATTAGGTGGGTGACACTAATAAATATGTAACAGCTTTGGGACTTACATCTATAAAGGAAACTCTTGTCGCAAGCTTTTACGACTGGAAATGGGCTACACTGGTTGCAGTATTTTAATATATGCAGGGGTCATGTTTCCACCATAACTAAGACAAACATTGAGCTTTAATGCTCCAATTTGGTCCAGACGCTAAGTGAATGACCCCAATAAATAGGAAATAGCTTTGAGAACTACAGACTGGGTTAAACCCATGTCACATTGCTCTGTAACCTGCAATGGGGTGGTCTAGCTGCAAAAAACCCGTATACCTGGGGCGCCATTTTGGCAGCATAACTAAGCCAAATATTGGGATGTAATGCTGCAATTTGGCCCAAAGATTAAGTGGGTGACACTAATAAATATGCAACAGCTTTGGGACTTACATCTAGGAGTAAATCTCCTGTAGGAGGAATCTGCAACTCGAAATGAACTATACTGGTTGCAGTAACTCATATGTACAGGGGGTCATGTTTCCACCATAACTAAGCCAAATATTGAGATATTATGCTGCAATTTGGTCCAAAGACTAAGTAAAAATTACCAATAAATATAGAATAGCTTTGACACCTACGGATTGGGTTAATCTATGTCACATTGCTCTGTAACCTGCAATGGGGTGGTCTAGCTGCATAAAACCCATATACCTGGGGCGCCATTTTGGCAGCATAACTAAGCCAAATATTGGGATGTAATGCTGCAATTTTGGCCAAAGATTAGGTGGGTGACACTAATAAATATGTAACAGCTTTGGGACTTACATCTATAAAGGAAACTCTTGTCGCAAGCTTTTACGACTGGAAATGGGCTACACTGGTTGCAGTATTTTAATATATGCAGGGGTCATGTTTCCACCATAACTAAGACAAACATTGAGCTTTAATGCTCCAATTTGGTCCAGACGCTAAGTGAATGACCCCAATAAATAGGAAATAGCTTTGAGAACTACAGACTGGGTTAAACCCATGTCACATTGCTCTGTAACCTGCAATGGGGTGGTCTAGCTGCAAAAAACCCGTATACCTGGGGCGCCATTTTGGCAGCATAACTAAGCCAAATATTGGGATGTAATGCTGCAATTTGGCCCAAAGATTGAGTGGGTGACACTAATAAATATGCAACAGCTTTGGGACTTACATCTAGGAGTAAGTCTCCTGTAGGAGGAATCTGCGACTCGGGATGAACTATACTGGTTGCAGTAACTCATATGTACAGGGGGTCATGTTTCCACCATAACTAAGCCAAATATTGAGATATTATGCTGCAATTTGGTCCAAAGACTAAGTAAAAATTACCAATAAATATAGAATAGCTTTGACACCTACGGATTGGGTTAATCTATGTCACATTGCTCTGTAACCTGCAATGGGGTGGTCTAGCTGCATAAAACCCATATACCTGGGGCGCCATTTTGGCAGCATAACTAAGCCAAATATTGGGATGTAATGCTGCAATTTTGGCCAAAGATTAGGTGGGTGACACTAATAAATATGTAACAGCTTTGGGACTTACATCTATAAAGGAAACTCTTGTCGCAAGCTTTTACGACTGGAAATGGGCTACACTGGTTGCAGTATTTTAATATATGCAGGGGTCATGTTTCCACCATAACTAAGACAAACATTGAGCTTTAATGCTCCAATTTGGTCCAGACGCTAAGTGAATGACCCCAATAAATAGGAAATAGCTTTGAGAACTACAGACTGGGTTAAACCCATGTCACATTGCTCTGTAACCTGCAATGGGGTGGTCTAGCTGCAAAAAACCCGTATACCTGGGGCGCCATTTTGGCAGCATAACTAAGCCAAATATTGGGATGTAATGCTGCAATTTGGCCCAAAGATTGAGTGGGTGACACTAATAAATATGCAACAGCTTTGGGACTTACATCTAGGAGTAAGTCTCCTGTAGGAGGAATCTGCGACTCGGGATGAACTATACTGGTTGCAGTAACTCATATGTACAGGGGGTCATGTTTCCACCATAACTAAGCCAAATATTGAGATATTATGCTGCAATTTGGTCCAAAGACTAAGTAAAAATTACCAATAAATATAGAATAGCTTTGACACCTACGGATTGGGTTAATCTATGTCACATTGCTCTGTAACCTGCAATGGGGTGGTCTAGCTGCATAAAACCCATATACCTGGGGCGCCATTTTGGCAGCATAACTAAGCCAAATATTGGGATGTAATGCTGCAATTTTGGCCAAAGATTAGGTGGGTGACACTAATAAATATGTAACAGCTTTGGGACTTACATCTATAAAGGAAACTCTTGTCGCAAGCTTTTACGACTGGAAATGGGCTACACTGGTTGCAGTATTTTAATATATGCAGGGGTCATGTTTCCACCATAACTAAGACAAACATTGAGCTTTAATGCTCCAATTTGGTCCAGACGCTAAGTGAATGACCCCAATAAATAGGAAATAGCTTTGAGAACTACAGACTGGGTTAAACCCATGTCACATTGCTCTGTAACCTGCAATGGGGTGGTCTAGCTGCAAAAAACCCGTATACCTGGGGCGCCATTTTGGCAGCATAACTAAGCCAAATATTGGGATGTAATGCTGCAATTTGGCCCAAAGATTGAGTGGGTGACACTAATAAATATGCAACAGCTTTGGGACTTACATCTAGGAGTAAGTCTCCTGTAGGAGGAATCTGCGACTCGGGATGAACTATACTGGTTGCAGTAACTCATATGTACAGGGGGTCATGTTTCCACCATAACTAAGCCAAATATTGAGATATTATGCTGCAATTTGGTCCAAAGACTAAGTAAAAATTACCAATAAATATAGAATAGCTTTGACACCTACGGATTGGGTTAATCTATGTCACATTGCTCTGTAACCTGCAATGGGGTGGTCTAGCTGCATAAAACCCATATACCTGGGGCGCCATTTTGGCAGCATAACTAAGCCAAATATTGGGATGTAATGCTGCAATTTTGGCCAAAGATTAGGTGGGTGACACTAATAAATATGTAACAGCTTTGGGACTTACATCTATAAAGGAAACTCTTGTCGCAAGCTTTTACGACTGGAAATGGGCTACACTGGTTGCAGTATTTTAATATATGCAGGGGTCATGTTTCCACCATAACTAAGACAAACATTGAGCTTTAATGCTCCAATTTGGTCCAGACGCTAAGTGAATGACCCCAATAAATAGGAAATAGCTTTGAGAACTACAGACTGGGTTAAACCCATGTCACATTGCTCTGTAACCTGCAATGGGGTGGTCTAGCTGCAAAAAACCCGTATACCTGGGGCGCCATTTTGGCAGCATAACTAAGCCAAATATTGGGATGTAATGCTGCAATTTGGCCCAAAGATTAAGTGGGTGACACTAATAAATATGCAACAGCTTTGGGACTTACATCTAGGAGTAAATCTCCTGTAGGAGGAATCTGCAACTCGAAATGAACTATACTGGTTGCAGTAACTCATATGTACAGGGGGTCATGTTTCCACCATAACTAAGCCAAATATTGAGATATTATGCTGCAATTTGGTCCAAAGACTAAGTAAAAATTACCAATAAATATAGAATAGCTTTGACACCTACGGATTGGGTTAATCTATGTCACATTGCTCTGTAACCTGCAATGGGGTGGTCTAGCTGCATAAAACCCATATACCTGGGGCGCCATTTTGGCAGCATAACTAAGCCAAATATTGGGATGTAATGCTGCAATTTTGGCCAAAGATTAGGTGGGTGACACTAATAAATATGTAACAGCTTTGGGACTTACATCTATAAAGGAAACTCTTGTCGCAAGCTTTTACGACTGGAAATGGGCTACACTGGTTGCAGTATTTTAATATATGCAGGGGTCATGTTTCCACCATAACTAAGACAAACATTGAGCTTTAATGCTCCAATTTGGTCCAGACGCTAAGTGAATGACCCCAATAAATAGGAAATAGCTTTGAGAACTACAGACTGGGTTAAACCCATGTCACATTGCTCTGTAACCTGCAATGGGGTGGTCTAGCTGCAAAAAACCCGTATACCTGGGGCGCCATTTTGGCAGCATAACTAAGCCAAATATTGGGATGTAATGCTGCAATTTGGCCCAAAGATTGAGTGGGTGACACTAATAAATATGCAACAGCTTTGGGACTTACATCTAGGAGTAAGTCTCCTGTAGGAGGAATCTGCGACTCGGGATGAACTATACTGGTTGCAGTAACTCATATGTACAGGGGGTCATGTTTCCACCATAACTAAGCCAAATATTGAGATATTATGCTGCAATTTGGTCCAAAGACTAAGTAAAAATTACCAATAAATATAGAATAGCTTTGACACCTACGGATTGGGTTAATCTATGTCACATTGCTCTGTAACCTGCAATGGGGTGGTCTAGCTGCATAAAACCCATATACCTGGGGCGCCATTTTGGCAGCATAACTAAGCCAAATATTGGGATGTAATGCTGCAATTTTGGCCAAAGATTAGGTGGGTGACACTAATAAATATGTAACAGCTTTGGGACTTACATCTATAAAGGAAACTCTTGTCGCAAGCTTTTACGACTGGAAATGGGCTACACTGGTTGCAGTATTTTAATATATGCAGGGGTCATGTTTCCACCATAACTAAGACAAACATTGAGCTTTAATGCTCCAATTTGGTCCAGACGCTAAGTGAATGACCCCAATAAATAGGAAATAGCTTTGAGAACTACAGACTGGGTTAAACCCATGTCACATTGCTCTGTAACCTGCAATGGGGTGGTCTAGCTGCAAAAAACCCGTATACCTGGGGCGCCATTTTGGCAGCATAACTAAGCCAAATATTGGGATGTAATGCTGCAATTTGGCCCAAAGATTGAGTGGGTGACACTAATAAATATGCAACAGCTTTGGGACTTACATCTAGGAGTAAGTCTCCTGTAGGAGGAATCTGCGACTCGGGATGAACTATACTGGTTGCAGTAACTCATATGTACAGGGGGTCATGTTTCCACCATAACTAAGCCAAATATTGAGATATTATGCTGCAATTTGGTCCAAAGACTAAGTAAAAATTACCAATAAATATAGAATAGCTTTGACACCTACGGATTGGGTTAATCTATGTCACATTGCTCTGTAACCTGCAATGGGGTGGTCTAGCTGCATAAAACCCATATACCTGGGGCGCCATTTTGGCAGCATAACTAAGCCAAATATTGGGATGTAATGCTGCAATTTTGGCCAAAGATTAGGTGGGTGACACTAATAAATATGTAACAGCTTTGGGACTTACATCTATAAAGGAAACTCTTGTCGCAAGCTTTTACGACTGGAAATGGGCTACACTGGTTGCAGTATTTTAATATATGCAGGGGTCATGTTTCCACCATAACTAAGACAAACATTGAGCTTTAATGCTCCAATTTGGTCCAGACGCTAAGTGAATGACCCCAATAAATAGGAAATAGCTTTGAGAACTACAGACTGGGTTAAACCCATGTCACATTGCTCTGTAACCTGCAATGGGGTGGTCTAGCTGCAAAAAACCCGTATACCTGGGGCGCCATTTTGGCAGCATAACTAAGCCAAATATTGGGATGTAATGCTGCAATTTGGCCCAAAGATTGAGTGGGTGACACTAATAAATATGCAACAGCTTTGGGACTTACATCTAGGAGTAAGTCTCCTGTAGGAGGAATCTGCGACTCGGGATGAACTATACTGGTTGCAGTAACTCATATGTACAGGGGGTCATGTTTCCACCATAACTAAGCCAAATATTGAGATATTATGCTGCAATTTGGTCCAAAGACTAAGTAAAAATTACCAATAAATATAGAATAGCTTTGACACCTACGGATTGGGTTAATCTATGTCACATTGCTCTGTAACCTGCAATGGGGTGGTCTAGCTGCATAAAACCCATATACCTGGGGCGCCATTTTGGCAGCATAACTAAGCCAAATATTGGGATGTAATGCTGCAATTTTGGCCAAAGATTAGGTGGGTGACACTAATAAATATGTAACAGCTTTGGGACTTACATCTATAAAGGAAACTCTTGTCGCAAGCTTTTACGACTGGAAATGGGCTACACTGGTTGCAGTATTTTAATATATGCAGGGGTCATGTTTCCACCATAACTAAGACAAACATTGAGCTTTAATGCTCCAATTTGGTCCAGACGCTAAGTGAATGACCCCAATAAATAGGAAATAGCTTTGAGAACTACAGACTGGGTTAAACCCATGTCACATTGCTCTGTAACCTGCAATGGGGTGGTCTAGCTGCAAAAAACCCGTATACCTGGGGCGCCATTTTGGCAGCATAACTAAGCCAAATATTGGGATGTAATGCTGCAATTTGGCCCAAAGATTAAGTGGGTGACACTAATAAATATGCAACAGCTTTGGGACTTACATCTAGGAGTAAATCTCCTGTAGGAGGAATCTGCAACTCGAAATGAACTATACTGGTTGCAGTAACTCATATGTACAGGGGGTCATGTTTCCACCATAACTAAGCCAAATATTGAGATATTATGCTGCAATTTGGTCCAAAGACTAAGTAAAAATTACCAATAAATATAGAATAGCTTTGACACCTACGGATTGGGTTAATCTATGTCACATTGCTCTGTAACCTGCAATGGGGTGGTCTAGCTGCATAAAACCCATATACCTGGGGCGCCATTTTGGCAGCATAACTAAGCCAAATATTGGGATGTAATGCTGCAATTTTGGCCAAAGATTAGGTGGGTGACACTAATAAATATGTAACAGCTTTGGGACTTACATCTATAAAGGAAACTCTTGTCGCAAGCTTTTACGACTGGAAATGGGCTACACTGGTTGCAGTATTTTAATATATGCAGGGGTCATGTTTCCACCATAACTAAGACAAACATTGAGCTTTAATGCTCCAATTTGGTCCAGACGCTAAGTGAATGACCCCAATAAATAGGAAATAGCTTTGAGAACTACAGACTGGGTTAAACCCATGTCACATTGCTCTGTAACCTGCAATGGGGTGGTCTAGCTGCAAAAAACCCGTATACCTGGGGCGCCATTTTGGCAGCATAACTAAGCCAAATATTGGGATGTAATGCTGCAATTTGGCCCAAAGATTGAGTGGGTGACACTAATAAATATGCAACAGCTTTGGGACTTACATCTAGGAGTAAGTCTCCTGTAGGAGGAATCTGCGACTCGGGATGAACTATACTGGTTGCAGTAACTCATATGTACAGGGGGTCATGTTTCCACCATAACTAAGCCAAATATTGAGATATTATGCTGCAATTTGGTCCAAAGACTAAGTAAAAATTACCAATAAATATAGAATAGCTTTGACACCTACGGATTGGGTTAATCTATGTCACATTGCTCTGTAACCTGCAATGGGGTGGTCTAGCTGCATAAAACCCATATACCTGGGGCGCCATTTTGGCAGCATAACTAAGCCAAATATTGGGATGTAATGCTGCAATTTTGGCCAAAGATTAGGTGGGTGACACTAATAAATATGTAACAGCTTTGGGACTTACATCTATAAAGGAAACTCTTGTCGCAAGCTTTTACGACTGGAAATGGGCTACACTGGTTGCAGTATTTTAATATATGCAGGGGTCATGTTTCCACCATAACTAAGACAAACATTGAGCTTTAATGCTCCAATTTGGTCCAGACGCTAAGTGAATGACCCCAATAAATAGGAAATAGCTTTGAGAACTACAGACTGGGTTAAACCCATGTCACATTGCTCTGTAACCTGCAATGGGGTGGTCTAGCTGCAAAAAACCCGTATACCTGGGGCGCCATTTTGGCAGCATAACTAAGCCAAATATTGGGATGTAATGCTGCAATTTGGCCCAAAGATTGAGTGGGTGACACTAATAAATATGCAACAGCTTTGGGACTTACATCTAGGAGTAAGTCTCCTGTAGGAGGAATCTGCGACTCGGGATGAACTATACTGGTTGCAGTAACTCATATGTACAGGGGGTCATGTTTCCACCATAACTAAGCCAAATATTGAGATATTATGCTGCAATTTGGTCCAAAGACTAAGTAAAAATTACCAATAAATATAGAATAGCTTTGACACCTACGGATTGGGTTAATCTATGTCACATTGCTCTGTAACCTGCAATGGGGTGGTCTAGCTGCATAAAACCCATATACCTGGGGCGCCATTTTGGCAGCATAACTAAGCCAAATATTGGGATGTAATGCTGCAATTTTGGGCAAAGATTAGGTGGGTGACACTAATAAATATGTAACAGCTTTGGGACTTACATCTATAAAGGAAACTCTTGTCGCAAGCTTTTACGACTGGAAATGGGCTACACTGGTTGCAGTATTTTAATATATGCAGGGGTCATGTTTCCACCATAACTAAGACAAACATTGAGCTTTAATGCTCCAATTTGGTCCAGACGCTAAGTGAATGACCCCAATAAATAGGAAATAGCTTTGAGAACTACAGACTGGGTTAAACCCATGTCACATTGCTCTGTAACCTGCAAAGGGGTGGTCTAGCTGCAAAAAACCCGTATACCTGGGGCGCCATTTTGGCAGCATAACTAAGCCAAATATTGGGATGTAATGCTGCAATTTGGCCCAAAGATTGAGTGGGTGACACTAATAAATATGCAACAGCTTTGGGACTTACATCTAGGAGTAAGTCTCCTGTAGGAGGAATCTGCGACTCGGGATGAACTATACTGGTTGCAGTAACTCATATGTACAGGGGGTCATGTTTCCACCATAACTAAGCCAAATATTGAGATATTATGCTGCAATTTGGTCCAAAGACTAAGTAAAAATTACCAATAAATATAGAATAGCTTTGACACCTACGGATTGGGTTAATCTATGTCACATTGCTCTGTAACCTGCAATGGGGTGGTCTAGCTGCATAAAACCCATATACCTGGGGCGCCATTTTGGCAGCATAACTAAGCCAAATATTGGGATGTAATGCTGCAATTTTGGCCAAAGATTAGGTGGGTGACACTAATAAATATGTAACAGCTTTGGGACTTACATCTATAAAGGAAACTCTTGTCGCAAGCTTTTACGACTGGAAATGGGCTACACTGGTTGCAGTATTTTAATATATGCAGGGGTCATGTTTCCACCATAACTAAGACAAACATTGAGCTTTAATGCTCCAATTTGGTCCAGACGCTAAGTGAATGACCCCAATAAATAGGAAATAGCTTTGAGAACTACAGACTGGGTTAAACCCATGTCACATTGCTCTGTAACCTGCAATGGGGTGGTCTAGCTGCAAAAAACCCGTATACCTGGGGCGCCATTTTGGCAGCATAACTAAGCCAAATATTGGGATGTAATGCTGCAATTTGGCCCAAAGATTAAGTGGGTGACACTAATAAATATGCAACAGCTTTGGGACTTACATCTAGGAGTAAATCTCCTGTAGGAGGAATCTGCAACTCGAAATGAACTATACTGGTTGCAGTAACTCATATGTACAGGGGGTCATGTTTCCACCATAACTAAGCCAAATATTGAGATATTATGCTGCAATTTGGTCCAAAGACTAAGTAAAAATTACCAATAAATATAGAATAGCTTTGACACCTACGGATTGGGTTAATCTATGTCACATTGCTCTGTAACCTGCAATGGGGTGGTCTAGCTGCATAAAACCCATATACCTGGGGCGCCATTTTGGCAGCATAACTAAGCCAAATATTGGGATGTAATGCTGCAATTTTGGCCAAAGATTAGGTGGGTGACACTAATAAATATGTAACAGCTTTGGGACTTACATCTATAAAGGAAACTCTTGTCGCAAGCTTTTACGACTGGAAATGGGCTACACTGGTTGCAGTATTTTAATATATGCAGGGGTCATGTTTCCACCATAACTAAGACAAACATTGAGCTTTAATGCTCCAATTTGGTCCAGACGCTAAGTGAATGACCCCAATAAATAGGAAATAGCTTTGAGAACTACAGACTGGGTTAAACCCATGTCACATTGCTCTGTAACCTGCAATGGGGTGGTCTAGCTGCAAAAAACCCGTATACCTGGGGCGCCATTTTGGCAGCATAACTAAGCCAAATATTGGGATGTAATGCTGCAATTTGGCCCAAAGATTGAGTGGGTGACACTAATAAATATGCAACAGCTTTGGGACTTACATCTAGGAGTAAGTCTCCTGTAGGAGGAATCTGCGACTCGGGATGAACTATACTGGTTGCAGTAACTCATATGTACAGGGGGTCATGTTTCCACCATAACTAAGCCAAATATTGAGATATTATGCTGCAATTTGGTCCAAAGACTAAGTAAAAATTACCAATAAATATAGAATAGCTTTGACACCTACGGATTGGGTTAATCTATGTCACATTGCTCTGTAACCTGCAATGGGGTGGTCTAGCTGCATAAAACCCATATACCTGGGGCGCCATTTTGGCAGCATAACTAAGCCAAATATTGGGATGTAATGCTGCAATTTTGGCCAAAGATTAGGTGGGTGACACTAATAAATATGTAACAGCTTTGGGACTTACATCTATAAAGGAAACTCTTGTCGCAAGCTTTTACGACTGGAAATGGGCTACACTGGTTGCAGTATTTTAATATATGCAGGGGTCATGTTTCCACCATAACTAAGACAAACATTGAGCTTTAATGCTCCAATTTGGTCCAGACGCTAAGTGAATGACCCCAATAAATAGGAAATAGCTTTGAGAACTACAGACTGGGTTAAACCCATGTCACATTGCTCTGTAACCTGCAATGGGGTGGTCTAGCTGCAAAAAACCCGTATACCTGGGGCGCCATTTTGGCAGCATAACTAAGCCAAATATTGGGATGTAATGCTGCAATTTGGCCCAAAGATTGAGTGGGTGACACTAATAAATATGCAACAGCTTTGGGACTTACATCTAGGAGTAAGTCTCCTGTAGGAGGAATCTGCGACTCGGGATGAACTATACTGGTTGCAGTAACTCATATGTACAGGGGGTCATGTTTCCACCATAACTAAGCCAAATATTGAGATATTATGCTGCAATTTGGTCCAAAGACTAAGTAAAAATTACCAATAAATATAGAATAGCTTTGACACCTACGGATTGGGTTAATCTATGTCACATTGCTCTGTAACCTGCAATGGGGTGGTCTAGCTGCATAAAACCCATATACCTGGGGCGCCATTTTGGCAGCATAACTAAGCCAAATATTGGGATGTAATGCTGCAATTTTGGCCAAAGATTAGGTGGGTGACACTAATAAATATGTAACAGCTTTGGGACTTACATCTATAAAGGAAACTCTTGTCGCAAGCTTTTACGACTGGAAATGGGCTACACTGGTTGCAGTATTTTAATATATGCAGGGGTCATGTTTCCACCATAACTAAGACAAACATTGAGCTTTAATGCTCCAATTTGGTCCAGACGCTAAGTGAATGACCCCAATAAATAGGAAATAGCTTTGAGAACTACAGACTGGGTTAAACCCATGTCACATTGCTCTGTAACCTGCAATGGGGTGGTCTAGCTGCAAAAAACCCGTATACCTGGGGCGCCATTTTGGCAGCATAACTAAGCCAAATATTGGGATGTAATGCTGCAATTTGGCCCAAAGATTGAGTGGGTGACACTAATAAATATGCAACAGCTTTGGGACTTACATCTAGGAGTAAGTCTCCTGTAGGAGGAATCTGCGACTCGGGATGAACTATACTGGTTGCAGTAACTCATATGTACAGGGGGTCATGTTTCCACCATAACTAAGCCAAATATTGAGATATTATGCTGCAATTTGGTCCAAAGACTAAGTAAAAATTACCAATAAATATAGAATAGCTTTGACACCTACGGATTGGGTTAATCTATGTCACATTGCTCTGTAACCTGCAATGGGGTGGTCTAGCTGCATAAAACCCATATACCTGGGGCGCCATTTTGGCAGCATAACTAAGCCAAATATTGGGATGTAATGCTGCAATTTTGGCCAAAGATTAGGTGGGTGACACTAATAAATATGTAACAGCTTTGGGACTTACATCTATAAAGGAAACTCTTGTCGCAAGCTTTTACGACTGGAAATGGGCTACACTGGTTGCAGTATTTTAATATATGCAGGGGTCATGTTTCCACCATAACTAAGACAAACATTGAGCTTTAATGCTCCAATTTGGTCCAGACGCTAAGTGAATGACCCCAATAAATAGGAAATAGCTTTGAGAACTACAGACTGGGTTAAACCCATGTCACATTGCTCTGTAACCTGCAATGGGGTGGTCTAGCTGCAAAAAACCCGTATACCTGGGGCGCCATTTTGGCAGCATAACTAAGCCAAATATTGGGATGTAATGCTGCAATTTGGCCCAAAGATTGAGTGGGTGACACTAATAAATATGCAACAGCTTTGGGACTTACATCTAGGAGTAAGTCTCCTGTAGGAGGAATCTGCGACTCGAATGAACTATACTGGTTGCAGTAACTCATATGTACAGGGGGTCATGTTTCCACCATAACTAAGCCAAATATTGAGATATTATGCTGCAATTTGGTCCAAAGACTAAGTAAAAATTACCAATAAATATAGAATAGCTTTGACACCTACGGATTGGGTTAATCTATGTCACATTGCTCTGTAACCTGCAATGGGGTGGTCTAGCTGCATAAACCCATATACCTGGGGCGCCATTTTGGCAGCATAACTAAGCCAAATATTGGGATGTAATGCTGCAATTTTGGCCAAAGATTAGGTGGGTGACACTAATAAATATGTAACAGCTTTGGGACTTACATCTATAAAGGAAACTCTTGTCGCAAGCTTTTACGACTGGAAATGGGCTACACTGGTTGCAGTATTTTAATATATGCAGGGGTCATGTTTCCACCATAACTAAGACAAACATTGAGCTTTAATGCTCCAATTTGGTCCAGACGCTAAGTGAATGACCCCAATAAATAGGAAATAGCTTTGAGAACTACAGACTGGGTTAAACCCATGTCACATTGCTCTGTAACCTGCAATGGGGTGGTCTAGCTGCAAAAAACCCGTATACCTGGGGCGCCATTTTGGCAGCATAACTAAGCCAAATATTGGGATGTAATGCTGCAATTTGGCCCAAAGATTGAGTGGGTGACACTAATAAATATGCAACAGCTTTGGGACTTACATCTAGGAGTAAGTCTCCTGTAGGAGGAATCTGCGACTCGGGATGAACTATACTGGTTGCAGTAACTCATATGTACAGGGGGTCATGTTTCCACCATAACTAAGCCAAATATTGAGATATTATGCTGCAATTTGGTCCAAAGACTAAGTAAAAATTACCAATAAATATAGAATAGCTTTGACACCTACGGATTGGGTTAATCTATGTCACATTGCTCTGTAACCTGCAATGGGGTGGTCTAGCTGCATAAAACCCATATACCTGGGGCGCCATTTTGGCAGCATAACTAAGCCAAATATTGGGATGTAATGCTGCAATTTTGGCCAAAGATTAGGTGGGTGACACTAATAAATATGTAACAGCTTTGGGACTTACATCTATAAAGGAAACTCTTGTCGCAAGCTTTTACGACTGGAAATGGGCTACACTGGTTGCAGTATTTTAATATATGCAGGGGTCATGTTTCCACCATAACTAAGACAAACATTGAGCTTTAATGCTCCAATTTGGTCCAGACGCTAAGTGAATGACCCCAATAAATAGGAAATAGCTTTGAGAACTACAGACTGGGTTAAACCCATGTCACATTGCTCTGTAACCTGCAATGGGGTGGTCTAGCTGCAAAAACCCGTATACCTGGGGCGCCATTTTGGCAGCATAACTAAGCCAAATATTGGGATGTAATGCTGCAATTTGGCCCAAAGATTGAGTGGGTGACACTAATAAATATGCAACAGCTTTGGGACTTACATCTAGGAGTAAGTCTCCTGTAGGAGGAATCTGCGACTCGGGATGAACTATACTGGTTGCAGTAACTCATATGTACAGGGGGTCATGTTTCCACCATAACTAAGCCAAATATTGAGATATTATGCTGCAATTTGGTCCAAAGACTAAGTAAAAATTACCAATAAATATAGAATAGCTTTGACACCTACGGATTGGGTTAATCTATGTCACATTGCTCTGTAACCTGCAATGGGGTGGTCTAGCTGCATAAAACCCATATACCTGGGGCGCCATTTTGGCAGCATAACTAAGCCAAATATTGGGATGTAATGCTGCAATTTTGGCCAAAGATTAGGTGGGTGACACTAATAAATATGTAACAGCTTTGGGACTTACATCTATAAAGGAAACTCTTGTCGCAAGCTTTTACGACTGGAAATGGGCTACACTGGTTGCAGTATTTTAATATATGCAGGGGTCATGTTTCCACCATAACTAAGACAAACATTGAGCTTTAATGCTCCAATTTGGTCCAGACGCTAAGTGAATGACCCCAATAAATAGGAAATAGCTTTGAGAACTACAGACTGGGTTAAACCCATGTCACATTGCTCTGTAACCTGCAATGGGGTGGTCTAGCTGCAAAAAACCCGTATACCTGGGGCGCCATTTTGGCAGCATAACTAAGCCAAATATTGGGATGTAATGCTGCAATTTGGCCCAAAGATTGAGTGGGTGACACTAATAAATATGCAACAGCTTTGGGACTTACATCTAGGAGTAAGTCTCCTGTAGAGGAATCTGCGACTCGGGATGAACTATACTGGTTGCAGTAACTCATATGTACAGGGGGTCATGTTTCCACCATAACTAAGCCAAATATTGAGATATTATGCTGCAATTTGGTCCAAAGACTAAGTAAAAATTACCAATAAATATAGAATAGCTTTGACACCTACGGATTGGGTTAATCTATGTCACATTGCTCTGTAACCTGCAATGGGGTGGTCTAGCTGCATAAAACCCATATACCTGGGGCGCCATTTTGGCAGCATAACTAAGCCAAATATTGGGATGTAATGCTGCAATTTTGGCCAAAGATTAGGTGGGTGACACTAATAAATATGTAACAGCTTTGGGACTTACATCTATAAAGGAAACTCTTGTCGCAAGCTTTTACGACTGGAAATGGGCTACACTGGTTGCAGTATTTTAATATATGCAGGGGTCATGTTTCCACCATAACTAAGACAAACATTGAGCTTTAATGCTCCAATTTGGTCCAGACGCTAAGTGAATGACCCCAATAAATAGGAAATAGCTTTGAGAACTACAGACTGGGTTAAACCCATGTCACATTGCTCTGTAACCTGCAATGGGGTGGTCTAGCTGCAAAAAACCCGTATACCTGGGGCGCCATTTTGGCAGCATAACTAAGCCAAATATTGGGATGTAATGCTGCAATTTGGCCCAAAGATTGAGTGGGTGACACTAATAAATATGCAACAGCTTTGGGACTTACATCTAGGAGTAAGTCTCCTGTAGGAGAATCTGCGACTCGGGATGAACTATACTGGTTGCAGTAACTCATATGTACAGGGGGTCATGTTTCCACCATAACTAAGCCAAATATTGAGATATTATGCTGCAATTTGGTCCAAAGACTAAGTAAAAATTACCAATAAATATAGAATAGCTTTGACACCTACGGATTGGGTTAATCTATGTCACATTGCTCTGTAACCTGCAATGGGGTGGTCTAGCTGCATAAAACCCATATACCTGGGGCGCCATTTTGGCAGCATAACTAAGCCAAATATTGGGATGTAATGCTGCAATTTTGGCCAAAGATTAGGTGGGTGACACTAATAAATATGTAACAGCTTTGGGACTTACATCTATAAAGGAAACTCTTGTCGCAAGCTTTTACGACTGGAAATGGGCTACACTGGTTGCAGTATTTTAATATATGCAGGGGTCATGTTTCCACCATAACTAAGACAAACATTGAGCTTTAATGCTCCAATTTGGTCCAGACGCTAAGTGAATGACCCCAATAAATAGGAAATAGCTTTGAGAACTACAGACTGGGTTAAACCCATGTCACATTGCTCTGTAACCTGCAATGGGGTGGTCTAGCTGCAAAAAACCCGTATACCTGGGGCGCCATTTTGGCAGCATAACTAAGCCAAATATTGGGATGTAATGCTGCAATTTGGCCCAAAGATTAAGTGGGTGACACTAATAAATATGCAACAGCTTTGGGACTTACATCTAGGAGTAAATCTCCTGTAGGAGGAATCTGCAACTCGAAATGAACTATACTGGTTGCAGTAACTCATATGTACAGGGGGTCATGTTTCCACCATAACTAAGCCAAATATTGAGATATTATGCTGCAATTTGGTCCAAAGACTAAGTAAAAATTACCAATAAATATAGAATAGCTTTGACACCTACGGATTGGGTTAATCTATGTCACATTGCTCTGTAACCTGCAATGGGGTGGTCTAGCTGCATAAAACCCATATACCTGGGGCGCCATTTTGGCAGCATAACTAAGCCAAATATTGGGATGTAATGCTGCAATTTTGGCCAAAGATTAGGTGGGTGACACTAATAAATATGTAACAGCTTTGGGACTTACATCTATAAAGGAAACTCTTGTCGCAAGCTTTTACGACTGGAAATGGGCTACACTGGTTGCAGTATTTTAATATATGCAGGGGTCATGTTTCCACCATAACTAAGACAAACATTGAGCTTTAATGCTCCAATTTGGTCCAGACGCTAAGTGAATGACCCCAATAAATAGGAAATAGCTTTGAGAACTACAGACTGGGTTAAACCCATGTCACATTGCTCTGTAACCTGCAATGGGGTGGTCTAGCTGCAAAAAACCCGTATACCTGGGGCGCCATTTTGGCAGCATAACTAAGCCAAATATTGGGATGTAATGCTGCAATTTGGCCCAAAGATTGAGTGGGTGACACTAATAAATATGCAACAGCTTTGGGACTTACATCTAGGAGTAAGTCTCCTGTAGGAGGAATCTGCGACTCGGGATGAACTATACTGGTTGCAGTAACTCATATGTACAGGGGGTCATGTTTCCACCATAACTAAGCCAAATATTGAGATATTATGCTGCAATTTGGTCCAAAGACTAAGTAAAAATTACCAATAAATATAGAATAGCTTTGACACCTACGGATTGGGTTAATCTATGTCACATTGCTCTGTAACCTGCAATGGGGTGGTCTAGCTGCATAAAACCCATATACCTGGGGCGCCATTTTGGCAGCATAACTAAGCCAAATATTGGGATGTAATGCTGCAATTTTGGCCAAAGATTAGGTGGGTGACACTAATAAATATGTAACAGCTTTGGGACTTACATCTATAAAGGAAACTCTTGTCGCAAGCTTTTACGACTGGAAATGGGCTACACTGGTTGCAGTATTTTAATATATGCAGGGGTCATGTTTCCACCATAACTAAGACAAACATTGAGCTTTAATGCTCCAATTTGGTCCAGACGCTAAGTGAATGACCCCAATAAATAGGAAATAGCTTTGAGAACTACAGACTGGGTTAAACCCATGTCACATTGCTCTGTAACCTGCAATGGGGTGGTCTAGCTGCAAAAAACCCGTATACCTGGGGCGCCATTTTGGCAGCATAACTAAGCCAAATATTGGGATGTAATGCTGCAATTTGGCCCAAAGATTGAGTGGGTGACACTAATAAATATGCAACAGCTTTGGGACTTACATCTAGGAGTAAGTCTCCTGTAGGAGGAATCTGCGACTCGGATGAACTATACTGGTTGCAGTAACTCATATGTACAGGGGGTCATGTTTCCACCATAACTAAGCCAAATATTGAGATATTATGCTGCAATTTGGTCCAAAGACTAAGTAAAAATTACCAATAAATATAGAATAGCTTTGACACCTACGGATTGGGTTAATCTATGTCACATTGCTCTGTAACCTGCAATGGGGTGGTCTAGCTGCATAAAACCCATATACCTGGGGCGCCATTTTGGCAGCATAACTAAGCCAAATATTGGGATGTAATGCTGCAATTTTGGCCAAAGATTAGGTGGGTGACACTAATAAATATGTAACAGCTTTGGGACTTACATCTATAAAGGAAACTCTTGTCGCAAGCTTTTACGACTGGAAATGGGCTACACTGGTTGCAGTATTTTAATATATGCAGGGGTCATGTTTCCACCATAACTAAGACAAACATTGAGCTTTAATGCTCCAATTTGGTCCAGACGCTAAGTGAATGACCCCAATAAATAGGAAATAGCTTTGAGAACTACAGACTGGGTTAAACCCATGTCACATTGCTCTGTAACCTGCAATGGGGTGGTCTAGCTGCAAAAAACCCGTATACCTGGGGCGCCATTTTGGCAGCATAACTAAGCCAAATATTGGGATGTAATGCTGCAATTTGGCCCAAAGATTAGTGGGTGACACTAATAAATATGCAACAGCTTTGGGACTTACATCTAGGAGTAAATCTCCTGTAGGAGGAAATCTGCGACTCGAATGAACTATACTGGTTGCAGTAACTCATATGTACAGGGGGTCATGTTTCCACCATAACTAAGCCAAATATTGAGATATTATGCTGCAATTTGGTCCAAAGACTAAGTAAAAATTACCAATAAATATAGAATAGCTTTGACACCTACGGATTGGGTTAATCTATGTCACATTGCTCTGTAACCTGCAATGGGGTGGTCTAGCTGCATAAAACCCATATACCTGGGGCGCCATTTTGGCAGCATAACTAAGCCAAATATTGGGATGTAATGCTGCAATTTTGGCCAAAGATTAGGTGGGTGACACTAATAAATATGTAACAGCTTTGGGACTTACATCTATAAAGGAAACTCTTGTCGCAAGCTTTTACGACTGGAAATGGGCTACACTGGTTGCAGTATTTTAATATATGCAGGGGTCATGTTTCCACCATAACTAAGACAAACATTGAGCTTTAATGCTCCAATTTGGTCCAGACGCTAAGTGAATGACCCCAATAAATAGGAAATAGCTTTGAGAACTACAGACTGGGTTAAACCCATGTCACATTGCTCTGTAACCTGCAATGGGGTGGTCTAGCTGCAAAAAACCCGTATACCTGGGGCGCCATTTTGGCAGCATAACTAAGCCAAATATTGGATGTAATGCTGCAATTTGGCCCAAAGATTGAGTGGGTGACACTAATAAATATGCAACAGCTTTGGGACTTACATCTAGGAGTAAGTCTCCTGTAGGAGGAATCTGCGACTCGGGATGAACTATACTGGTTGCAGTAACTCATATGTACAGGGGGTCATGTTTCCACCATAACTAAGCCAAATATTGAGATATTATGCTGCAATTTGGTCCAAAGACTAAGTAAAAATTACAATAAATATAGAATAGCTTTGACACCTACGGATTGGGTTAATCTATGTCACATTGCTCTGTAACCTGCAATGGGGTGGTCTAGCTGCATAAAACCCATATACCTGGGGCGCCATTTTGGCAGCATAACTAAGCCAAATATTGGGATGTAATGCTGCAATTTTGGCCAAAGATTAGGTGGGTGACACTAATAAATATGTAACAGCTTTGGGACTTACATCTATAAAGGAAACTCTTGTCGCAAGCTTTTACGACTGGAAATGGGCTACACTGGTTGCAGTATTTTAATATATGCAGGGGTCATGTTTCCACCATAACTAAGACAAACATTGAGCTTTAATGCTCCAATTTGGTCCAGACGCTAAGTGAATGACCCCAATAAATAGGAAATAGCTTTGAGAACTACAGACTGGGTTAAACCCATGTCACATTGCTCTGTAACCTGCAATGGGGTGGTCTAGCTGCAAAAAACCCGTATACCTGGGGCGCCATTTTGGCAGCATAACTAAGCCAAATATTGGGATGTAATGCTGCAATTTGGCCCAAAGATTAAGTGGGTGACACTAATAAATATGCAACAGCTTTGGGACTTAATCTAGAGTAAGTCTCCCTGTAGGGAGGAATCTGCGACTCGGATGAACTATACTGGTTGCAGTAACTCATATGCTACCAGGGGGTCTTTTCTCCACCGATAACTAAGCCAAATATTGA